>JAEMON010000013.1:6092819-6111055 GCA_030264115.1 Lygus lineolaris
CGAAAAAAAGAGCAGAAACACGAGTGTGAATCTCAATTCTTCAAAATAGGCAAAATCTCCGTTCAAATATCAGCTGTTCAAACGCAACTTTCTTTCGATTCCACCGAACCAAGTTTGTTGTTCACTTTCAGAAGCTTCCTTAGTTACTGAATTTCATTAAGAATGGATGATACAACTCTCCGATAATAATAATATTACGATAAGGTACCTAATCATTAGAGAGTTCCTAGTAGTTTTTGATACAATACGATACCACCGAGTTCTGGGCATGCGCAGTAGTGTCCTGGGATACGATACCACGCAGTTTCCAAGCAATCGGATCTACTAGGAACTCTCTATTGTCTCCAATGTATTTTATGTCAATAGGATCTTTGTAGATGGGCGATCTATACAGAAAATAATAAACCGTTGTGTAATAATTTGCAGCGTTTTTCTAATTCGTATTGTGAATACGTATTGTGGTAATTATTGTATGTAGGTACCTAGTTAATTTATTAACCAATTATATCCCTATGTAGGCAGTGAATATTTATCTATCCACACTATTGTTGCACTTCCTTCGAAACCTTAATGTGTTACATAATGTGGTAGGTACCATGTTTATACAAATAAATATAATACTAAATATATCTATTTATCGTTTTCTCAAAAGTGATTACAATGGTTTTCATTGCCCTCCATTTTAATTCACAAACAAAATAATAAGTACTACCTACTAGGTTAGATTATAAGAAAACACATTATACCCTATAATGTGAATATTACACAGCATCCGCTGAAGCGACTTTTAATCAAAGCGTTTTCCTCGGCTCCACTTAATACATTCTTATCCTTTATGAAAATAATAATTTTTATTCCAAAAAGTTGCTGCATCTCCTACTGAAACCCGCCACTTTTTCGGCCACTTTTCGCGATACCCTCTAATACTCTGGGGCCTTTAGGGGGTTCAACTTTCTTAATATTAAAACTCATATTTCCCTTTAGAATTCACCCCTCCTATTCCTCACCCCGCCACTGGTTCCGGGCCGTGCCGTTTTATCAACAGGCAGTTTTTGCGTTGGAGATGCGCCTTAATTAACCCTTCCCAATATTTACAGGGTCTGGTGTTTGAGCAGTTTTCTTCAGTATAGTTACCTATCCTTGAGTTTAGATACATGCCTTGAGGTCCGGACTTATTGTGGGCTTGGAAGAAAATGGAAGATAGAAAAGAGAGGAATTTGAATGAAAGAGTAGTAGAAATGAAGATAATACAGACCATAGGCAGACGTGGGTTGATACCTGTACGAACCGATTTGATTCATTATTCGGACTACAGAGATCTTTGGGTGAAAAGGCGATATCAACCCAGAACCTTCGAGTAACGACGGCAAAATGGATTGCTATTTTACTTATGTAGTTCCTAATCATAATCGAAATTGAAAGAAAATTGTGGGAGTTCAGTATAAGGGTCTGTCAACGATTAGTGGACACACACAGACAGACAGACTGGCACTTTTAAGGGTTACCATTACCACTTCGGGAGGTTCGAGGAAGATGACAACTACATATGGGTGTGTGAGGGGCCCAAGATATGTGTATGGAGGCCCCCGCCTGAGATTAATTTTAGTGAAGTCCAATTTTTTCCCAATTACCACCCATTTTCCCCCTCTCAAAACCCTTCCCCTTTCTTTTCCCCGGAGAAAGCCACTTTCCCCTAAAAAAGGGAGTTGTTGAGAAAAGGTATGGAAAATAGGATTTAATAGGAATTTTAATTCCTACTTCCATCGGAAAAAGTACCTACAACCATGGAAGTTGGAATTCCTACTTCCATAGTATTCTACTGTCTGTAGAAATTTGCTCCCGTTGAGTTGGCAAAACTCAACGTAGGTTATAGGTAGATACCAAGTTGTTGTACCTATCGGTTTTATGAACAGACAAATTATACCTACATAACATATTGTTACCGAAAAGATCGATCCACTTCGATCTTCCATCCCTAGTATTAATCCACGCCTAGGAGGTTTTGCGAAAAAAGGTTGGCAACCATGCACTGTTTTCAGTTCAGTTCCTCATCCCCGGGCGCCATCGCCATGTTAGTAGTGTAATTTTTTTCGGATTACCCGCAGTTCTTCAGGTCGCGCATTTATTTGTTATTGTCGTCAGTAGCGATCAGAATGCTGAAAAGTTTTGTGATTGTGTGTTATGGTTCCTAGACGCCACAAGCAAGCTACCTACCTACCCAAGAAGTTGTATTTCGATTGAAAACCTCTAGTCACAAACTCCGATTTACACCAAGGTATGGGATATAAATAGTATTTTCCCATAGGTAGTAATTCCCCTGTAGTATTCATATCACGCTCAGGTTCAAACGCGACTTTATTACTGGGGGATATGTTTCTGATTTGTAACCACCTGTTGAGTTTGATGCAGCTCCAACGTTTGATCACTACGCCATCTTGGACGGTTGGAAGGACCAGTAGTAACGTAAATCAAGGTTGGATGTTGGATAGGTCGAAGTCGAAGATCGAGGTCTTGGTTGATGTCTGTGGGCTTGGGCCTTGGGGCAGAACGCGAAGGCCATTAGGCCTGGGGAGGCAAAATCGGTCGCCAACAATCGATTTTGAAAATCGTTTCTCAATCGAAAGTTTAAAATCGATTGCATTAATTAATCGGGTGACAAAAATAGATTTTTCATAAAATCGAATTTTCAAGATAGGTAGGTAGTAATTATTTAATTTATTTTAATTAAAAAAAATTATGTGATTGTTTTGATAATTTGGTATTTTACCTATCAAAATTCGGTAGGTTTTAATTTATTTAAAATTCAATTGTCTTTTTTTTTCTTTTTCACAAAATTAATGGAACTTTCAATGGGTGCATGTAAAATACAATTATAACAGTGAGGTCATTCAAGAATTTAAAAACTTGCTTGGTTCAATATTTTAATCATTGAAAATGTCAAGGCCACAGACAAAACCAAGTTGCAAAGAACGTCTTTTATACAGGGTGGTCCCAAACGAAACCGACTAACTTTGAGGTCTTATAGGGGTTAAATGGTTTTAATGTCCTAATAATCATTATTAAATGATAAACAAACATTTAACCCTATACTAAATTTTAAGTTCATAGTACCTGCCTACTTCCCTACTCCTGTCAAGCAGTTTATAAACAGATCAAAACTTCTAAAATTCGCCAAAAATCGTGGGTACAATATTAAGAGCTGAGGTTGGTCTCATTCGACGCAGAATTTAATTTCCTACAACGTTTATTCCGAGGTGTTTTTCGATTTTCTGGATAATTCCCTTGTTTTTTGCCCAAAAACAATCAAAAAACGTCGAAAAAAGTGGTTTTTTGCGGAAAAAGTGGTCAGGATTTATTCAGGGACCCTTAATATATGGTATATTCGTGATCAGCGTTAAATTTCCTATAAGACCTCAAAGTTAGTCGGTTTCGTTTGGGACCACCCTGTATAGAAAAAAACCATCACGAAGAACAAAAACTTTGCTCGGATTTATATTTATTTATTACCTACTCCAACGAAAGTTTATTCAGAATGTGTCAAAATTCTTTTCGGTTCGCCGAATTTTCAAGGATTATTCTTGAATAATCTCTTCTTTTTTTTGGAGGGGGGGTTACTTGCAATCGATTTCTGGCTAAAAACCGGAGGAATCAATCGATGGCAATAAATCTAAAATCGGAGGTAAAAATCGATTCGCATCAAGCTTGAATCGTCCTGACTCGTGACGTAAAATTGGAATACATTATAGTGTCAAAGGTGAAACAATGTTGTTTTAATTATAGGTAGTTGTCGGCCAAAATTAGTTGTCTTAATTTACCTTAATCGTTTACCTACTCTTTAATCTGGCGTATCCAGGCATGGATTTACCACTAGGCCCAATAGGCCCGGGCCTAGGGGGGCACGGCAAATGAAATAAAAATATTTAGTATATTTTAACTAAAATATTTAGTTTACATTTAAAATTATGTCTACTCATACTAAGTATTATTAATAATTGTTAATACTATTAGGCCAATTCTAACACAGTTTCATGTACCCACCTAAGTTTACGCGAAGTATTTAAATTAGCATTGGAATCGTCACACAACTTGTAATATTAAATATTAATTACCATTTCCAATTCTATTTTGTGTTAACACTAAGGGGCGAAACCTGTGATGCTAACACAAAAACAAAATCGGAAAAGGTAATTAATATTTGATACTATAAATAATCAAAGAATTATCGTTAAATAAATGATTAGTTTGCTGTTAACAAGTATTCAAAATGAGGTGCACAATGAGATATTTATTAACTATCGAGACATTTTAATTCAGACACCAAAATCCTTCTATCAGTGTATGATGGGGGGGGGGGGGCACCCAATTTATTCGGGCCTAAGGGCGCTGTAATGGTAAATCCGGCCCTGGGCATATCCTACAAACGGTCCAGGTCCTTGTAGGTTTTCCAACCCTGCGGAGGAGGTAGGTTAAGGGTGTTCCGGTCCGAGTGTGAACCGTCATCAAAAATTTGCAAATCTCGGGAATTATAGAGTTCATATTAACTCTCACTACAAATCTTATTACTACTTCATGTCAATATGTTTTGAAAAAATAACCGCCCCTTCCCGTTACCATTTTACTGTTAAAACATTTCTCCAACTTATCTCAGCCAATAATCGATCAATTTCAAATCTGTTTCCGGCATTCTTTCTATTTTTTAATTCTGCAGGGCAACGCACAATCAAAATTTCAAATTCTAAATTCTATACTTATTGATAATAAAATGTGAAATTTAAATTTACAATTTCGATAGTGAGTTGCCCTGCAGAATCAAAAAGTTGAAAGAATGCCGAAAACAGATTTGAAATTGATCGATTATTGACTGAGAAAAGTTGGAGAAATGTTCACACTAATGGCGGAACCCCCTTAACATTAAAACCTGCAGATCAGATCACAAAACGTTACCCCAAGGTCAAACAAGTCAACCCAAACATGATCTCGAGAAACCTCTACTTCACCTACTTTTTTGACCTCAACTTTTTGCTTGGAACAAACCTTTCATAGGTACAGCCTAGGTTGATAGGTACCTCCTTTGCTTCTCCGCCGCTGATGTGTTCTGTTCCATCTTTTTGGCATTTTAAAAATACCCGTCATTTTGTCACCCTGTGTTCCTTCTCTCTGATTACCCACCGTGGATATTCCCGACCCTCGATGCGTCGGTAACGTTGTCGGGCGACCGTGTTTGATCATTCATCAACGGCTGTTCTCCCCTTTCCGACCGAAACGTGAGACCACTAATTACTCTGCGCCCGGCGACACTCAATCTTGGTGAGGGATCTCCAATAGGGAGGTAGGTAATTTTTCCTTCCAGCGTCATCGACTGAAAACAAAAATATCCTGATTTATAGTAGTATACATAGTTCTTGAGAAATATGCACCGAAATATTTCATCTAAGCTACAGTAGGGCGCATTTCCAATGGACTTTTCGACTTACCTACGTAACTGGACAAATCTTATCAGAATAATTTGATGGCTATGCGTATTGATGAATATTTCGGGTGATTCAAAATTCATACAACACTCCAAGTTGGATAATTTTTGATGGTCCCAAAATACCTTTCTACCTACTCGGTTTCCCCATCTCAAAATATTCAATTAATCAATAATTATCTATTTTATATTTTGAGAATAGGTCACTTATTTGGTAAAATGTCGTTTCTTATGAAAAAAAAAAAAAAAAAAAAAAAATTCTTCAGTAACAGACTGTGCATTGTTTGAATAATAAAACGGCGCAATTCAGCCTTTTAGACGCTGATAAGTAATCAGCCTTTAATGAAATAATTTTTTTAGTTTTGAAAGGGGCGTCAGTGAAATTTTGCGTTTTAAACAAGTTCCAACATGGCTACACAGGAAAATGTAATAGGTAATTTTGAAAACCATTTACCCATTGGTGTTGAAGCCCTAATTTGAAAACATTTCAGTAATGCAGCATGAGTTGGTGAGCGAATTTCCTAACAATAGTTCATTTAATAGATTCCACCTACGGAAATTTTTTATGTTTGGTGGATTACTTTTAAAGGATTTCTGGCGCTGATTCTCATCATGCCATACCGCAAAACCATATATCCCTTGTTCCCTTCCCATTTAATATGTTCATATATGTTCAAGAGGGAAATTTCCACAAAAACCTCAAAACCCACGTTTTTTAATGCGATTGTTGACCCTACATTTAAAAAACTGGTGGTGCGGTGGCTATGCAATTAATAGGGGACTGTGTAGGGGCTACCCCTTATAATCTCATAAAATTTCACCGAAATTGGTCAAATAGTTCCGGAGCTTGAACCACAAATTTCAAGTTTGCGCTTGCGCAGTAGCTATCACTGATTCCATCGTGACGAAATTCGTAAATAATTGTCTTGGAGCAAGCCTCCAACTACTCTCCAAATTTGAGCGAAATAGGTCAATTAGGATCTGAGAAACCGGGGTTTCAGGAGATTCACGTTTGCGCATGCGCTCACGATGCTCGTACGATATTATTAGGGGACCGTCAGGGCTCTAATCCACACAATCTCTGAAAATTCAATCAAATTCGGACCATTCAACTTCATATAGTTTTGCCTGGCACAAGGAATTGACTACAGATAGATAAACACTAAACACGTTACTACAATTATAGGTAATGGGGTCTGCGCATGATTTTTTTAAAACAATTTTTATAGAAAGGGAATCGATTCAAATGGCCAAAGTGGGGTTATTTCATAATAATGTGGTCTCCCTATTTTTTTATCGACGAAAAGAAATGTGAACGTTTGAAAAAATGAATGTGGAAATTTCTTTTTTGGAGGATACCATTTTTTTCTGGCACGAAAACATAGCTTCCTACCTTCGATAGTTTCGAAGTACAGTTTGACCCCTAAGAATAAATACATCTTTAGATACGAACCTACTTGCATAAAAAAGGGTTAAACTTCAGGATGTTTTGGAATGGTCTGAAACGGATTTCCATGGATAAAATGTTGAAACATTTGCACACGTAGGTACGAAAAATTTTAGTGCCATTGCAATAGCTCTATTTTTTCTCGAAAATAAATAAATCAATTTAAAAATATCCCTCAGAATGGTTTTTCAGTGTACTTCAAAACGATAGTTTCCTATTAAAAATGGTTAATATCTTGCAGAATGGTTATGTACTAGGGCATCCAGTACAGCACAATTCTCAGAACAGCTGTACTCGTCGCTGTACTTGGCCAGTACAGCTGTAGTACAGCAACATACCGACAACGAGGGGAAAAAAATTGTAGTCGTAGACGCATAATTATATTTTTTTATGGTACAGCAACAGAGAATTACCTCAAATAAATTGAATTCTTTTTTTTTTCATTGTTGTGAACACACTGCGCAGGGTTGGATATGCCAGAGAAAAGGTAAACATGACTCTTTACTCGGGGGTAAACCCTCCAACTGTGGTTTGAGGGCCCTTCAACAGTTTGAATCACAGAAAACGCGAAGGGTGCTGTACAACCGGTACAGCTGTATTTTGAGGTGCTGTACCTTGGTACTGCAGGGGGACAAAAAAGGTGCTGTACTTGCTGTATTACAGCTGTACCAATTGCTATACTGGATGCCCTATTACGTACGTATTTCATGCATACGAGGGTATTTTTCATCAAATTTCTGTAAAAACAATATTTTATTTACAAATTAGAATAACTCAAGATTACTTAACAAATTATTTAAATATTTCTTCAAACTTCTGGATGTGATTGGAAGGCACGTCAATTCAGATTTGAATATGTACTTGATGCTTTTTCAGATTATTCTCCCATTCTGTAGTTACGATTTATAGTTTTAGTTCGGTTTAAAGTTCCTAGGCTTTCGTTAATTTCTCATGCCGTGATATACATAGTCATAGTAATGAGAACCGGGAATGTATTCGCTTGTTTCCCAAGTTAAGTCAGTCAGTTTAATTGGCTATACCATTATACACTGTCTATATAAACTTTATAACTACCTGAATATAGTGTTCTCAGAATCGACAACGAAACTCGAACTTGTGCCGTTTGTGTTTGACATGCTCGGGAGCTAGAAAGCGTTTTTCATTAGATTACCTCCGACCTAGCACAGAGACTGTCGAGCAACCCTCGTTTCATGGAGATGTGACTCTGTTAGTGAAATGAACACTATCGACTGGGGTAAAGTTCAGTTCGGCGGCAAAGGCCGTGAACATAAGGGTGGAAGTAGAACACCGTTTTCCAGGCTAATACGTCCGTAGGTACGAGTACCTATTACGGAGGAGGACACGGCTGGGTTATTGCAACCTTTAGCCGTTATGAATCAGTGTCATTGTGTTCCTCAGTTACGTATTTAGGTAGGTATATTCAATAGGATTCCTGTGCGTTGCACAGGATTGTACGGAGTTGTTGCCTTAGGTTTGATGCAACTATACGAATACCTCTAATCAAATCGAATTGAAAAATCAATTTTTTCGAGTTCAAGAATTCTTACTTAGCAGTACTTTGTGTGATGAAGTGAAGACCGAGTATACCGGATTTATTTCTGTCTCAAAACTTCACATACCTACATCCCGAATTTATAAAATAATATTGACCTGTTAAGAGACTCCCTGCATCAATGGGGAACAATTCTGCCGAGAGTAGGTGCTCATCATACGATTTAATACCGGTCACAGCTTTCTCGTATTCAAGACACGTATCTGCGGATACTCAGAGGCTACTATATTGATCCCGCAGGGCTGAAGTTTTAGGGTTCATCTGGAGTCCAACCCGCACAATCGCTAAAATCGGATGAAAACGGTGCAAATAATGCGTGTGGCAAGGATTCGTGGACAAACTAGATTTGTTTTCTTGCTCGATTACATACAATAAATTCAGCATTCAATGGAGATAATTTTTCGATCTAGTTTATGTCAGTCACCTACAACACGATCGTGAACACGATCGTGGAACACTATTTTACCGGGACCTATCAGGCAAAAAACGACCCAAGAAGCCGACGCGAAAAAACTACCCTAAAATGCGACCTAATGTTTTTCACGTACAACCAATTGTTGCTAGGGAAAAATAACTTCCTCATTTTCCACCCCACAAAAATCACCCCACCATTCGTTGGAAAGCTCTGAATTTAGTATACATCACACCACATCTCATCCTGCGAAGTTCCCCCTCCTTCCACATCCTTCAGAGAACTACTGGTCCGTAGGGAAACAAACAAAGTTGGTTGGAGTTGAAACACGCTAGTAGAAGCACCTACCAAATCGGCTAAAATGATTCTCTGAAAATTCGCTCATTAACTCATGGTGCATGAATGTAAGGTTAAGCTTGTTCCGCGTTCCTCCAATATTTAGCGGGTCGGCTCAAGGTGACAGAAAAGGGGGGTCCGGGAGCGCCGTGTTTATATGTATGTGTCACTCCAGACGATATCTGACCGAGGAATGAAGATAAATATCCAAAAAAATGTTTTGGTAAAGTTTTAAATACAAGGAAGCTAACCCCCCCTCACTTGGTAGAAGTTTTGTAGATACGTTTTGTCAGATTTGAATGAAATTTACAGGGATTGTGAGGTTTGCCTCCTGGATAATCCCCAGCTCCCCAATCCTGCCTATAATCCTCAGCCTTGCGCTAACGTGGATTTCCTGAAAAGTTAAGGACAACAAGACTGTTCGGTTCGCCCGGCTCGAACAATTTCTCAAAGGGCTTTCAAATCTCCAACAAATCGAGTCGAAAATAGAGTTTATAGATCGGCAGAGTCGGAAACTAAGCTTCTTCATTCGCTGAATCGAAAATTGAGCTCATATCCAGATATAATCAGTTGGGTCAACAATTGAGCTCCCAGGTCAGCTGTGTTGAAAATTGAGCTCCCAGATCAGTGGAGTCGAAAATTGAGCTTTTAGATCAGCTTAGTCTAACATTGTGCCAATTGAGTCAATTAAGTTATTGTCAATCAGTGAGGTAGCTGGAGGGAGGCCTGAAATTGTAGATTCATCCAAACTGAGGTTCACCATATTATTATGATAATTTGAAATGTCCACAGTTGGTACTTGATTGCTCCACGTTTCCCCCATATACTATTGGTGAGGTTTGAAGAGGTTGAAAGGTAACAGTCGACTTTCGGGTGTCGAAAAGGACGCCGGTGAGCGAGCAGAGGCACGATCCTCTTGTCCCTGGCGACCCTAATTGCCTTCATTTGCGAGACGACAGGTGAAAATCGAGGACTGGCAAGTGTTAAGGACGGGCCCTTAGGGTCGTCCTAGAGTGAGGAAGGGAGTCAAGGAAGCCTTCATTAGATCCAAATTACTTGGGGTGTTCCCGAAGCTCGATGTTATTATAACTTCGTCGTATAGTGAGTGGTCGGATTTGGGAGGTTTACGATAAAAAATGCGTAAGATTTACACCCGAGTTGTTAATCACGAGTTGAAAACAAGACAAGAAAGTACTTTCCTCTCGTAACAACCGATGCTATAAATAGTGTCTTACTATATATTATAATCCCCCTTTCTATCTTCCTTATGAAGTTCAAATAGTAAATCCTGATGATGCCGCAAATGTGCACAAAATGCAGAAATAAACCCAAAATTTCTTAGAAAATTCACGAAATTCAACATTTTTTTTAAAAGGATATCTGCCAAGGTTGGTGAAAAGTAAGTATAGCTTTCTATAACGTCATGAACGTTGATATTACTATTAGTTGATTCACCTTTTCGGTTTCAGGTGAAACGTCTATCGGTGTGGTAGGTAGAAAACCAGAGCATTAAAAACAAAATTCTACTTTAATTAAAAAATGTGTTAATAATATTTTTTTAATTGATATTACCGATTTACGCGTGCGTTGCACGAGTCCACATTTCAACAGGTTCATTAGGAAGTTAACCCAAAAATTAAATTCACTGGAAAAACAGCAGCTTTTCGAGCCTAGAAAAGGAGGTGGATTAAAGTGACACTTTGAGAAATTGATCGCAGACCGACCGCTCATGATTGACAGAGGCTTCGAGATTGTTCATAAAGCTTTAAAACGCTAAAAAGCAAGTGGACATTTTGATTTTGAAGAGCAACTTGTAATGGACTTCGTAGGTTAAATTGGCTTAGTAAAATTAGAAATTTCAGAGGGAATTTCGAATATGTATATGTAGGTACCTACCCAGTATTCATCCTCATTAGAAGTCTGCCATGAAGTAAAAATTAAAAGGTCCGTTTCCAACACTTGGATAGCTTCAAACTCAAATTAGGTACTCTCCACCGTTTCCTTAAAACCTCATCCTTTATTCCCGAAACGCGCGGGAAGTCCAAGTGGTAACCACATACCTACAACCAGACTCGGGCTTAAGTGGGAATTGGTGATTCTAATGTCCTTCGTATTACCGTTGGGCGAGAAAGGAGCTTGAGCTTCTAACATTTCCCTAGTTTCCGAAGTTACTTCACCGTTGGAGCCAGTAAGTACCAATTCTACCGTACTTTTAGTGCTTCCCAGGTTATCTGCAACGAACAGGGAGGTACCGTACCGTAAGGGGGTCCTAAAAAATGCCTCAGCTATCAAAGAGTTTATAGGAACTCTCACTATGAAACCTTATTACTATTTGGGAATAATACGTTGAAAAAAGGGATAATCTTTCCCTTCATAATCGTTTTAGCATTGGAATGTTTTTCGAACTCTCTTCGTAAATAATGAGGTATTGGTTAATTTCAAATCGGGTTTCGTTTGATATTCTCTCTTTTATTCGATTCTGAAAATCCGTCAACTATTGGAATTTCAAATTCCAAGTTTTGAATTTATTTTGAAATTTGAGATTTTCGAAATTTGCCCTCGGGATTTGAAAAAAGGAGCATTGCGGAAACAGAAATTAATTGGTTGGTGAATTGGTGAAGTAGTTTCACCTATTGCAAATATATGTAGACCAAAATGTCCTAGGATGCAAAAAAGTTCCATTCTTGCAGCATGAGTTGATGAGCGAATTTTCAAAGAATGATTCTAACTGATTTGGTGGATGATTCTTATAGGAAATTTCACGCTGATTCGGAACAGGTATACCATATTTACACCAAAACCTCAAAAACAAGTTTTTTAGTGATTTTCGACTCTAAATTGCCAAAATTTGACCCCTTGGAGTACTCAAATAATTCTAGCCAACGAACTATCCTTTCTTTTTATATTATTGACATTTTAAAATTGTTTTGGATTTTCTACCTCGATTCTTCGGTCAGATATTGACTGGAATGACGCACACACATATATATAAATATATATATACATATGAATTAGTGTTAAATTTCAGGAATCGTTTTATACCTAATGGTTTGAAACGCATTTCCATGAAGAAAATTTTCAACAATTTCCATTACTAAAATTTTGAAGCTATTGCAATTGCTTAATTTTTTTTCTCGAAAATTCGCTAAAAATAATAATGAATACCAATAAAACCAACCGTTTGAAGCCATTAGGTATAAAAATGCCAGTGGCATGAGTCTGTTTCAAATCATATTAAGCTTTCTTGGACGTAGTCGAATTCCTTGTTCATGTGTAGCTAAGCAGGTAAATGGTGTTTTTTGTTTTCGTGTTACCTATCTGGTTCGCAGCCTCTTCGTGAATAGTATTCAGATGGATGTTAGAATTCGCGCCGAAATCTGTTTGACCTGCTGGAGGGATCCATCGATACCAATCGGGTCGGGTGGCGTCTTTCCGTCTCACAATCATTTCCCTTTCGGTATGTCGAGCAAAACGTATAGGTACAGAACGCCATCTGCCTCGATGTGGGGATACACAACACTCGGCAATCTGTAAATAGACGTTTCTGCTTTGTCCATACCGTGGAATCTCCCTCACTCAGTTCGCGGCCAACAGTTCAAACACGTTGACCAGCCAAGTTCATATAGAAGCCAGTGTCAAACCCAATGTACGCCTACAGCTTTGATCAAAGAGAATAATATTTCTGATAATATCTCCTTGAATTATTTAGAATTTAACTGTCTGTAGGTATGTATTTCTACTAGTTAGGTGCACAACAATTCTAGACAATGTGTTCTTGTTTTGTTGGTCAAAATTTCTGATGTTTGTGATTGGGGGAATCTCGGTTGCCAACCTTTTATAGTACCTACATAAACAATCTATTGATCAAGAATAGGTTTGCACAGAGAGCATCGGGAATATTCCCGGGAAAGTTGGTCTTAAAATATTCAAAAATGATAGTTAATATTTAGGAATTTCCGGTAGAAATCGGGAATGGATTTATTATAACCTTTTTTAGGCTCCTAGATTATCTAAATTGTAACTATTAACAATTGAAATGATGTTGATCTAGATACGTGGAGCAATGACATCTATTAAAATGAAACAACATCCTATTCTATTGGGAAACAAAATTTGAATTATCTGATAGGTACTTCCCTACCCTATAAATTATAGATTAATATATTTAACTCGGCGCTTCGCGCCTCGCCATGGGGCGAGCCCCCTGGACCCCCAGACTGACCACTTCTAACCTTCGGTTAGAGAGCGAAACATTTATCTGCGTAAGCAGTTTTGGCGAAAAAAAATAAAAAAAAAAACGTCACATTTTTCGTGACATTTTTCGTCGCATTTTTCGTCACATTCGAGTCACACCTAGCCATAAAACTGCTTACGCAGTTAATACTATGAAACTAAGTGACTTTTACGGGGGGTTTTTACGTCTATGTAAGGGGAGAGGCTCCTACTGATCCGATCGCGATGAAAACCAAAAGGGGTAAAATTCGTGACCGAATCATTTATAGGCCAGACCTCCACTCGCATCGCAAGATCGGACCATTAGATCGTAGAAATTGGTGTTTGGAGTGCATTCGTGAAGGCAAGAGTGATCAGAGATTTGTGAATAGATTTTTTTTTTTAAATTCAGGCTTTACTTTGGTGCTGGATAGTTTATTACTGGTCGTAGTATGTACTTGTATGAAGCAGCATTACGAAATTCTAAACTATAATTAATCCCTACAATGTTCATAAAATATGGGAAAATGGATTTAATAATTTAGAAACCATCAGAAAGAGAGGACAACTTGTGAAGCAAGTGGCAGCAAACATCCTGGACATCTTCTCCTACACCTTTATCCACAGAGTCTTCCAGCAACATACCTGGAGTCCTGTACATCGCCAAGGAAAGCCTCGTCATACCAGGACCCTGTTATACCCATGAACTGGATGTTTTATTTGAGTTATTACGAATAGGGAACCTTCCTATAGGGTTTGCTTAACCATAATTTCGTTTCTTTACATTTATATCATGCTGTGAGCTCAACGGTCCTTATATAAACTTGGTATGCAAAATTTGGGTTTTAATTAAATCTAGAACCCCTTTGCCTTAACATAAACGAATGGAACTGTGGAAATTTTTAGTAGTATAATCTTTAATAAATCAAACAATCACTCTATCTTTCACAAATTTTTAAGGTAGTGGTAGTCAAGACAAATTAAAAAATATTAAGCTACATTTAATTTCACTGAAAAATCACAAATCCTGTGGTTTTCAGGTTAGGCTTTTCTAATCCCAGGATTTGAATGATGACAATTCTCGATCCCTGCGTATCGAGCATATTTTTGTCTGTGACGTTATTTTAAATTTTCGTGTAGGTATATTTTTCTTAGTATTCATTTTTAAACTAGGTAAGCTTGAAATTATCATAGACGTTATTCAGTTCACATACGTCATTCGTTATTCAGTTTTTCTGCCTTGGTAATGTAAAGAAAGCTCAAAGTGAAAAAACCTCAATTAAATTGAGTCCGGGTTACTACACTTGGTAGTAGCATAATCGCATCCGTGTTACCATTAGTATTATGACATCAGTACACAAGATTTTATCTCGGATTCCTAAATAGCATCAGCTATTGTCTACCTTACATTACTGTACGACTTCGCAAGAACCAACAAAGGTGCTCTTTTGTATATAAAACGGTGTACCCCACCCTAATATTTTAAATTCCCAATCGCGCTTTTCACACTTGCCGCCGCTTCATACCTTGCAGGTTTCGATTCGAGGGATTTGGCCCTTCGAACGGGGCAGGTGGCGGACAAATTGAGAACAAAAGAGAGGGAAGAATAGAGCGTAAATCATCAGGGAGAGAGCGTGCCCTATTGTGCCCTACGCGGATATGTATATAATTGCCACCGCAAAAGGTGCATTGTGCGACAACATTCGGCCCATTGTGCACTCTGTGGATCCCATTGAAGACCTTTCTGCTTCCCTGACCCTTTCCTCGACCTAAATTTTTAGGCTGTCGCTTTTCGTCCGATCTATGTACCTACCATTTTCTACCGTTTTTGTGTAGGGTCGTAAAAGCCCCTTTTTTATCGGCTGGTGATTTATTTTTCAATGAATCAATACCCAAATTACCCTCCCTCTTCACTTTTATAACCTTTATTTCATTATACTTAGCCATATTCCAATGGGTGGGGAGTGAAACCTTGCTCCATGTTTTATTTTACCAGCATATATATACCTAAATAGGTATACATTTATGTATTGTAATGAGATATAACACTAATTTGCATTGTGTGTTTGTTACCAACACATGATATTCAGGGCTTTGGAACGTTATCTATAAACTTCCCACATGTGTCACATGAAATTCGTTGCCAACTTTGATGATGTATTTTTGTTAGTACATTATCACTTTCCCTTTTTTTCCATGTAGCTTATTGTTACGTCCCTAACTCCTAAGTCCCTTCACAAGTATTAATTCCCTCACATTTAAAAAAATGGCGCCATCCCTCTCAGAGCGTCATTAATAAGGTTTTCCAGGATGGCAACACTGTCGATTTTTCCGCCAAACTCTGGTAACCTGTTGCACAGAAAGCTGTGGTCAGTTGTTATTGAAATTTGAAGTGAACCGGTAGTGTTGCTTCATTCAAATGTCTAATTCCCTCATCCCATGATATTTTACCGAAGGTTAGGTATGGTAGATTTCCATCGACCATCCTCGGACCTGGTCAGACGAGCAACAGCAGCATTATCCCTGAGCATAGGTCCACTTCTCCACCGCTATCATTTCCCGGGAGATGTCCCCAATGTGGTTCCCTGCTAGCACCTGTAGTCCCCCAGATAGCACCGGTACATACCCAACAGGGCGATACCCTTGGTTCGCCACATCTCCTCTCTCTGGAGCACCTGCCGCATAGGCTCAATCATGGCGTCCGTGACTTTGACTTTGGCATTTAATCCCGTTTACGATATAGGGAGAAAGTAGCTATATAAAATATACCCACCTTGTACGCAGTAACTCTGCCAGTATAATACCCTCGACACATTCCTGGGGGCTTGTCCCCTCGTGGTTCTCTTCTGGCAGTCCTCCAGATACCACCGATGAGCAACGGAGTGATGATACCCATAGTCGGATCAAGGGACATCTCTCTCCTTGAGCACCTGCTGTTTTGACTCAATCATGGCGTTCGTTGATTTACAGTAAATCCCGTCGATGTTATAGGGAACAATTAGCTACATAAAATATACCTACCTTGTACGCAGTAACTCCTGCCAGTATACCATGGAAGAATAAGGCTTCCAGGCAGTATACCCTCAGACTCATTCCTGGGGGCATGTCCCCTCGTGGTTCCCTTCTGGAAGTCCTCCAGATCCCCGAAGAACAACAGAATGATACCCATGGTTCGGTTCAAGGGACATCTCTCTCCTTGAGCACCTGCTGTTTTGGCTCAATCAAGGCGTTCGTTGATTTGTAGTAAATCCCGTCAATGATATAGGGAGTAGCTACCTTGTACATTCTGCAAACTTGCAGTAACTTCTGGATGTACATTAGAGGTACACCTTCGACTCTTCCGAAAGAGTCAATAAAATTAGTATACATGTATACTATACCATGTTGCAATCCGCACTTCAGTACGGCATTATAGCCTGCGGAGGTACCTATTCCTCCCATATAAATAAAATGCATGTTCGACAGAAAATAATTATAAAGATAATGCTGTCACTACCGCGTAGAACGCAATCAGTGAATTTATTTGATATTGCGAAGATCTTTACTATAAAACAGCTGTATATTAAAAATCTAATTTTTCAAATTCCATAAACGACCACAAATTCTAGAGACACAACGTATACCAACGTACACAACCAGGTACATAGCCCAAAGTTTATTGTACACTTACTTCATAGAGCTCTGGATAGTCAAATGAAACTACCCCAAAAACATTCTAGGCCTTACTTTAAGCGACAGATACTAACGTGGCTGGTGAAAACTGGGGTATCTGGCTGCGAGGCACTGCTAACCAGTGCCTACGTTGGATAGTCACAGCTGTGTAGAAATTATGTACGAAAACTATTTCTTTTTATTGTAACCACGTAATCTTAGGATGTAGGATAGTCTTTTCTTCCAGATTTTGTAAGATGTTAAATGTGTATCATTTGGCTAGTGTAATCTGTAAATGTGACTGTGCGGGAACCACGAAATTTTATATGAAGTATGTTAACATTTTCATGTACATTGTACCCCGTTTACTCTACAAGCAGTACAAGCCAGTGAATTGCTAAATGAGTGCGACATTCCTAGGCCATACCTTGCAACACGGGCCAAGCCTACTGCAAAGTACATCACCCAGGAATGTCGTACATTTCATTTAATACCATGCACACAGTTTTTGTTTGAACAAAATGATGTATCATCGATTGAATGAATAAATTGAATTGAATTGAATTTGAATTGTTCACAACTGGTGACCCCTCCGTGCGTCCACTTGCTTCCTGAATCGTGCACAATGTCGAGCCACTTCCTCTTTGTATTGTGTTTGTATTGTTGATTGTTAGCCCAGAATAGGACTACGTGGATTTTCGAGATAAACAAACTGAATCTCGTGCTTTGATTCCAAGACATGATATCAGGGCTTCCATTACAATATAGACACACTACATACATTGAAAAGGCACTGGGTATTCAACGGTCTTTAATTTAGTGTTACCGATACTAACCTAGTACCCACCTTCATAATACCTGTGTCGCATACTTACCTACACCGAGCATTGTACAGATAAATTCTCGGATTTTCCTCGGCGAATTAACCAACCCTTATCGGGCAACTCCGAAAAAAAAAACGTCCTCGAGGTTTTAAAATAGATCCGAGATAATAGAAACAAAAAAGTAATTACTAAAAGCAGGGTCGTAGGGATTGCTTCACAAGGGCGGTTGGACTATTGGCTCCTCCTCTTTTTCAACCTGTGTAAAGATCTGTATCCGTCCTTCGTTGCCTTTTCCTTAAGGGGGTTCAGCA
>JAEMON010000013.1:6111065-6135081 GCA_030264115.1 Lygus lineolaris
GTGCTGAACCCCCTTAACAATCCCTCTAAAAGAAAAAAATACTGGTTGGTAAGGGCGCACTAGAAGCGACTTTTAGCACAAAAGGATTATATACAAAAAAAAAAGTGAGATGTATAATTAACGAGTCATTTTCTGAAAGTTCCGTTAAAAAGGCGGAACGGGAGAGTAGGTACAGTCTATGGTAGAAAAAACTTCTTGGTAGAGCGAAAGAGAGTCAGGGACGGTTTTTTTTAAAGATAACAACATTTTAATTTAGATCCTCGATGTTAATTCATCCTCCGGAGCTTTTCATTTTGAGAAATTCGTTCTTATTCCTAACCCCCTCCATTCCCCCCTCCTACACTGCATTTTCCGTTTTTTAGATGGTCTCCCAATCGTTTTTCGACTTCCAATTAGAATTTGAAGAGGAAAGAACTTCTTTTCTGAGAGACGGATTCATTTTGGGAAGCTTGCTTTACTATCTCTTGGCTGACGTATTTTGTTGAGGGTGTTGGACTATTGTTCATAGAACTCCATATTATTTGTTGAGTTGTGCTAAATGGCTCTACACACGACACTACAGTAGATCAGTTTTGTGAGGGTCAGTTATTTTCAGAATAATTCAATCTAGTTCCTTGTGTGTATGGATGTGCGAATCTTTGCCACACGCATAACTTCCTCAGGAGTGCTTAAAATAGCCCCGAAAAAAGACTGGTCCATCCTTTAGGAACCACCCTGTATCCAAAATATTATTTTATCTATCAATGTAATAAATTACTTGAGTAGTCAGTCTTCTATAATAGCAAAAATCATTATCGAATTCTTAACAAAAAACTAAGGGGGATACCATCTAACTCTTCCTTCCATCTCCAATAGTGAAGGACGTAATGGCGATGGGCGTGTTTGGTGGACCACCCTGTATACTGCTTACTCGTGACCTATTTTGAAGAAAACCAGTAGCATCATTGTTTTATTGTTATTGGATAATATTACATATAATATAAGCTGCTTAGATCGCAAGTTTCTACGTGATGTAATTATCATTTTACAATATGCATTACTACATCCACCCGCACGACTCTTGAGTCTTGGGGCTTGTTATGTCGAGATTCAAATAAAGTTTATCGTAAATATCGTTATTATTGCCTTAAACGCTTTACTCGTATTTTAGGCTTTCACAGCGCTCGGTCGGTATAGTTGACTGCTAACCTACCCAGGGATCTGAGACATGAGAATTTCCATTCGAAGCATTCGGTTTGTTTTGTTTGCTAACAATACCTTTTATTTGTCTAAACATCACAGTTTAGAGCTAACTGGTGAGGGGTAGAAAATGGGCTACAGGGATATTACAGTGGGTCTAGGAATATTGCGATACCACTTGAATACCGATACCAGTATCAATAGAGTACCGGAATCGATACTTCTTTCGGTACCGGTATTGATGAATGAAAATTATCGATACCGCTATCATATCATTATCCAACCTACTAATCATGGAAGCCGACATTTCACGTGCGCCCTAATAGTAGTAATATCGCAAAATGCAAGACCTACTAATCACTAATGTGAGTAAAGTATTGAATATTTTTTCATAATCGAGAAAATGAGAATAAATGTTTATTAACCGTCCTGTTAATCATTATTAAATGATAAAATATTTCTCTGAATAAATTTGAATTGAATTTTGTTTCCATACTCCATAAGTATGCAGCATCAAATTATAAATATGTTCATACCTATTGGGTATCTATTCGATAAAAAGTGAATGCATATTATCTATGAGGTACCCAATCAATAATAACTATTTACCTCAACCACTCAAGATCAATGGAGTTGATTGCTTTTTGTTGTTCTCACCTAGCCCACGGGGAAAAAGTACTCCTATCTATTCTATTTTGCTGCAGGAGCTCATTGCAGCTAACCTGTACACCGACAGCTGTAGGACGAATGCGCCAATTTTTCAAAATTAAGAACCCTTTTGCGCCAATAGCAAAAGAAAAAAATGTTCAGTACGTTTTGCCCCAACAGAAAATGGAAGAGAGGGAAAAATCTAAATTCCACTTTGGCTAGACTTTCGTTTGTATGCCAATAGAAATAGTGCAAACTGATAATGATAATAATAATAATAATAATACTTAACACCTAATCTCATTTCGGAATCAGAAATTCATGCGGGTTCTTTCATGAATCCTCACTTAGATATCTATATGCCAGAGGTTCAAGGGATCGTCTTCTTTCTTCGTCAGCTTCTTGTTGTCTTGGGCTTGAAACTTCTGAGCTTGAAACTTAGCGAATACGTCAATCAGTTTGTGAACAGATGAGTGAGGTGCATGGAAAAGATCTTCCAACCACCTATGGTAAGATTCCGGTAGCAGTTTCCAGTTATGTTAGGGAGGAAACAGATAACCAATTGAAAATACCGCTGGTTAACGAAAACATGCCTTCACCTTCAAAAATCAGCCACGACGCTTTTAAATGCCTGTTCGACACAAAGTCGATGCGCTTCTATAAATCATTACGAGTTCGTATGACGGAATTTCGCTACTCACGACCCAACCCTTTGAATATATGTATAGGGTGTCTACATATAAGTTGAGACAAATTCAGTAATCGATTCTACAGATAATGTTCTACGAAAATTGCGTTAATTGTTTTAACCCCTTGCTTTCGTTTCTTTTAAACCCAAACAAGGGGTTAAAAACACAATTTTCGTGAGATTTTTCATCCTTGCGTTTTTAAACCAATACTATTGAGTATGCCACTCAACAGGAAAATCTTTCTCCCGATCTCAGCTTTCCGGTGTTCCGAAGTATCGTTTTCCACGTAATTTTTCAAACTGAATCGAATGGTGACACTCTTAAATCATTTTTACTGATGTAAAATTGAGGAATAGTGCATTTTCTGGAAATATAACACCACGCACTTACCCATTCAGTTTATTTTGATAGATAAGAGTGTCTGATTTTTTTCAATTATTATTGCCCAGTATTTACAGCACAATATTATCCACGTTGCTTAGCAAAAAATGGGAGGTGGTGCTAGTATTTTCGAATGATATGAACTATTTCTGACGAAAAATCAATTTTTCATCAGTAAAAATTAGGAGTGTCTCCATTCGATTCAGCTTGAAAAATCCTCCAGTCATGGTCAGGTTGTCAACACCCTAAAATTACCTTGAAAACCCAATGTTTTTTCTCATTCGAACGCAATTTTATCGCTTAATCAGTGAGCTAAACTCAGAATTAATACTCTTTGAAAAGCTCCTGAAGAACTTCTTCCTGTTGAGTGCACAGCTCAATAGTATTGGTTTAGATTTAGAAGCAAAAGGATGCGTGAAAGAAATGTCGAGTTCCGGAAATCCTCAAAACTCACTTTTGGTTGTAAATTAGCTGTAGGATTGATTCCTGCAAAGTTTGCCCCAACCTTCAGACACCCTGTAGACGACTGGTTCATTGAAATTACGCATTTTACTGTAATTTTACCCGAATGTCTTTCAAATTAATTTTCTTTTGAGGATGTTGGAGGTGAAATCAAGTAGAAGTAGCTGTAATGTGTAACTATACTCTTTCTAACTCTACTATACTCTTCAGTATTGGTTGGAACGAATGGAACGAAAATTATCAATACTCGTACCGGTTTCGAAAGAAAAGTATCGATACCAATATCATATCAGTATCAGGACTTTTCCACGTCCTACTATATTCTGAGACCTGCAGTGCACTCATTTGTGAGAAACTGAACGCAACTACGAATCATGGAGTGTTTTCTGTAGGAGTCCATTTTTTATTCCCCCTCCATTATCCCGACCGAAGAACATTTGAACTATGAACTCACAAATAAATTCCATCCCCTCGCACTGGATCAACTTCGACGCCACTTTTCTCCGAAACAACGCCCCACAGTCAAGAGATAGAGCTAACAAAAAAAGGGGAAAGAATTACCATCGGTGATGAACGGGTGGCGCGAGTGATAAATAGGGCAGTAACCGCGATATGTGCTCCGCAAAGGTACCTACACCTTTATATTTGGAAGAGGAATTTACGGGGAAAGTGGTAGGTCGGCGAAATGTTTTATTTATAAGCCTAAAACCGTAAAATCATGTATCTTTCTGACAGCTATTTTTTACCACCACTCATTTTGGGTGTAGTGGTAGTTTAGTTCGTTGAGCCGTATTCGTGACTCTTGAAGTACCTGAAGTTAGCCCTTCGAGAGGTCGTTTTGTGTGTTGAATAACCGAGAAAAGAATGGAACTACCGGTACTTGACTCTTTCCCCTACTTTAGGGTCAAAATTGGCTCTTCGTTGCCAATAGCCATTACAAACTCTCCTGGATTCTCGTCCACTTTACCTAATTGAAGAGGATAGCGGAGGAAAAGAACGTAGCAAGTGATTACTTTAACGGTTTATTATTTATAGCAACAATGTAGCTCAGCTCGAGAGGAGAGTGATGTGATGATATTTAAATTGAAGTAGACCTTACATAATAAGTGCGACCTGCTTTACTGTTTGCTAACCTCCACGGGAACAATAATTATTGGTCAAGGACGCATAAGTATAATAGTCGCAGTCGTAGGTATATTCGTTGGAGAAAGAATATGTCAAAAACTGAAATTCCATGTTATCCTGATGGCTATGTATTTCGCTGACCCCGGAGCTGATTAAAATGTACTTACTTTTACTAATTTAAAGGAACTGACAGGCACTAATTTTAAGATACCATTTTCACTCTCTGCTGTCACAATTCAAATAATGTTGCAAGATTTGAAGCAACTTTGTGGCACCAGGAAGACCCATTTACATGCATTGAGAAATTAACCTGCATTACACCTAATCGTCACGTTCTTCCCACCCTTGATACTTAATTGATTATCTCACGCTTCGGTAGGTACATTCCTTATTCCGCCTATTTTTAGTTAAGCAAAAATTCTGAAAAAATGGAAATTTAATAACGTTTTTGGCACGGAAAGTTGTCTACTGAAAAATTCGAAGAAAGTGAGTTAACACGTTTGTCCCTTGTAATCTTCGTTTTATTTTTATACAATCACATTAATTATCCATTGAGAGATCTAAATAGATATTATTGATAAAATCACAACAGAAAAAAAAGGATAGTTGAGGCCAAGGTTTTGCTGATTGAATTTACTCTCATTACAATTTAATATAATGTGTTAATCCAGATGTGGATTAGTAACCTTCGACCTTTATCATCCTTTTGTAGGCAGGTTTCCACCTTATGTGGTGTTCCCCTTTCTGATTGTGATGGAAGTGAAGTAGGGCAAGGCTACCACTCTACATTATGAGTGCTGAAGTTTTTGGACAATAGGACGAGGCCGGTAGTGTGTAGGTCAAGACAGGGCGAGAAAAGGTCTAACTGGCCGTGTGTATGTCCTGTTGTTGTCAGGAAATAACAAGATAGAATGAGCTGTAAAAGGGCACTTGATATGTTGAGTTGAGTCACACTAACTATTCAATAAGTAATTAATGTGAGAGTATTTCACATTTACCTACGTACGTACATGAATGCGCGGAGGCTGTTACTGACCCGTTGAAAGAAGTTAAGATATGGTCACCAACTCAAATTGGTTTAGAAGGGTCCAAAACGTAAAATCTACTTGGTGGCCAAATCCAATATACAATTTCGCACTGGTCCCGAATATAGGTATAAGGACTACGTATTTATGTTAATTGCAGGTATGTAGATCGACCCAACACAGAAATATTTGTCAATTTTGATCGGGAATGGGGTCCACTGTAATATTCCCCCTCAAAAAACTCTAAATGCCTCTAAAATGCCTAAATCTCGGTTATCAAAGAGGATATTGGAACTCTAACACTATAACCTAACTAATAGTTGGGACTAATAAGTTGAAAAAATATATGAGTTAATTCCCCTTTAGCAATGAAATTTTTTTCGAAATTTTCTTCGATAATAATCGATCCATTTCAAATAGGTTTTTGGCATTCTTTATTTTAGAAGATATTCGATTGTGAAGAGCCTTCAACAATTGAAATTTCAAATTCCAAATTTTGAATGTTTTTCAAAATTATTGACATTTGAAATGTGGATACTTTATATCCCTCGGGATTTGAAAAAGAAGAAGTTTCACGAAAATGGAAATTGCGATGACTGTCTGAGAAAAGTTTGAAAACTTCAATAACTCGTAAATTTTAACATTTGATCCCTGACAAATACATAAAGCCCACATATTAAAAAAATACATATAGGTACCTACGAATAAGTTTAAACTTCAGGATTCGATTCTAAATAATGTTATACGGATATCCTTGAAGATAATTAAAAAAAAGTGCTTACTAAAACTTGGACCTAAATTTCTTTCCTTCGAAAATTCGTAATGAGTGTGAGGGATAGATAGAGCAAGTAGAAATTACATGCCAGCAGGTTGTACTTATATTGGACTTCTCGCAGAGAACTGGTTCACATAAAACTTCAACTCTCATAAACACCTTACGGTTTCCTATCGAAGTTGCGCCCAAGTTACGAACTCCAACTAGCTGTCTAGGTTTCCGAGTTGAGTTTCCATCTTGCGGCTCTACAGGGAAAGGTCCCTTTTCCCGTTCCAAGTGGGAAAACCAGAAGCGACAAGTAGCTTGGGGTCTAGACATCGAAAATGACTTGCGGTCTGGCACCTGTGCCAACTACATCAGAGGTCGAACTAGCTCAATCATTGTACCCCTTCGCCGACCTTTCCACCTCTCTAAACCCATTAATTATGGCGCGAGAGTAGAGAAGTTGTCGTTCTATAGGTAATGGGTTGCAGAGGAATAATGAAGTTTCGAGCCGTTGCAACCGTCTCGTTTGTCATTCTCTCATTTCTCTGTTGAAATGGTAAACCGACTACTTTTCTCATTGTTCTGAACTTTGAGTCGATATCCTAAAATGATCAATTTTACTTCGATATTAAGGAGATCGACCCAGATGAACACGTATGTCGGACTGATTGGGAATTGGGTCCACAGAAAAACGACCTTCTTCGCCCAGCTTTCGTGAAATGAATTCACATCATCAGGGCCTGCACAATAATTACAACAGTCTCCTTTAACGGCAAAATTAATAAAGTCATTATTAAAATAAAGTTAAATGGCCAAATTTCCGTCAACAAACAAGTAGGCATTTAAACAACAGATACAAATACTCACTAAGTAAAAGTGAGGACAAAATTGAACTATTGCAGAGTAAAATACTTGAACACGAAAACTGTAGTACAATATAAAATTACGAAAATTTGCAGGCAGATACAAATCTCTCATAAAACCAACACAATTTGATAACAGTGATGGTAACAACAATCATCATCCTCCTTCCACAACCTATGAACAACAACAACAACACATCAACACTGTCAACATCAACAACGGAGTCTCTCGAGTCAGATACTCATAAATTCTTCTCCCTATCAATTCCTTTGCACAGCATCACAATATGTTCGAACCCCATACTCTGTGGAAACCCCACCTGGACAATGGATTGGCTGATACATCATGAAGCAGAACCCTTAATCAAAAAAATATACTAAACATACACGGTCCAGTAAGGAACGTACAGGTTCTTCTATCGAAGGTACCCCTTTGGATGGTTAGTAACATTACTGACTAGAATTGCAACTCCAAATCTCGGCCAGAATCCCAGCATGTACTCTGAACTGAGCCCTGATGTTTATGTTTATGAATGTCTTTAAGAAATTTAGGTACGTAACTACTCAATTTTCGAAATTTGCCGTTTCTCATTTTTGTTAATTTCGCCGTTAAGGGAGACTGTTGTAATTATCGTGCAGGCCCTGATGATGTGAATAAATTTCACTATCCGGCGAAGAAAGTTGTTTTTCTGTGGGCCCCATTCCCAATCAGTCCGACATCAATTTTACTCGCCCAGAAGTGTTTTAATTCCGTGATTTAGGTTCCCAAAATGTATAAAATTTCCAGTTGTGTCTCGGATCCGTAGAAAATGATTGACAATGAGCTTGCGCTAGTTACGCGATGCAGTGGTCGGGGAACAAAAAAAAAAAAAAGAATTTTGGAGATTGAAGTTGTGCTTTGTACCTCATAGTCTGATCCCTGGATTGGTCACAGAACCTTCACATGCTTGTCAGGCGGATCAGAATACCACCGCACTGCCTCTGCTGAAGGGTTCTCTCACAGGTTGGCGTGAGATAAAACCTTATCGGAGAACGTTTAATATCCCCTCGTACTCTCCTTCCCACCTCCAACCGGTCGTTTCTCCTGTTTTTTGTTGTTTTTTTTTCACGCCCCCACTCTTCTAAGATCGGTTGACGTTGTCAGGAAGTCCGAAGGTGTTAAGTCGGTAGGGAGGAATTACCACTTTTCACCTTTTCAGTATCCTAGAGGTCACCCTCTTGATCCAAGCGATTACTGACAATCTCATGGTGATGTGGAGGCTCTGTCAGATGTCAACCTTTGACAAGAAGAAAACCCAGTCATGCGCCCGGAACAAATGGAGGGTTTTATAGTTGATTTTGTATTTACGTATGCAATGCAAGTGAGTATTCTAGATTTATGTTTAGGTTTTGGTTGTTCGGATGAAAAGTCATGCTATGTTATAGTGATAGTGCGGGGGAGGAGGGATGGTAGCGTTGTTTGTATGAATCTCACTTAACCAGGAGGGTAAAGGGAAAGTATGGAAATATGCCTGAAAATAAATTTCTGGGATACATAGCCAGAGAATGGGGGTTTTATACGACTAAAACTGTGATCATTATACTGAGATCGACTAGAAAAAAAATCAGGAGCTGCAATGGACTGAAGTTTTCACCTCATCCATTTATCCCGACAATTTGGAATGACCCTGGATTTTGGTGAGATCATTTTATTTTATTTCACCTTTTTGCTATTATCTATGCTATTAGCTTATTATTATTACCTATATAGCTTATTATTACCTAAATTACCAGTATCTATGCTATTTAGCTTATATATTATTATTACCTTTGCTATTAGCTATGAAGAGTATCCTCCTATATCCAAAAACCTGGCCATGAACTTGGCCATCATTTTGCAAAACAGCCTATCTGAATCCGTCATGTGGTTTAGACTAACATGCGTCATCCACATATAGTATATAGATGGGTAAGTAGACATACAAATGCCCACCACTATTCAGGAAGATCTAGTTACGTTAGGAAGTATAAGTTTTTTGTTTCAACACTGGTGTCCTAATTTTCAGGACTAAATAGTAGATCTACTATAACAGGTCAACTATAATAGGTCTATAATATTGTAATATACAAAACACCGTAGTTGAAATAATAAATTCGGAAGCGCGATCGATAACAATTATTATTTCGAATTTTTCCTTGAGATGGCAAGCAAAAGAAGGTATGACCATATCATATCACGAGACGAGGAGTCACAGGTGTGGAAGAAATAACCTGGTAGGCAGCCCTGTAGTAGGTATATTCCCGCTTGGGAAATCACGTCGTCTCTTCAACCCTTGACCATGTCTTGTTAAGGGGAGACGTGTACACGTTCTTTCACAACTAGTTTCGGACATCCGGTATTTCCAGGCAGCTGTACAGCAGGAAGTGGGTCATGAAAGAGATTGGATTGGATGACAGAGATTGAAATTCACGTCAGAGAAGTGGTATCTCCTGTCCTTGTATAGACATTTCTGGGAGAGGTATGTCAACATACATGTTGGTCGTTTTTGATCACCCCTTCGGCCCTTTGTAAAACAACTTTTTGAAGAGCTTTTCTTTTCTAATGAATGTATCTTCCTATTCAAATAACCATAAAAGAACAACTTTTGGTTCTTCTGCCAGACTGGTGAATGAAATGCAATATTTCGGTTAGTGCTTTCTCAGGGCATACCTACCTTCTGTGTGTGTGCATGGGTGTGTGTGTGCGCGCGTAAAATATTAATTTTTTTTCCGAGAAATTTCGTAACATCACTCGTCAAACAGATATATAGGTAGTTCATCAAACAGGTTTATAGTTTGGAAAAGGTCTACAATATCATGGTTACATAGATTCCACTTCTTAAACATCGCGCTAATTTTTGGATTCCAAGTAGTATACGTTTTTTAGGAATCTGTAAATAAATCAACTCTGGATGTGTACGAGTTCGCATGAAACGAGATGAAACTTCTGTTTCAGTATCTTGTCGGATAATTAGCTCTGAGAAGTTTTAATTGAGCCGGTCTCGAACAACAGTGCCTATCTACTTCACTTCCCTTTGTAAAGCTTATAATTGTTTCAACTTCCAACATCTAACTCTGACCCTTCTTCTTCTTCGTTTTTTTTCTAATTTCGCTTTGATTCAGCACGTGGAAGGGATTGGGCGCCATTGTCTTCAACCGCCCTCTTCACTCCGAAACTTCAAAGTTTTTACCAAACGACCCTGAAATCTCTTTCTGTTTTTATTTTTATTCACCCTTTGTAACTTTTTTTGTTAATTCACATTCCGGTTTTATTCTCAATCGTTATTATATCACTACTTTGATAATAAAAATCCTTCCTACTTCACTTTAAAATAAATCGGTGTATAATGTAGAAACATACAGTAGGTACTGATGATAAATATCAAGATTGTTTCTATCTTCGATTTCATTGTTTGTTGAAGGTAGCGGAAGCTATGTTTTCACTTTAAAAATTGAAAAAAAAAAGTGTATTCCAACATCTAAAATTCCACTCGCATTTTACGTTTCAGAGCTTCTTGAACAAATTTGGTTCCGTGTCTGTCCGAATTTTCTTGTTATAGCCAAATCTTCCAGTTTTCATTCGATTTTGTTCAAATATTCAGGGATTATGAGGATATGGCCCCTTGAGGTCCCATATGAATTTCATCATTATTGAATCAACGCATCTCAACGCAGCTCCACTCATGCGCTAACGTAAATTTCGTCCACGACTGTGTTGATATTTTGTCATAACTGTCAAACATCAACACGATCAAGAGTTATGAACTTACCGTTTTACAAATTTTTTGGACTCGAGGAAGTCGTGTACCATTCCCACTTGGTAGAGTATTTTTCGATTGTTTTCTATCTTAAATAGGAATTTAGTCGAGGAGCCTTGGTAATTTAAAATGACGATAAGTGCGTATCCACCTAATTTTTCAAATTCAATTTTTGAACATGGCGTACTTTGTGTCTGATAAGGGGATGTTCCTTGAATATTATTATTGATAGTGTAAAATGTCGACGTATTCACTCCAATGAAGTTCAATCATATCACTTAGTAGGTATATAGCGGTCAAAGTGATCATCTTCGATAGCATCCAAAGTTTTTAACCTCTTGTCTGTTTAGGATTAGGATTAAACTTAGGTTAAACATAATTCAACATGTAAGTAAACGTAGAACTATTTCGATTCTGTAATTAATGTATTGATTCCAACTCTGCAAATTATTACATTTCTAGGAGGGAACCGATAATGGGATTTCGAATTTCAAATCGAAACTAATGTATTATCTGTTACCGATTAAAATGTTTTTAGGATTAATTGAAAGTTGGGTGGGACATGGTGGGAAAATGATTACTCAAAACTTTTTTCATAACGAACATGCTCTAGGAAACAGTCAGTAGGTTTCAGGAAACTCACGTTGAAGAAACCAATGAAAAACCAGGTTTTCTTCCAGTTTTCTGTGGATGGAATAAACTTAAAATTATTATTCACGTCGTAAGGAATGTAATCATGATTTTGTAACATGCGTATATCGAGGAAGTTTCAAAATCACAAGCGCGAAAAATGATAAGTAGTAGGGATTTTGAGCTGTGTTGGGGCACGGTTGAGACGCTTCCTAAGCCCGTTGTCCCAGGCCCCTATGAATTCCTTCCACCAAATGTATCCTGTGAAAATTCTAAATTTGGAGGACACAACTTGTTCGAGTGCCCTCACGAACATAATGCTTCCGAATCTCGTGTAGTGAAGAAGCAAAATGGTCATCTTATCCAACAAAAATATCATGAAAAATATGATATTATCATACTCGTAGTATTCTCCCCAGTTCTTATTGATTATCAGAAAATGTTTCCACAACACCATAAATCATCTCCATGGTGTCTCGAGAAGTCGTAGTTATTACCGAACACGGTTGTTCACCACAATTATTCACACGAACATCAAGTCAAAGGACGCCTTTAGGTGATCATGAGCGATCAATCCAACAGCTCAGCCGCCATAGAAGATGAAAAGAAACGAAAAACCGCCAGGAAATCCAATGCGTCGGAAAGGAAAAAGAGCGTCACATTCGACCAACAAACGTCGCTCATCGACGAAGAAAATCCTGCGAACATTGCTGGACACCAACCATTGGTATCTGAGCCGCCTCCAGAAAGGAAAATACCCAAAGATGCGCCGCCGAGCAAACCTAACGCGCATCACACTGAGGGGACGTACCCAAGATTTCGTAGAAGAGTTTCATTGTTTTCGACGCTTACTTCATCTATGAGACTCCGAAAGTTATTTTACTGCTGGGACGTTTGAAATGAGCTCGTTCAATTAGCTTTTTAACATTCACATGGGCTGTTGGGGATCGTCATTGATCTAAGCATACCTCTCAATTGACAACCATAAACGAGGAAGTTATACGAAAACCCATTGTGCTCTCGCTGGTATGGAATAAAACATTGAAGATGGTAATTAATTTTCTTCTTTACAAAAAAAAAAAAAAAAAAATCATAAGTGAGCGAGTTTATTTTCTATTACTATTTCGATCCTACGTCAAAATAATCTTCAACTTACTATTGTTTCCGACATGGCTTGGATAGGGCAAACCTTGTAATTTGGGAGGATTTGTTTTCCTGTGCGTATCTCTAGAAACCTTTCTCATCGCCTTTCACACTTATGGCCGATAATCAAGTCAACACTAACCGACTATGTGTGTTTTATCGAGCGATAAACTATTACTATAAATATTATTGAACGTTGAATGGGCAGTTTACCTCCCACTCACAGCATAACATACACGTGTCAATTCACGTTTGCGCATGCGCACCGTCGGTTTTTGGTCAGATAGTGACGATAATTCAAATGAGAACGTCTAGAGGATAACCAGCTAATTTTCTGAAAATTTCATCAAACTTTGTCAATTAGTTTCGGAGTTTTGCCTCTGAGATGAAATTTCAAGTTTCCAAATCGCCAGGAAATTCGTATGCAACCATCTTGAGGTCCCTGGACTGCCAGCCAGCCCTAAAATATTAAGCCAAATCGGGTGATTAAATCATGTGGAATCAGAATCTGTCTTTTAGGAATTCCACGTTCGCGCAAGTGCATATATGCGACTATGGGTCCGACGTCGATAAAAATTTATATGGAAATTTCTAGGGGAACCCTCATAATTCCTGACAATTTCATATAAATAAGACTGTTATAGTTTTGCTCGGGACAAGGATTGACCACAAAAATTCGCTCATCAACTCATGCTGCATGAGTGGAACTTTATTTTGGAGGATTTTTTTAACTTCTTCCGTGAATAAAATGTGTTTTCTCTCCTGCAAATATTGTGGGACAAACCAAAATAATAAACCGTTGTTTAATAATTTGCAGAGGTTTTTTTTCTGAGTTTCCTCTAAAATGAGTTTTTCGAAAGGCCCACCTCGAGACCAACCACCCTTGAAAACACCCTGGGTTCGGTCGGGTTGAAAGGGTTAAAACCACCCACCCCCGACTGGGCCTTCTGCGCATGCGCCGCCTCCTAGCCAAACCCTCCCGCCTACAGTACACCTTCGAATACCGTGGCGGTCGTAACTCTTCATCCCGGAAACGCGTTTTTCGCATTTATGTGTGGACACATTTATAGTTTTTAAGGATTTATCCGTCCAGTCGATAGGTCTGGTTTATTTTTTCCGCAAATTTTCTTATTTTTTCCCGACGGATTCGACTGTTCAACGTCAAAACTCGTTTCATCTCCCAGCATCCCCTTCCCGTTACTATCTCCTCCCTATTATCTTATCAGATGCTGTTTTCCTTCCATCGGGTTCATGTGAAGTGAAACGTTCGAACAGTGTGGACCGTGATTTCCTGCGATCTCAGTGCCGCATACCGCATAATAATGACCAGAATCCATCTCCTGGCTGTATTGCTATTATGCGCCACCGGTGAAAATGTCCACGCTGCTAAAGAAAGTGAGGGCCCAATTGATTTTATTATATTTGAACTTTTAATAATAACGAATATGTATTGACGTTGTGATAATTTTGGCGATCAAGTATTTCATGGTATATGTCAAACGTGCCAATATATTCATCAAACGAAGAATTTGAAATGATTTTGTATGACGACTAAATAAGTACCATCATAGTTGTACAACCTCTTCTTTGCATAATTTGAAATCATGATTTCGTGATGAGATAATACCATGATAAGCTCGATTGCCGCCTTCGTCCTGCATTTTAAAATGAAATGAAATGTATTTTTTGTTTTGTTTAAATTATAATAATATCAACCAGTTCCTCACATAGGAAATGAAATGAAATGTATTTTTTTAATTATGAGAATAACATAACAAAATTTCCCAGACCATAATCGGAAATCCTCTATAATACTGAAAATTGAGAAATTCATTACTAACAAGAGAAATCGGCATCGGTCTGTCGTCTGTAGTGGACATTATATGACATTCAACTTCAATTTAAAATTAATGCTGTAACATTGAAATTTAATATACAACTTATTATATACCTCTAATTCAACCTAAAATAAAATAAAACGTCGCGTTGATTGATTCTATTTTCTTCAGCTTTAATTTCAATTTCAAATTGGAGAAATTAGGATTTCTTCCTTACTAGGGGAGTATTACTACCTACCTCCTCATTTTTGAATGGCGTCGTATACCTGCCTATTATATCCACGAAAAAATCGCAATCGTCAAAATCCCGGTAAAACAGGAGGTTCACTTGGTTAATTGGCATTGGTTAATTAATTCCTCATAATAAACTATTAGCCTAATACACTCTCAGGTTATCGTGATCGATGATTTTGTAGTATGTAGGTACCTACCTCAATTATATCACGAGGGTCACATTATTTCTTGAGTCCCTACTTTTACCTAATATTATCATCCGAGGATAGTAGGTCGTTCATAAGGAAGCTTATAAAAGTAAACAAGAAACTCAAATCGGTGAAATCGAAAAAAGTTGCATTTGGTCAGCTGATCTTTGAATGCTTTATGTCCGTTCAACCCTCAAGTCCATGTTGGGGGCGAACGGTTGGTCCTACAGTGCTCCGGTAGGTCGCGATCGGTTCTAAAAATTGGAAATCATTTAAAATCGATGGACAAAATATACCAAATACAATACAAATATACAAAATATACTATTTGAAGTTTTCGAGCTAGGGCGTTTTAAAAATTGCATACACTATTTTCTACCCCTTAGAGAATACTTAAGGTAACGCCTTGCCGAAGCTTGCTTCGGGGCACAACTAGACCCCAAATGAGGCCGGTCATTAATTTCGGGCAATGGAAAGCAAAGTACCGCTAACGGCACAGTGGTCGGAAATGGTCATTTTCTGGCAAAAACTAAGCTCCCCTCCAATTTGACAGGAAATTTTACGCTTATTCCGAATATACCCCATGTTCCTATAGGTACCTAAAATAGCCATTTACCCACGCCAACATCAAAAACCCTGAAAGTTCAACGGTTCAGTATTCTACTTCTGCTGGGCAGTTTACCATATCATTCGAGAATGCTAGAGCTCCTCGATAGTGGAAATTGGTGGAAGTTTGGTTGGCAATCATAGCAAAGATCTTACATCCGAGTTCAACTGGTCATGAATCACAAAATTGTGGTTGAAAATAGGTAGGTTCAGTTTAATTGTCAATTAATTAATTTACTTTTTTTTGTAACATCGGTGTAAATTCCAAATTATACTTATTTATATTGAAATGTAAGTATCTCCAATTCGTTCCGACAGACTGCCTCAATGCTCATTGTTCTAACATTTTCGTAAACCCAATTTTCCGTATCGGCCACTTAGGTGTTTTTTTTTTCTATCAATAAACATGTTTTCTTCTTCTTCTTCTCTTTCAAGTTTGCATTCAGATCTCTTCCGAGAAATTCACAATAGAAATATTTTACGAAGATACAAAAATAATTGTAAATTGAAGCGCGTTGACTGTTGACAGTCTTTATGTAGTCCGCTCGGGATTTATTACAAAAGTAAAATGAATGAAGTATACGTCAAACAAAGCATCGTTTAAGGTAAAGCTTGCTCTTTCAGTTATTCATCCAAGGTCACTCTTGAATGAATACTTTTACCCAGTGATGATATTGTTAATAGCCCCTTCAGTTATATAATACTTTTGGAACGTTTCTTTACAGTCGAGATAAAGTGAAAGATATTCTTCATATACCTATTACGTTGGAGATGGTCTTTTGATCTCCTGGCGCTGTTTTTGAATTATTCGAGGTGGAATTATACTTGTTTAGAAATGACTCATAGACACCTTGTTGGTTTTTCATTAGTTCTATTGAGGTAACGTTTCTGCCTTAATGGTAAGGCCTTAAAATCATCCTCATGTGTGTGATGGATGGTTTAAAACATTCAATTGAATGAATTGGACAACCAACATAATATAACATTTCCCAGTAAAATTTAGTTTTTTGCCAAGCCAATTACGTTTGTTCCCAGTCCAATTTCTTTTTCCCAGTTAAATTTGATTTTTTTCAAATCACCATTAGTTTTTCACCAATCAAATTCAAGTTGTTCAGAAGCCCTTATGATAGGACCTACCTTGAATTTGATTTGAAAAAAACTAAGTTTGATTGGGAAATAACTATATTTGACTGAGACATTGTATGTAAACCTTTGTTGTTAATGTTTGTTTGTTGTCCATTTCATTCAATTCAATATGGATTGTATGGAGTTGAAGGTATCACAACGTTGTAAAGGTATCAGGTTGCCAAAGTATGTGGTACATACCTATAAATATGCGTTCCATACCTATAATCTTTGGTTGAAGTCGTTTTCATTAGGTTGTTTGCTGCGTTTGTCCGTATAATCATTCCCCACCCGTTTGGCGGCGAGGTTAGCTTTTTATTTACTTTCCTCAAACTTTCCCCTGTTCGTATCTGCATTTCAAGCGCTTGCAAATGTTGATCAATTCGAACTTATGTTATTCCAATTATGTTAGGAATTTCCTATCTTTCGTGAGTGATTGAGGAGGTCAATATATTATTTCATATTTCATCACTCTCCATGTGTAAGAATTAATGTGGAAAATTCAGAATTTTTGGTTTCATCATTTTCAACCCAACAACACTTGGTATATTCGATCTCCGCGATATTCGTCAAAGTGGAAAATAATTATCATTACTCGAACGGGTAAATACTCGCTTGAAAATCAAGAGTAAACCAGAGGAAGCGCGCACCATTCGGATAAAAAATCTGATCCGTACAGTAATCAGATTCCCAAAAGAAAGAGGTGAAAAAGAAATGGTAGTCTGCTAAGGATGATGGTGGAGGGGGGTTAGCAAATTGAGCTTCTGCCCTTATAGGGTTTCTCTTCTGACGGTAGACGAGGAAAAGTCAAAGCTGGAGTTTTCTCTCCTTGTTGAGATAAGAAATACGACAAAGTCGTTTGAACAGTTTCAGGTTTCCACGTGTACTTAACTATTTTATTGAGGAAGTTTTGTTTCTTCTTCATTTTTGATAGAAGTAAAAAAATAAAGAAAACAGCCATGCAGCGAGTAAGAGTGTTAACGATCAAATTAACTGAGAAACATTAATTTTCATAGATATAAAGATTTTCATAGATTTTTACCGATTTCCGAACTATCACTGGTTGTTATATATAAATATTATGTTCCCATACTTGAGATGGTAATTTTCACTGGGACAAATCATGTTTACTACCTACCTGTTAGACTACGATGAAAATCATACTTATATATAGGACTGGCTAGGGGCTTATCTACAAAATCCCTTGCAAATTGCCTGAAATTCAGTCCCGGAGTATTTTTGCCCAGACAAAGCCTTGAACAGATCTGTCCAAGACAAAGGGATTTGGGCTAAAAAAAAAATTCAAATTGCTCGCGGAAATGTTTGAAAAGCTAAATGTGAGTTTTTGAAGTTTTGAGTGGGAAATTTGAATATGGAAAAATTCTTCTGACTTCAATAACTGAGCTTGAGTACGTAACTTTAAAAGATGAAGCAAAATGATGTCGACGGCGCAACGCATAGGCAATTGTACACGACCGCTCGGCATTGACGGTGAGGTAGCCCTTTAACCCCGTGCTTATCATTATATTCATTGCATGTTGGGATGTATATTATGTATATTTGTTGCAGATATATCGATAACTATATAAGAATTTAATGTATACCCCGGGATGTTTACATTTTATCCTTGATCAGTGAATTCCTCTACTTTCCCTATTCCTACCTACCTATTAGAAACTGTATATGGGTGACAATATTGTTGCTTGCTGCAAAATGTTGCTTTGCTATTATACAAATGATCCTCTATCACTCTCCTGTGAATGTTCATGCTCAGCTATCACCAAAGCGACTTCATGTTTACACTTTTGATTAACCTTCACTCTTTTAACGTAAAAATAGCAAATTTACTCATTCGAGTCTACCAAACGTATACTATCTCGTTAGTTGAGTAAAAAGGAAGAGTCTGGCGCAAAGTAAAATACCTAGATTAAAGTAAAGTGAGTAAGTAAAGTAGGTAAGTAAAGTTAAAGTAAAATACCTAGATTATGTTTGTAAACTAATTTTTGAAGGCGGTAGCGCCATTGTTCTGACGTATAATTATAGTAGCCTAGTCGAAACGTATCCAGAAAAAGGTGACATCGGCCAGTAGGTAGTGTAGGTAGGTACTAGTGATTATAGATATGTGTTTCATACCATTACTGTGAGTAACAAAAAAAAGGAAAAAAAGATGGCTCCAGGACTTTTCCTTTTTACTCTACTCTCGTTACCTACCGACCTAGTGGTAGCTTTGTTTTCAATTTATTGAGGTGAACTAGAGTCCCTCTAATATCAAAATTTCCAGTTGCATTTTACGTTTCAGACCATTCCGAACAAATTTGGTTCCATATCTTTCTGTCTGTCTTTTGGTCTGTTTGTATTTCCGTCTTCTTTCAAAACATGCATAATTTTCCTTCCACAAATTTTCAGAAATTGCAAAACTCGGAGTTCTCAGGATCTAGTTTCTTAATAACGCTCAAACTTGAAGCGTACCAGTTGGACCAGACGATCCCCCAAACATTCCATCGCAATCGGATCCACCATTGCGCTTAAAAAAGTCTGCCAAGTTGGGTAGGCTCCCTCACTTTTGTAACATCGGTTCGTGCAAATTTTACCGAAATCAACCGAATAGTTCTGAAGTTTTGCCATGACAACGAATTTCAAGTTGAGCATGAGCAGTACATATCCATTACTGATCCAATTGTGACGAAATTCATAGGCACTCGAATTTCATCCAATTTGGACCAGAATTTCGAATAGCTCATGGAATTGACCACAGTGAGATCGACAGAGTTTGAAACGCAAAACGTTCCATTCATGCAGCATGAGTTGATGAGCGAATTTTCGAAAAATAATTTCATTTGATTTGGTGGGTGATTCTTATAGGAAATTTCACCCTGATTACGAATATACCACATAATAATTATGTTCATATGTTTAGGATGGCAATTTACACAAAAAACCTCAAAAATTTACTTTAAATTTGACTCTAAATTTTCAAAATTCGGTCCCTTGGAGTACTCCGAAAATTCTGGCCAACGAACTCATCCTTTCTTTTGATACCTATTATTTAAATTTTAACATTTTTTGGATTTTTTTATCTTGATTCTTTGGTCAGATATTGTCTGGAGTGACACACACATACACACACGTTTATATATAATATTATGTCTATATATACCTATATAAACCTGCATATATATCTGACCGAGGAATAGAGATGAAAAATTCATGAATTCCATGAAGAAAATTTTCAAAAAATTGCTTTAAGTACTAACATTTTGACGCCATTGCAATAGCTTCTTTTTCTTCAAAAATTTGCTAAAAGTGTTGAATTTCAGGAGTCGTTTTAGAATGGTCTGAAACTGATTTCCATGAAGAAAATTTCAAAAATTTGCATTACTAAAATTTCGAAGCCATTGCAATAGCTTCATTTTCTTCGAACATTCCCTAAAAGCAAGTGGAAAGTTTGATTTTCGAGGACAACTTATTTTACTTCTTGCTTTCAACCTTTGATAGTAAGGAAGCAAAATTCATGGTCAAGTTGATGTTTGTCAGTTTAGGAAAATATCAGCACGATCGTGAACTCTTGCTCAATTCATGAAACTTTGCTAGGAGGTGATGACATCTATTTTGTCGACCTAGTTAATACCGCTTCAATGTCTGTGGTCTGATTGGACTTCCAACACCAGAAAACGTCACCCCCAGTTTCGATTCACTTCCTGGTGTCAATGGAGGAGGGAACGGGTAATCCGCCACATAATTACAGAAGCCCGTACGTTATTACGGACGTACAACACGAAAAGGGGGTGAAGTAGAGAAGCAATATCTGATCGGCGTCGAGGGCGCCCTTAATCGCTTTATGCATCCAACGCCCGTCTGTGGGCCCAGTCACGTTTCGGAGGTGTAAAGTTTCACAGAGGAGGTTCACCCTTCCCTACAGTTTTTAGAGGGTGTTCGAGGCCCGTAATGATAACATCAACACATGCAATGTTACGATTGTGCTATTTGAAATAATGCGAAGGTGATAATAATATATATGTAACTTGAAAACGCGAGTGGTCCCAAAACCTCAATATCTAGAAAAGTATTTCAGTCCCCAAACTATTGTTGAACTCCTAAGGCCGCAGTTTATAAGATTGACCCAGATAGTGCAGAATGTCAAAACTGAGTTTTTCCTGCTTGTTGCTTGTTTGTTTAAAGCTATTGGTTGTTTAAAGCTATTGTTGTTAAATTCAAATTTTATCATATTTTATAAACAGCAGCCAGATTTTTTGTACACAATCTCCACCTACCTGCTTGTGATGCTTATTGTGATGGAGGTGAAATGTTCACACTGTAGCCTGAGCCCTGATGAAGACATTATAAGATATTGAAAGCTCGGCGAAGAAGGTGAAGTTTTTTCAGTGGACCCCATTCCCGATCCTCATTGACATTCTGGACTCCTAAGGTACCTGCATAAATTTGAGTGAGAATTGGTTGCCCAAAAGGTGAAATTCTCGTGTATAGTGTTTTTTTGTGTGTATGTTTTGATAAGGTAAATTTATTTTCACCAGATTGTTCCAACACACCAATTTTATGGTGACAGTGGAGGGATGTTGCAAATTTTGTCAAACTTTTCTCAGCCAATAATTTCCCTACCTACCAATTATTTTATTGCAACCTCCAATAATTGCAAACTGGAGAGTCACTGAGAAAAAATTATAATAATGGTTGGAATTATGTATCATCATCACCTAAAAAAGAGAGAATATTAATTTCTTTTCTGAATCACCCCTTTTCACCGTAACGTTGTTTTCGAAAATTAATATAATATTACATTCAGTGAAGCGGAGGAAAGGGCGTTCATCTTGAAATTATTCGAATTTCTAATCAAGCTCTCGTTATGGCACCTTGGGGAAATCATGGTTTCCTCAACTTGGTTTGGCAATTCGGTGCGTGGTTGAATATCTTTTCGATTCCTTCGTTGCAATACTTAAAACATGACTTCAGTGCGTCAATGTTGGAAATTTGGCTTTCCGACTAGTCAGTCAATGTTGGAAATTTGGATTTTCGACTAATCAGTCAATTTGATACGATTTTCGGGGTACGTTTTGGGTTTGGTTAGTTTTTCACGTCACCGGCATGGAATCGGGAATAGCGTTGTCATTTGGACTGAAGCTCACGGTATCGTCCGTATTCATCGGTCACTAATTTAGTGAGAACATTAATTTGATCAACTAAGTTCAATATTTAAGATAGAAGGGGTGAGCGTCAGGTTGGCTTAGGATTGTGGCTCGTCCTATAATCTGTCATGATTACTTAGTTGAACTTGTTTCTTAAATCGAAAATATTGATTAGTCATGGAATACTCATTTGATTTATTCATATGACTCAAACAGATCAACCCTTCTCATGGAGTAGAAGATTAAAATCGAAATCCGTCAAAGCTCTAGAGAATGTCAGTAGTACGAATAACACCAAAATGGTATTAGTGATTCAAATTTGTCTGTAAATACATCGCCTTTGATGTCAACCTTGCAATTTTCAGTATTTTGGATGACCACATTAGCATTAGATGGGTTATGCCATTTCTGACCTTTAGTGTGCAGTAATTTCCGATTGAACAGTTCCAGATAACTCAAGAAAACTTACCTATTTTTCCATACTACTTTCCTACTTACCGTTTATTTGACTGGTTGTCATCCTTGTGCGTACACAGTCGGCGGATGTCAACAAAAATGAAATAACCTGCCAGACCTTATTATTTCCCTCCTTCTAAAGATCAACCGCATTGAGGTAGAATCCGGCTGAAGACGAAGTGGGGACGAATAGTTAAAAATTTAGATTCCCCTTCAGAATCCGACCACCCAAAGCCCTCGACAACGGCGTTTTAATATTTATGGATCATTAATATGGTAGGCGGTTATGATTTATTCGGTTGTTGAACAGTTTGAATGATGAGGTCGGAAGTTGATTCACTTTCCCCCCATTCAATGCGTCCGATCAAGGGGTCACAGAGTTGGTTAATGTTAAATTAAAGTGACAGTTTCTAGCTTAGGTCAGATAGATCGGAAGAAGGCTACGGCGCTAGTTTAATGATTGCCTAACTAATAAAATGTAAAATTTGAGTGAGGACGTTTTGTCTTATTATAGTTCACTGAGAAAATCAACTTACGCTCATCAAAGTGGCCTGTAATCTGAGAATTATCCATCTCCATTAGCTCAATTCTCTTAATGAAGTGATGCATGCACATTATGTTTGTTTGATACAACATCGGTATTACGTCATTCCAAGTTTTACTTTATTTTGATCTGCAGTCGAACCGAGAAGCTTGTGTCTTCTGCAACGAACGGTCTAATAGGATCGCCTTGGGCACAGTTTGACCAGGTTAAGTGTCCAAGTATTAAATGAAAGGAGTCAGCAAAACGGTAAAGGCATATCCATGGCTTCTCCATCTTACCCAACACGAATACCCTTATAGATTCCACGACTCAACGGAGTTCAGTCTAAAATTGTATCGAAGTTCAAGGGATGATGTTCCTGAACACTATCTCAAGTCGAAACTTCATCTTGTAAACATAAAATATGTCGATAGTGAATCTCGAATTCGCTCATTTATTCTTAACGAATATAAAAAAGAACCTCCTGTACATTATGCCTTGGACGAGGCGCACAAACAAGAGTCTATTATTATCATCGTTTTAGTAACTAGTCGAGTTTCAGTGATTGCACGTAGTTAAAGTTTGAGTCAAGCTTTTATATTATATGCTTCAAAAACTTATCCTCATGTTGGTACCAAAACAATACTGCCCTGTTAAAGAAAAAGATATTTTTCAGAAACTGAGATTCAAAGTGTTCCGGTGAAAACTGATATAAATGTAGTAGTTTCACTCCACAGTGTTCCCGGAAACCCTTTTATTGGTGAGACATCGATTGATGTGTAATTAGGTCAATGGGTTAGAAAATTCGACCAAATTACAGTTTTTCCAATCGATTTGAGGCACTTCATAAAGGCGATTACTGTTTCATTCAGGCCGATTTTTCGAATGTTTGTCAAATAAAAACAACTCGAATCGCCTTGGGAGCGTTTTACCTCCATATTTGCAGGTATAGAGCCCTCGATAGGAGCCATATTAAATACCTCAACTCAATGGGGAACTTGCATGGGTAAGAATTTTTCATTTTGAACCTCAAAATCTGATTCAGCACCCTTCCAAAACCCCTAGTGCCAATTTTCAGCTTGAAATTACGGCTAGTTCGCCCAGAAAATGAGTTGAATGAATTGCCCAGGCAGGCAGGTCGGTGACGTCAGTTAGGTCAAAATTACAAGACCCATTTACATCAACTTTCAATCTTCGGATACCCCTCATATAGCACCTTTTTGG
>JAEMON010000013.1:6137724-6153415 GCA_030264115.1 Lygus lineolaris
GTCCCAATGCGTTGCAGACTTGTATGCAAGCGTTTTTTTGATGGATTATTCTTACTGGAAATTTTTCCTTTATTCCGAATTTACCATATTTATGTTCCTATGTTAAAGGTGTTAATTTTTACCAATCATTTAACGATTTTTGCCCCTGAATTTTCAAAATTTGACCACTCAAGATTTCCAGCGTACTCATCTTTTTTGAATACATATTTTAGACATTTTATTTTTTTTAATGCTTTTCTAGATCGATCCTAGTGTCAGATATTGTCTGGAGTACCACATAATATTATAGTTCTATAAGTCCATATACCTACTCATATATTGGCCCCATTTCAGCCTATATTATAAACATTATGACTTGCTGTTATTGGATGTTCAAAAAAACAATAAAACTATGTAGAATATGCAAGAGTATCTATTGCTTTGACGATATTGTGGAAGGATGCCCATCAATATAACCACGTCATGGATGACAAATGAAAACTAAAATCATCTTCTCTTAATAAGAACCCTTCATTTTTAAATGATATCGTCCGAAACGCCATGAAAAATCGGTATGTGATTACCTTCACTTTTGGAAGATTTCATTGTTACATTCATTATTAAAGGGCTCGGTTTTTTGAAATGGCCTATCGCCCTCCATTACGGTCCATGCAAAGAGTGCTTCAACCACAATGATCCCCGAGTGGCCAGGAACACAGGGCCTTTCCTTAATCGAATCAACCCTTCAAGCAAAGAATCATGAATGCTTGTCACTCAACGCCCGCTCTTACTCGGGAATGATTTCAATTCATTAACCTCCAACTTCACTCCACCCTGTTCTTCACATTGATATCTCTTTTTATTTCAATTTGGACGAAGTACCTGAAACCGTTTTTTTAGTGATGTTTTGGGATTACTGTTGGGAACTGAATTGGATAACCCTAACCGTACGGCGCCATTAAATCAGTGGGTTTTGGTATATCATTTTTCTCTAATGAACCTTTGGTACAATCTAAGGTACCGACCTACCGTAGGTATCAACAAAAGAACCTCCGGAATTAAGCTTGTTTTTTTCAAAATCTCCCCTACCAACAAATCTGAGAATCTACCTATTTATTTTGAAATGAATTTATATACATGCAGATGGCCATATTTATATTACAGTACCTAGTATAATTTGCTTCTATCAAATTCCAGTATTCAGAGCCTTGATTGCGCATTTTATTTCATGCGCAGATTGAGATGATCATTATGTATGTAACAAATTTTATTGATTTTATTCAAGTTACTGAAATTAACGTGCTTCTCTATAGAATTTTGCTTCCGATTCTACCAAGGTAGCGGAAGCGTTGTTTTCACTTTTGAAAAGTGAAAAATTTTTTCCTCCAAAATCAGAATTTCAACTCGCGTTTTACGTTTTTAGACCTTCCTGAACAATTTTTGTTTCGTGTCTGTTGGTCTGTCTGTCCGTGAAACCTTGCCACACGCATAACTTCCACAATTTACATCCAAATTTGATGAAATTTTCAGGGATTACGCGGGTTAGGCCCTAGATGGTCCCCTATGAAATTCATTACCAGCCGACCAACGGTAGCCTCTGCGCATGCGTAAACGTGAAATCCTCGAAACATTAATTTCTCGCGACCTAATGGTCCGATTTCACTCAAATTTTGAGGGTAGTTGAAGATCAAAAGGTTGATGGTATCCTACGATTTTCATCAAGATTGGATCAGCGGTATCCACTGCGCATCCGCAAAACTTGAAATACTTGCAACACGTATAACTTTAACACTTTTCATCCGATTTTGATGAAATTTTCAGGGATTACGCCGGTTAGGCCCTAGATAGTCCCCTGTGAAATTCATTAACAGCCACCCAACGGTAGCCTCTGCGCATGCGTAAACGTGAAATCCTTGAACATTAATTTCTCGCGACCTAATGGTCCGATTTCGCTCAAATTTTGATGAAAGTTGAGGATCGGAGATTCGATAATGCTCTATGAGTTTCATCAAGATTGGATCAGTTGTGCCCACTGCGCATGCGCAAACGTGAAGCTCGCATAACATCGACAATTTTCATCCGATTTCGATGGAATTTTCAGGGATTGTGCAGGTACTAATAATCCCTTTGATGATTTATATATATATATTATATATACAGTCATGTTATGGATACGAGGAAGCTATGTGCCACACCCAACTTGGCAGACGTTTTTTAATTGTTGCTACTCAAACAAAAAATGTTAACCGACAGTTCTAAATTTATTCGGTGATCGATAGAGCAAATTACCTTGTAAGAGTTGGTGACACGGTTGGGCCTCTATTCGAAACTGTTTGTCGGATTTGTTTTTGAGCTGTCGTTGGACTAGCGGAAGTATCCCTGTTTCGGCCACTGCCTCTCATTATAGGATTTGCATACGTTTATTAGGCTACCCCGTTCCCGTTGGGCAGTCCTTGAAATTCCATCAGGAACACGGTTCCCGTGAGCACCTACAGCTCATAATCGATGGACAACGCGTCGATTAGAGGGGAAATCGATTTTCAGGGTAATGCGGAACAACAATGAGAGCTAACGAGAAGGGATCGGTGGTGGAATTTAAATTCGTGAGAGGCTTGCCTCTCTCTCCCTTGTAGGTACATGAAAATAGAAAGAGGTGGTTGGAAAACGTGTCAGTTTGATGTAAATCCGACGGGATACAAAGTCCACATTTAGCGGTGTCGATGATGGTCCGAAATCCTGTTCAGGTGTTTCATGGGGCTTAGAAATTTCCCGTGTTTCCCAGTTCGCTTGATTCGCCCAACTCTAAAATGCTCCAGACACCAAAACCTTTGGTTCGGGTGCAGGATGACTCCGATTTGTTTCCACTTCGTTTCCCTGTTTTTAGCGAATTTTCGAAGAAAATGAAGCTATTGCAATAGCTTCTAAATTTTAATAATGCAAATATTTGAACATTTTCTTTATGGAAATCCGTTTCAGACCATTCTAAAACGATTCCTGAAATGTTACATATTATAAAAATCCGAAAAAATTTCAAAATGTGAATAATATCAGAAGAAAGGATGAGTTCGTTGGCCTGAATTTTTGGAGTACTTCAAGGGTTCAAATTTTGAAAATTTACAGTAAAAAATCGCCAAAAAACGCGTTTTTTGAGGTTCTTTGTGTTTACACGTAGGAACATAATGTTCGGAATCAGCGTGTGATTTCCCATGAGAATCACCCACCAACTCGGTTAAAATTATTCGTCCAAAATTCGCTCATCAACACATGCTGCATGAATGGGACTTTTTTTTTTTGTTTTTTCATTCCACAACACACCCACGAAAGTTGATATTTTCGCGCCTTTGTTGTCTATCTCACGACTTCTGGGGATGGTTTGAAGCATTTGTTCTCAATTTCCCAAAATCTCTTTCAAAAATGCTATTGAAAAACTAGGTTTTTCCCTAATGCTCCGAATTCGAGTCTAGAAATATTCCAAAATAGGTACCTATGAACTTTTAACTCATAAAGTAAATTTCCGAGACGTTCCAAGACACTACAAAATCAATATGAAACCCGAATGATGATTGATTGGGGATCATTGAATATGCATATATATAAAAAATGAGTCAATGAACGAATTTTCAAAGAATAATTTTAACGTATTTTCAATGATTTTTGAGTTACGAAAATAGGGTAGGTAGGTATATTATAGGTTGATCATTCTTATAGTAACAAACTGATTTAATATATATGTTTAGATTGGAACTTTTCATCAAACACATAAAAAACCCTTTTTTTTTTTTTTTTTTTTTTTTTTTTATAAATAAAAAACCCTTTTTTGACCCAAAGTTTAAAAAATGTTAGATCTCTAAAATTAGATTACCTAACTCCGAAAACACCATTTCTTTCCCACATTAACATCTTGAAATTTTATTTTCTGAAATACCTATCAACATTTTTATATTTTCAGGAGTGATACAAATTATATTGTGCTTCGGTACATGCATGTGTACGTACATACGTGGAAGAAATGGACTTCTGCATGATTAGTTAATTGAAGGTGATTAGTCGGGTTAGGTCTGGATGCTTAGAAGTGAGGGATTTCTGGCTGAATCCCTACTAATCATTTACAATTTATATAAGTACTAGCTGACCCGGCAAATGTTGTTTTGCTATATATATAAATGATCTCTAGCCGGTTACTTCTAGACGGCCGGATTTCTAGACGGTTGGTTGTCCAGATCCCAAACGCTCGCTTCGCTCGCGTGACAGTGGGACAGAGCCCTTATTAAAAAATAAGGGTTGATCGTAGAAGGGTGAAAATTGAGGATTGTATGTATTTTTGTATGCTGTATCATAAAAAAATAGAAATTTAAAATTTTGTCTAAAAAATAAAAAAAAAATTTTAGGGGTGGACTACCCCTAACATTTAGGGGGATGAAAAATAGATGTTGGCAGATTCTCATAGATACCGGATAAGCACAAAAAAATGTCATCAAAATCGGTCAAGCCGTTTCGGAGGAGTAAGGGCACGAAAACTGTGACACGAGAATTTTATATATTAGATTATTATGGAAAAGTGTTGAACATCAGGTACCCATAGTTTTAGAATGGTCTAAAACCGATTGATTTCCAAGGGGAAATTTACAAAAATTTTGAGGCAATTGCAATATAGGTAGTTTTTTTACCTTTGATAATTCGCTAACTGACAGATTGGTAATTACATTCTTGAATATCGAAGAAGGAAGTTTAGGAATCCTGTGCAGACAAATCACCAGAGCACCTAGTATTTATTGAAGTTCATATATGAAAGAAGCCACCGTCTATGTTGAAAACTCATTTAAATCCTTCCTGAATGGTGAAAGGACCTTACGAACGGTGTACCTGATATCCAGCGATGGGAGGGAGTGTTTCAAAAGGATCGTGATAATATGTGTTCCTTCAGTCAACCGGCTTTATTCACGTAAATCCTTCTCTTGGCGGATTCCGTTCCGAAATTCCAAAGCATTGATTAACCCTCGTAGGACCATAGTACCTTTTCAGGGGCGACCGCAATTACTCCTCCGACTTTATCCGGGTTTCAAGGGAAAGATAGTCTCTATCGTAATATATGAAAGACCTTTCCAGTGTAGCCCCATGAGAACGCGTGCATCTTGATACAGGTTCATAGTGTCTGGAATAATTAGTTTCGAAATTGAAAAACTTCCAGTTTCCAGTGACACTCATAAACCTGATGTTAGAGGTGATGTCCGTGCCTGGATTTCCTGCTACCTGGCTGGCTGTGTTACAGTTTTTAGAGAAAACGGCTGAATGGATTTTCATCCCGCTCCTTGAGCGTTTTTAAATAGTCAAAGTTATGATGTATGCCAAAATGTGGTTTTTATTAGTGAAATTGCGAGGGTACTTCACAGTTACATGGTGGTCTCAATGAAACCTAATAGACAAAAAACCTATAATAAAACAGGACCATAATTTCGTAGTTTAGACCGAGACAAGGATTTTACTGACGCAGATAGTCCGACAGATAGACCTACGGGTCTAACCTACGGGTAAGCCCATGGGCTTACTGGTACAATAAATTAAAATTTTGAAGCTAAGTAGCCAACCAACATGCTCATTTATACAAGACTTATTATACAAAGCAGAGGTATTGTTATGATAATTTTTTACTCTTCCAATTAGTTCTAAGATTTATGACTGTGATATAATAATCGACTGTGATATCACTATTCTGTACCCCGTATATTCATTATAGATTCCAGTTGTTATGTTTCTGGAGTACGAATGTCACACATTGTGTATACGTAACTACATTTCTTGTTATCTACATACTGACCATATTGTCATACAATGTATCATTGTCCGACAAGTAAAAGCTCTATCTATCTATCTATCTACGAGAGTGGAAATTTTGATTTTTGAACACAAAAGTTAGTACATTATTCGGTTGCATTGTATACGTTCTCCGCTATTAGCTCGAATTCATAAACAAACCCAGAGGGGCCAAAAGTTTTCCACAGTTATAAAATATCGGGCACTTCAGGTTAAAATCGGTAATCGGATGAAAAGATTATTTGCTGGACCGTACTGAAAGAATCAGGTAAAATATTGAGGTTTTTTCAACCGAGGCAGAAACGTTTCACGGAGAAAAACTCGCAGAAAGCTTCTTTTTCGCAAGTTATCTTCTGATGTTTCTACCTAAAAACCACACAGTGCGAAGGGAGCTATCTCAAATCCCTCGAAAAAGAGGGGAAAAGCACTTTTGCGGTTTAACTTCACCATGAACGGACCGGGCCTCGGCTGAATCCCACTTTTCGAGCTGAACGTCCGTTAGTTCTTGGAATTAAAGACTTCATTATACCACATATTGTTCTTGTTTGCGAGACCATGTACAAGTGGAGAGAGTTAGTTGAAACCACATCTTTAGTACTCTCAACAAATTGAAGGTCCGATTCGCCGATATTGCATTTTCGTCGTAGCCCATCAAAAGAGCGTGGTTGGGAACTAGGATTGTGGTTTCTTTGGGAACTGTTTGTCAGGCATGCCAGAACTTTTTGGGCACGATGCAACTTGATTTGATTTAATAATTTGAGACTTAAAATCAACCTGTACTGATGCCGGTGGTAGGTGAATTTGGAAGCTGATCGGCAGTTACGTTTTCCAACAAACGTACAAATTATTATTCAGGACAAGCTCAAAATCGATACATACTTGAGAACTACTACTACTACGGATCAAACGTACATATGGGCGTGTCTGATGCGAATGTATCCCCACCGTGTTTACTTTGCAAACAGTTAGTGTTCTGTTGAACGACCGTGATCACCAGCTCGGTTTATCGGGATCTGGGAACTCTTATCGTTCCGAGCGATTGAGAATCCTGCAGCAGGAAAACTACGGTTGATGTGCAACAGTGTATTACTTACTGTTTTGCAGTAGAATGAAAAATCACCTAGTGAAATGAAATTACCTGAATATACCTTTATACCATAAATATGACCTGATTATACTAACGCCAGAAATAGGCAATATTTAACAGTGTGACAAAACAATATTTTTAAAACGCTTCCTCATGTTCCCTAGGCCATTGAGAGCGAAAAATTAGTGGTTCAGAAAGGTCGAGCAAATTTTTTCTAACAGAAAAAACCTTCTGTTCAGGACGGTGCGTCGATAAGAAACAGGCCTGACCTTAATATCCTTAACTACCTACCTTTATCTCTTGGAAGGCTTCGAAAAAGGAGATCTTTTAAATAAATTAACTTTAAGGAAGGAGGGACACCCCCAGCCAAAACACCGGTTTTTCGAATCCGTCCGGACCACTTTGGGTTGATGGGAAATCCCCGGGAATGTTTTTTATCCTTTTTCTTTCTCTCTCTTTTGGATTTAAAAGGGTAAATTTGATTGAATGGTTTTCCCTATTTTCTGGGCTACGGACAGATTTACATAAAATAGTCGTATTTTTCTTTGGTTTGTCTCCCCCCTCATCTACCACGACCTCCTCCCTACCCTTTTTCAAGATAGACTCCGATAAAATCGTAATGCCTTTTCGGAAAGGATCAGTGATTGTCGTAAAAGTATCCCGCCCTCCTGCTGCTACCAGCGCTCTCCAGCTTCAAGACGGCCGTTTTTGCGAAGCAACCAGAGGGAAATCTATGTAGTGGTCGCTTATTCTCTCTCGACACCAGTTTGAGGGGTGTGATTTTCCTTCGAGTGCCTTCCCTTATTATGGATTGCGATTCTCGATATCGGAAAATGAATTTTCTGAGTTATCCACTTTATCATTCGATAGTCGACAAAGAAACAATCCAAAATATGTTCGGATGTTCAGTATTCGTGTACAATTATGTGCTTGGTAGTTTTTGAGTTTAACCAACTGTGAAGGGTTCTTGAAATTCTTTAGTATTGTATACTCAAAAGTAAGTTGGTAGTGAAAAGTCGAGATTTCCTATACTATAGAATTAATGACCAAAAGTGCCAATGTATGAAAAGAGTGCAAATGGTGAAACATTGAAGCGATAGATAAATATAAATTATATTCTTTATTATGTATTGGACAGCAATCTGTCCTTAAATATCATAGTAAATATCCTTAAATGACAAATCAGAAAGTTCTTTAAAAAAATCGAATCATAACAAAAAATTAAAAAATTAACCATATGCCATACAGCAGGTGTTCCAGCATTTTGGAAGTCATAAGAGTCATAATTCCTGAGATTTGGTAAGTGGGTACCAACTCTCCTGGAATATGTCCCATCTTCGGGTGTAGTGTCTGTGGTTTTCGGCTCAGTGTCCAGGGCTCTCAAAGCATACCGTGACAACTCCATCAAATACAGCCCAGGTACGCGAGTATGCTGAATCTTGAAATCAAGAGTCTGCACAAGTGTCCACTCCAGCCAATAGCCGAACTGTTTTCTTTTGAGCCAATAAAACCCTTCCCGGCCCTGGGGAATCTCCCTCAAAGGGGAATGTCTTAGATAAAGAGTCCTGGCTACACTTAAGGATACGTTCCTGGACACCTCCCTCAACATACCGAGAACCTGGGAAAGTCCAAGTGATCACAGTTGGGTGTCCAAGATATGCCCAAAATCCAATAGGATGCCCAATCCAATTGTGATTGATGTTTTGTGTGATTTTGTATCCAATTTGATGCCCAGATAAGTCACCGAACTTGGCTCTTGACTTCTCAGACTGTAAACCAGACTCAAGGCTTTATTCAGTGTCAGCCTACGTACTCGTAGGTATATGGTGAGAAGTCTAAATTCAAGAATATATTCAGGATTTACCCAATAATCAGTTGATCGTACCACCTTACAGTCCAGTAATTATTGTAAAGCCTACCTGTATCATGTGCCTACCTATACGTCAATATTGTAATGTGTTGTGTCAAGAACCGAGTATTGATTATGCACACTCTATATATGACGCGGACGTGACAGCAGGATATGCATTCGGCTAAACCCGGATGAAATCCGACGTATGGCTTCAGTGAATTCAGTTTGTAGATTTTCAACGTGAGAGCACTTCTCGAAAAATTGAAAAAACAAAACGAATATCGAAATGGATTCCAGCCATGCCAGCGAGCGATGCATATGGAATAGAGCTGTTGAATAATTTATCTGGCGAGGTAAATGAAAATCTCAAGTGCGTTTCTGTGTCAGTTGGTACCTACATGAGGGTGGGGTAAAATATGCATACTTTTTCGTCTCTGAAAGTCCCCCCGCAACCGATTTTCCCTTCATACCCCCACGTTTCGGAATTTCATGCTCTAAATGAATATTAGCTTCTTTTTACTCATATTGTCCAGTGATTCGACTTGGATTTTCCATTCATTGTCGATAAAAGATGATCTCCCCGTATAGGACACAGTTTTCTTTTCTTTTCTCTTTTTAAGAATGGTGAACTCGTACTAACCCTCAAAACGATCGCCAAACTAGAAAAGAGCATCTCTGGTCTACCTCTTCCTCAATCCCAATAGGTACCATGATGTGAGCAGGAGATCATAGCAATCGGTTTTTGGTTTATTATTTTCAACATGAACCCTTCGAATCGAATATATGGAATAAAAATACACTGCCAAGGAAATGGCACAGAAGCTTCCTCGTGGCCTTCACAGTAGATCACCATTAAATTTTTATAATACTAGAAATGGCCGGTTCACCATGACCGTGAATGAACAATAGAATGCAGGGCAACCAAAAATTAAAAATCTTTCTTTTTGGAAAATACAAGCACGGGAGCAAAAAAGATTTAAACCCGCCTTTTAACCACACCCCACGGCTAGATACTACTGATCCAGCCGTGATGAAATTCATGGGCCTTGGGTCAGCCCCCAACCACCCTAAGAGTTTGAGCGAAATAGTTCCATTAGGAACTGAGATATCGTAGTTTCAGGAACGCATGCGCACGCGCTTTAAGTGGTCCGATGGCTATCCAATTAATAGGGCACTATATAGGGCCTACCCAGTACAATCTCTGAAAATGTCACCGCAATTAGTCGAGTAGTTCCAGAGTTTTGGCCATGAAACACATTTCAAAATTGCGCAAACGCAGTACTTATTACTGATACAATCGTGTCGCAATTATAAGTTAATGGTAGCCCTCAACTACACACCGAATTTGGGCGAAATTGGTCCATTACGAACTGAGAAATCGTATTTTCAGGAAATTCACGTTTGCGCATGCGCAAACGCTATCAGTTTTCTGATGGCGATGCAATTCATAGGGGACCATCACGGGGCTAACCCGCACAAATCCTGAAAATTTGATTGAAATCGGATCAAAATTTTGGAAGTTATGGCTGTGGCAAGGAAATGTGGACAGACAGACGGACAGACAGACCGACAGATTCTCTGTGACAGTCTAATTCGATTAATCTCTGAAAATTTCACTGAAATTTTTCTAGTTGTTCCATAGCTACGTCTATAACAACAAATTTCAAGTTTGCGCTTGCGCAGTAGCTATTACTGATCCAATCGTTACGAAATTAATAGATGATTGTCTGAGAGTCAACCATCAACTATCCTACAAATTTGAGCGAAATAGGTCAATTAGGAACTGAGATATCGGGGTCTCAGGAAATTCACGTTTGCGCATGCGCTCACGCTACCCGTAGTCCGATGACGATGAAATTCATAGGGGACCATCACGGGGCTAACTCTCACAAACCCTGAAAATTTGATTGGAATCGGATCAAAATTTTGGAAGTTATGGCTGTGGCAAGGAAATGTGGACAGACAGACGGACAGACAGACCGATAGACAGATCCAAATTTGTTCAGGAGGCCCTGAAACGCAAAATGCGAGTGGAAATTTTGATTTTGGAGCACACAATTTTTTTTCCATTTTGAAAGTGAAAACAAAGCTTCCGCTGCTCTCCAGATTCGGAAGCAAAATCGAATTTAAAAAATCTGTCCCACCGCGCCATTATGGTCAAATCAGCGCAACATTTCGTGTATCCACTAAATCGGTTGACTCATGCTACATATTTGGAACTTTGTTTGCTTCTTTTGCTCCAGGAAGAGGAGATTCCTCATCAGATTTGATACTTGTCCTTGTACCTACATTGAGCATGTTCCTAGTATTAATTATATAAGTTGTATACCTGTACTTACTGGTGGAGTTCAGCCTGAGACAATTTCCTCCTATCTTCGAACCTATCCCAAGTTCTTCCCCTAAATTGACGCTACGGGAAACAGCTATCAGCTGACTATTACAGATACCTAGTTTTGGTTCATTATTTTCAATAATGAACCTTTGGAATCGAACACGAAAAAGAAAAATTGTTCAACCCCCCTAAAATTTTGATGCGTAGAATCCAAAAAACGATTTGGAAAACAAAAAAATCCGTCCGTAAGCCGTAAGAGGCCTTAGTTCCTTAGTTGCCATGGTCCAAAATTAACGAATTCGGTATATCGGGCCCATTTGGGGTCTAGTTGCGCCCGAAGCTTGGCACAACGTTTAACTTGGCGATGAAATTTTCGAAACGCCCTATATTTTTCCCATCGATTTCGAATATAACACAATGAGACCTCGCGGTCTGTAAGTACTTAAGGGTTGAACGTAAAAAGAGGAGAAACATGAGTGTTAATTGCAAATCTTCCAGAGTAGGCTAAATCCCTGCGTTCAAATGATCTTTGAACGAAATTTGGCCTACCCCTGGAAGATCTGGTTCACAATCATTTTTCTTGTGAACAACTTCTTGTTTTCACCTAATCATTGTTCCCAAGAAAAATGATTGTGCGCCTCACGATATATTTAAGGTAGGTAGGTATTTACTATGTACCAATAGGATTTTTGTAGATGGGCGACCTATACAGAAAAAAGTAAACCGTTGTGTAATAATTTACACCGTTTTTTAGATTCGGCTAGATCTTCACTAGCACTGCAGGTTTTGAGCACTTGAGGTTCTCTCTCCACATAAGGAGGTTTCATGCATTTTCTAACCTTGAAACTAGAGAAGTTAGGTACTGTTATTGAAGGGAGTAGAACATTACAAACAAGAGGCCACTGCTACTAGTTTCCAACAACAGAAATCGAAAATGGAGAATGTTCCGGGGCGCTAACGTGAAATATACCTCCTACGTTGTAGGAGATGGTCTCTCTCTTGTTCAATTTTCTCTTTTCGTTCTCTTTTTTTGTGTTGGTGGAACGTACGGAATAACAGAGAGAGGGAATGAAGTGACACTGTTTGGAAGGCCAAGCGTAAAATGGCTGAAATAAGTTGGGCCCCTCCATGACGACCGCAGTTTCACATCAGAAAACCGACTTTACGGGTCGGCTCAACATGTTAGGTTGTGGGTGGATATGGTCTGCCGTCTAGTACCCTTTCCCATTGCCGACGTCACGCGTTGGATCATCCTTGTATCCTTTTAACTGGGAGGCCTCCCGGTTTTTTAGGGAGACCGTAGAGGATACATTTGCGACGTAAGAGGCAGACAGGTCCACCTGCTGTCCGACCTGATTGAAACGAAAGAAGCCCGAATAAAAGTTAATATGCAAAGGTTAGCCGTTTGGTATTTTTGTTGTCAAAAAACTTCTGGTAAACATATACGAGTATTCAAGTGTTTGCCAACAACTTGTGTCTACACTCGTGTATCAAGTTGATACAAAGTCCGTTATGTCGGATTCGTGAGTTACGACTTTTGGAGTAAAGTTACCATTAAGGGAGAGAAGGGAATTTTAAAGTATCTTAGGACAGCCTCCCGCATCCCCCGAGTAGCGGCTGTAAGTATACAAGGAGCCCGTGATACAGTGATAATACAAGTATACAGTGATGGCACAAGGAGATCACGAAATAAGAGAGTTGCAATGGTTTTAGGGGGGATGATTGATGAAATTGCCTGGGGAATGAAACATTATTGAACATAATACACCGAAAACGCTAGACAATTTTAAACAAAGGTTTATTATTTTCTGTGCATACTGATCACCCATCGGCAAATATTCTATTGGTGCATTATAGTAAGTTCCTACCGTTATATTGTACCTCGAGGTTGGTTCACAATAATTATTTCTCGTACACAAGTACCTACCTGTAATTATTATCATCCGAGAACTGTGGGTCCTTCATAACGTAATGGGGAACTTGCATGGTATTTCAGCTTGGAACATGCTTTAGCCTTGACTTATAACCACCCGAAAATGTCACACGGGACGGGAAGGCAGTTGCGACACCAAAACTACTATATGTATAATTATGTAGTAACCTCGAATAGCTCTCGAGCAGACACACTCTTGAAAATCCTGAACTAAAAGATTTGATGTCGTACTTCTTATATTCGAAGTTCAATAAGAAAAGAGATAGGGAAGTTTGGTTCCTCATTTCTAAGCTATTTGTACCTCATCAAACTCATTCATTCAGAAGATTGGTTACTAAACCGATTCCGTTATTCGCGTAATTGCGACCTCAAAATATGCCTGCTCCAACTCAATCAAAATAATCCTGATTATATTTTGCGAGCGTACCCGAAGTTCGCTTCTTTGCACCACCCAAAACTGATGATTGGTTTAACAAGTTGTTTCGATGTGATGAGTTACACCTTGCGACTTCCTCTCAAACTGCCCTCACAAATTAGTTCCCCTAATTAATCAAACTTCGGTGCCTTTTAATTGAAAATTCGTGGAAGCTCGGAGGAAATATGATAGCTCTCTTCGAATCCCAAACTTCCGGTTTCCTCGAAGTTCTTCCCTTTGAGTAGTCACTAATGACCCCTACATTCTTCCTCGATCGCTTTTAATTTTTGATCACTTAATTTACTCCTAGGCGTAAAATAAGAACTTTCTTCCGAATTTCAGATTGGGATTGGCTTTTGGGCATCTTGTTATAATCCATTTTTAAGGTAAAAATGAAAATACTGCACACGTCTCAAAGGAGAATCGCGCGTCGTCCAAATTCACACTATTTTCTTCTTCTTCTTAGCGATTATGTCTGCGTTTGTTTTTAGCAGCTTTACATACCAAATAACACTATAAAAATATAAATCGACGGAGGAATCAGAAAATGAGATAACAGCGTGTTCATAAATTCCGGGGGAGTTGAATTACAATTTTGCTTCCTACAGTTTACTAAAGATAGCGGCAGTATACTACTTCGTGACTGGTGGCGCCAGACATTGTTTGGTATATTAATTGGTTGCTATTTACTATTCAAGAGGTGCGAGTGTTGATACCTTGGTCTCTTCAGTGCTATTAGTTTTGCATTGTGTACAATGTTTGCGCTAAATGAGTGATTCACCGTTTGCTGTAGATAATTATTGAGCGAAGTGTGGTGGAGCGGTTGGAATTTGATGTGCCTTCTCTGTTGAACGTTGAATGATTGATAGGCCGTAAGTAGTAGCAGTTCACCGTTCACATCCAATTAGGGAAACCGCGCCGTCTATTAATGAATCGGTGAATCCGACATTGACCAAATGAAGTCATTTAGCGTCACAGAATGACGTGAAGGCTTGCTACTTCCGCGTTTCCACCCCGATCTATATCCCGACTCTAGTAATAATTCTCTAAAGGGAGTAATAACAAGGAATTGTCGGCCCTAATGGCGCGAGCAGGTTCATGAATATTCATAAGACGCTAAACTAAACAAGGAGGAACCAGCAGGGCTGGGGAGTGAAGGAAAGCCTTTACTTTGGTGGGGTATGGATGGTTAGTGATGGTTGAGGGGGGGACTTCGTTCCAACTTCTTAGGAACCAATCAGCATTTCTCGATTGAGTGAAGAGATTGCGCCCTTCGCCAAAGTAATGAATTGTTCACTTTTAACACTCGCTAACAACCTCAAGGGCGTTGAGAGAAATTCTTCTTTCGTATACTTATTTTTCTTCCAATATCGTGAAAGAATTTTTTTTTCAAAAAATTCTTTTTTGATACAAAACATTCAAATTTTGTACTAAATTTCGTATTCTGTATGTATTTTTTAGGGAAATTACGTCGGTAGAAATGAAGGTTGTCCCAAACCATCCCGAAAGAACGTAGTATAATTTATGATCTACCTATGAAATTCTCTTGAAAGTCCTGAGAGCGCATAGCGAACTTTTTGAGTACTCCAAGGGGTCGAATTTTGAAAAGTTAGAGTCAAAAATCGCTAAACACGTGTTTTTTGAGGTTTTTAGTGTAAATTACCATTTTAAACATAGGAACATAATATTATGGTATATTCGGAATCAGCGTGAAATGTCCTATAAGAATCGCCCACCAAATCGGTTAAAATTATTCTTTGAAAATTCGCTCATCAACTCATGCTGCATGAAGGGACTTTAAGATTGGTAGGAAGGCGGGCCAGGCAGGTACCTCTACGACAATCGAGAATGAATAAATCAACTGCAGCGAGGAAACAGGCTTCCAGACGAAAGATTTCGAAAGGCGGAAGGTTATAGCCTCTGAAGACGGGCCAGAAAGGTTGAACGGGTTTTCTGAATGAACTGCATACTCCAATTCCCCAAGCCGCCCATAAATGACTATAAAAAAAAAAAGTGTATCAAGTGAAGTTCGGTAGGCTGACGATAAACCCACGCCAACGCTTGGGAAGTAAGGGTGATGGATGGAATCCTGGAGCTGTGCGTCATATATCAAAATATTATATCCTCCACGGTCCGCTTCACCCTTTCCATATACTTTCCCTTCATCTCAACATCGGCCACAAGTGCTGTCCCTTTACTGAGAGTAGGAGGAGGCAATACAAAACAAACAAAAAAAACTTGGAAATTTATGTCAGTTGTTTTGAGGGGGGGGGGGGGGGGGG
>JAEMON010000013.1:6153736-6198628 GCA_030264115.1 Lygus lineolaris
AAGCAAAATACGGGCTACAAGTATTTATTAGTTCTTTGTGAGCTTCAAATACCTACAAGGTTTCTAAATGGTAATAAATGTGTTTCAACATTTTTCGTTCTTTTTTATCAATACAACATTGAATTGCTTCCTCACTACCAATGGACCTTCGGAAGCTATGATGTATTCGAGCAAGCAATGAAACAAATTTTGTCCTCCAAAATCAAAATTTCTACATACTGTTTCACAGCTTTCTGAACAATTTTTTTCCATGTCTGCCAGTGGTCAATTCCTTGTCCCAGGTCAAAGCATATGAAGTTATGGTCCGAACTTGATGAAATTTTCAGGGATTGTGCGGGTTATGCCTTTTACGGCCTCGTATCAATTCAGTTGCCATCGGGCCACTAGTAGCGTGTACGCATGCGCAAACGTGAAATTCCTGAAACTACAATTTCTCAGTTCTAATGGGCTGATTTCGCTCAAACTCGGAGTATAGTTGGGGGCTGACGCCAAGACGAATGGTAGCCATGGACGAACATTCTTTCTCGCAGGAAAGATGAATCCGTACAGAAAGAACGCTGGTGTATGGGTCACGCCAGGAAAGCGTGCCAGACTGGTTTTCCATCAGCTCGGGTCAGTTCGGTATAATTCGTTTTGTTTTCATGCCATTAGTGGGGATTCGGCTTTCCTCTCAGTTGTTACCTGTTTCCCGCAGGATTCTTGTCTTTGTCATTTCAATAAAGCGAGCCATAGACGAACATTTTTTCCGGCACAAAAAAAAACCAGTACAAATTGAATTTATTTCGTTGTAGTTAGTTGTCACGAGGTTGAGGAACTTCTCAGCTTTTGTTTTGGAAAACCTCGTAATTCAACATGTTTTAATACCAGGAATTAGCAATACTCAGCTTTTGTTGTTCTTTCTTTTGTTTGTTCTGCTATTTTTTGTGTTGTTATTTTCAAAATGGAGACACAGGAGCGTGATAAAGGTGAAAAAAGCGGAGAAGTCAAAAATGTGCAAAACATGTGATCAAAGAGTTTATTGAAGGCTATAGATCCCACCCACCACTTTGGCAACTGAAGAACAAGGAAATTTACGGAAACAAAAATTTAAAATATACAGGGCACCAATCTCTTGTTCAAGTTCAAGCAGACGTCAAAATGATACCAACAACCAAACCAATAACCGCTACCACTTTCCTGCTATCCACCTTTAAAACTGCAGGATAGGGTGAGAGGACGGGCGTTCTCTCTACAGTACACCAATCCGTTCAAACCCAAGAGGAAAAACCCCATACACGTACCCTCTTTCCCGTCGGTTATGAATCCAGTGAACAATCCTAACGGATTGCTTCTTTTCGTTAGTGGGTTCAACAGGATTACGAATCCCGACGCGATGAAACGGCGTGAAAACTTGACAGGAATGATAGCAGGAAAGTGTTACCCTTAGTGGCGACGAGAGGATTGTGAAGCCTGCCAGATTTCCTCCAGGATTTCACTAAAAGGAAAGAACGTCGGGAAGGAATGCTCGTCCATGGCTGGTTAATTACCTATCAATTTTGTTACGACTGCATCAGTAGTAGCTACTTCGCATGCGCAAAATTTTTAATGTATTTTCTCATAGCCATAACTCCAGAACTACTCAACCAATTTCGGTGAAATTTTCAGGGATATGCGGGCTTAAACTACCTATTGTTCGGGGGAGGGGGCTTTTGAAACGCATAGGAAAAGGTCAGGGAAAAATCACTTTTGCGGTCTGAAAAACCTGGGAAAATCAGGGAATTTCGGGATTATGTTTCCGTAGCAACCCTGCTATTCTTCGTGAATATTGACAAGAATGTCCTTTACTGATGGAGCCTTATACCCCCCCACCAACCACTTGCTAAGGGTATAGTAAGATTTATCATATTGTACCGATAAATTGGCACTAATCGCGATCGATGATGACAATCATTATCGTGATTATTATTTACGCATTGTAGGGGTCATGTTGACAGCACTGTTGTGCACACAGTCGGTGAACATGGCCGTCAATTTTCGTTGAATGATAGGTAGGGACTTAATTGCACGCCCAAGCCAAACAAATGGATCGATCGACCACCTATCGAGGAATTTTTCTTTCGAACCCCCCTTCAGAGGGCAAGTTCGAAAGCGGGTGAGGGAGCCCACTGGCACAGCAAAGAAAAGCAAACAAATCATAAGCCAAGGCCCCCTCAACGAGCCTTTATTAGTTATACCTAGGAACATCTAAATCAAGAAGTTTCCAACCAAGTGACCGCACCACATTGTGCTGAGACCATAAGTGATTTTATAAATCAAGGTTTTCCCGACGAAAAGTGGGACTGGGTGGTCTTTGTAAACGTCCGACTTCTGCTTCCCTTATTCTCCTTCAAGTTTCACCCTCTTCACCCTTCGCCGCCTCATCCTTCTACCACTTTAGGGGCACTTTATCATTCTTGAAAGTTCTCTTCCAAGTGCTACTGTTTGACATAGGCTCTCGGGGCAGTTTAGGCGATGGGTGAAATGGGTAGAAGTCCAGGGGGAGTGGGGGGGGGGGGGGGGGGGGGGGGGGGGGGGGGGGGGGGTACAAAAAGAGGCTAAAGGGACCGGAATAAATTGACCTAGCAGTAAAGACGTCTTTTTTGGAAGCTCCGAGAAAATAAATTGGGTGACAGGTTTTCAGATAAGTTCTGATATCTTTTTTTCTCCCATCTTTCGGTCTGCTTTGAGATACAAAACAGTTTGCCCAACTTCTAAAAGGACTTGACGTAACGAAGACATTTTGTTGTTGAAAATATTATGTACTTAGCTCTTGGATAAGCGGAAGAAGGGAATCGATGTGTGATCCACAGTGGACCAAAGTACAATTTGTTTGGGAAAAAACTGCTATCTTCAAACTGGTATAATTCGTTATGAAAAGAGTATCTACAATGATGACAGTATCTATGTAGAGTATCTACAGTATAGTTCCCTGACTTTTGTAACATGAACGTATTAGAATCAGTGGGTGAGCATTTCAGCGAAATTAGTAGAATAGATCGGGAGTATTCCTATGACAACAAATTTAAAGTTTGCGCAAGCTACTACTTATCCGATCGTGACGAAATTCAAAGGTAACTCTCTTGGAGTCAGTTGCCAACAAACTAACCTCTGAGTGTAGCTAAGTCGGTTCATTAGGAACTGAGAAACCGGAGTTTCATGAAATTCACGTTTGCACATTCGCCCGACGATGAATATAAAAGGGGGCCGTCACCCGCACTATTTCATCAATATTGGACCATAACTTCATAAAGTTTTGACTGGGGTAAGGAATTGACCGCAGACACACAAAGAACCAAAATTGTTCAGAAAGCTCCGAAACGTAAAAAAGTAAGTTGAAATTTTAATGTTGGAGGATACAATTTTTTTTAAATTCTTGCACAAATGCATAGCGCCTACCTTTGGTAGTGAGGAAGCAAAACAGCTGTATAATAATTATCATTCTAAGCTATGTTGTGGCTTGTGCAGCGCTAATTTGGGTAATTGACCATTGACGTCAAGATAAAAATAGTATAATTCTGGACGGGCGCTTTACGAGCCCAGCCCATTGGCAGACGTCTCCAAGTCACTCTTCACTCCCACGATTAGTAATTATGAACAAATCAGCAGTAACTTGATTAGCTCCTTATCATTCTCAATAACCTGATGATAGAGGTTGTACAACATGAATATCAAATAACTAAAATTGGAGGGGATCCGCTTTTCCCCACAATCGGCGAGTTCCATTTAATAAGAAACCCGTATAATAGCATTCAGGTCCTGAGAAGGCGGTATCTTGAACGTAATAGTATCGATTCAGGGTGCCAGTAAGTTGTATGAATGTCGGTTGAACATGCCATATTCCCATTTCGTCGGCTAAGGGGGGCACGAGAAATCATTTCCGAATCCAACGCTTTGTGGACCAAACCGTTCCTTGCTCAAGACATGGGAATCTTTATCGGCCTAACCATTTTACGTGGGCATCTAATCTGTCCAGCTTCTTATACTGTAGGATCATCGATATGGAATCAGGGAAGAGTAAGCAAATTCTGCCATATCGAGGAAATCTGCATTTAACTCCCACTTATGCTGCTATGAATGTTTCGGGAGACACATTTTAAAAGATTCCACCGAATAACATGATATTTGTAAGTGTATTATCTGCATTTTTCAAAGGGTAGGTATCTTAACGAGGACTAATGTGGCTCAAGGTTAAGAATATAATAGGTGTATACATTCCTGGAGGTCCTGGAGGGATTTCCGTCAGTCTGACGCATTTTGTATTTCACTAATAATTGTTGCAGTACCTCAGTACGTATCCGAATGTTATTTATTCAGTAGTTATCATACATAATTTGAACAATGATGCCCGGAACGTTCATACAGCATTCTAGAGTAGGATCTAAGTAGGCAAATTTAGTAAATATGTACCTATGCTGATATTAATAATGTTGAATCGAAAAGCTATGTTGTGTATTTTCCAAGAAAACTTATCAGAAAAGTCCCATTCATGCAGCATGAGTTGATGAGCGAATTTAAGAACCGAAGAATGATTTTAACCGATTTGGTGGGTGATTCTTATAGGAAATTTCATGATGATTCCGAATATACCATATGTATATGTTGTATATGTTAGATATACCATATACTTATATACCATATATGTTCCTATGTTTAAGATAGTAATTCACTCCAAAAACCTCAAACAACGCGTTTTTTAACTGGTTTTTTACTCGATGTTTTCAAAATTTGTACCCTTGGAGTACTCCTCTTTCTTCTGATATTATTCACATTTTGATATTTTTTCAGATTTTTAGCTCGATTCCTCGGTCAGATATCGTCTGGAATGACACATATATGTGTCACTTTTTTATATATACATAAAAAAGTGTTAAAATTTCAGAAATCGTTTTAGAATGCTCTTAAACGGATTTCCATGAACAACATTTCAAAAATTTGCATTATTTAGATTTTGAAGCCATTGCAATAGCTTTATTTTCTTCGAAAATTCGCTAAAAGATAGATAATCAGAAATTTTAGAAACCTATGTGACGAGGCATTTTTGTCATAAACTCGTTACTCCTCCCTTTATTTCTTCACACTTACGGGTATGAAGGGTGTTCCGGTCATGCTTGATGTCATAGAATTTTCAAAAAAATTGACCACTTTCCAGAATTTTTGGCAATTATAACCGATTTTTGGTTTTTCGAAACTTATGTTGTAGTGTTTACTCGTGACCTTTAGCCCATTGTTTATTGACATTTTGAGCTGACTCAGAATCCACACCTTTTCCCCAAAACCGACATTTTACCGTGGAAATTCTTTCAACCCTCTTCAAAATCACCCTTTCTTGTGATGTCTGGGTGCCTAGTTACGGACTTGCTTCTAAAAACTGTGGTGGCTTCAGTATTTACCACTAATTGTCAGATTCAGTTTTTTCTGACTGTTGAATCTCTTTTACTTCCTTACAGATCCTTTTACTTCCTTGTACGATTTGAAGGGTCGAAAGGAAATGAAGAGAAAATAACGGAACGAACAACAATAAGCGACCGGATTGAAGTCATAACAGGATTTTCACTTTCCGGCAAAATCCTCGGGACGCGGATCAAAAGGCTAAGTCGAGAACAAAGGGAACGACAGAGTTGAGCGGCACACGAAATCATCTTTTATTTGATGTTTACAGGGAATGTCGTTCCTCCAAACAAGGGCGAAACCCCTTTCTGACGCCATTCAAACATTGGGACCGGGTTTGCGATACGGATTGATGTTATCCCCTCAGACCTCCTCTTCCCGGTGTCCTAGGGAGTTTGCAGAACGGATCAGAGAGGGATTAAGGTTTCATTCTATCAAGAGAGCGTCTCAATATACCTAGCTACCCGTCAAGAATGGATAATCCGTATTTTCAAGTACGTTTAGACCTGTTCAGAGATGAACGATTCGCTAAAATAATAGCTTTACATAGAAAATAGTGGACAACTGAGGATAGGTATTATTATTGTAGTCAGCCATAAAGATATATTACGAGTTAAGCTATACCTTGCCCCACGGGATGACACTATAACTTATTGGCGTTACAGGCTGCGATTTGACTTACTATAGTTTGATTTTAATATAATTGTATATACGTATGTTTCCGCATATATCCGCGTGCAGCTAAACTTCATAACTAATTTAAAATGTGGAATTTTATGTTTAAAAATAATTATTACTTAGTGATGCTGCCTCTGTAGTTCGTATCAAGAAGATATCACGGATACAGTAAGTATTCGTCTAACATTAGTGGGCATAGAAAACACACATTATTATGAAAGATTGAAAAACGACGACTGCAACAATTGTTCACTGAAACCGCAATGAAGATCAGGTAATTAATTTATGCTTAACTAGAAACGGTCAATGCCAATAATTACGATTTTTCCAGTTCTAATTGAGTCAAAGGACGTGATGAATTGATTATATTTATGATTATTTATTTGAATTTAATTACAATCATATAAACCGTTACCTAAGTGATATGCTTAGTCAGCACATCATACAAGTGCGGGGTCATTTAGTAATTCAATAACTTGGCTCATCCTTCTCAGGTAATATTCTTTCATGATCTTCTCTTTTTCCTATTCGGAGTTATAAATCAAATTTTCATTAGGCGAAGAAGTTGAGAGAGGAGCTATATAGATGGTTTTTCATATTTCGTTCCGCGAGGTTTGAAATGGAAATGCGGGAAACAGATGGAAAGGACCGCGCAGCTTTAGGTAGGAAGAAAAACGTTATTTTAACCTCTGGTTTCACATTCAACCTTTTCTCCCGCTGTCTAACGGAATCGTCCAACTTCACCTCTGCAATGAGAACGTCTTCACGGCTTGCAATGAGAAATGGTCGGTCGGATACGACCTCTACAATCCAAGAAGACAGTTTTCGAGCCCTCTTAATGGACTGTTCTCTGTTTTGTCCTTGGTAGTCCAATAAAGTAAATATCACTTGAGAAAAATGTATCATTGTTGGGGATTAACAAACATGATAACAACAACACAGTATTCCAAACTGTCTACCATCATGGGTGCTATAGGATTGTTTTATTGGCCAAAATGAAATGGGTATTGCTGATATTTTTTTCAATCCAGTTATCTACCAGTTATTCATATGACGCTTGATTCCACGGGATTTCATATGATTTCATAAATCGGTTCTCTAACTTTGGAGTTATCACAACTTTTGAAAACTACCGTTGGAAAGTCAATACGGCTGTTTTAACAAGAGTTTTGAGGAACTTAGTTCAAAGTACTACCGACAAATAGCTCTCCCGTCCTTGGTACTCCATGTTTCAGTAGGGAACGGATGAAGAAGAAGAAGATGAAAACACGATAATTTATGGTACACATTATTTTAATGTTTTTCACATTAGTATTTCAATGTACACCAATTATACGTATTCGTGTAGGAAGGGGAAAACAGAATATATAGGGAAAGTAGTGCAAAACGGAAGGAAAGAATATTGAATGATAGGAATTGGAGTACTGGGTAAACCTTTCATAAGTAACCCAGTTACACTTCTTGTTCACACAAACATGGAGACTAATCAAAATTAGAAAACACATTTTCAACACCGTAACTTGATGTATCACGCTAATAACTCAATATAAAAGCTAAAATTGTTGTCAGGTGATTGATAATGATAATAAGCTACGAAAATTTGATTCAGTCACCTAGCCTCATCTCGAATTCTCGACACATTTTATCGCCACCTCCCGAGGTGTTCACAATTTTGTCGACTGAGAGCTTTTATCGAGGCTGGTTTTTTACAAAACAACTTGGTAGGGAAAGCATGGCGGCTTTTACCAACGGCTGAGGTAACAGATCACCAAGTTAAAAAACAACTGTTGTTATCCACAGTTGTTTAGCTTGCAGAAAACCCCCCAGGCTTGAGCGATACGGTGAATATCTCGTCCACTTCCACCGGTCCTAACCATAAGCCACCGAGACTTCGGTAAGGGACTGCCGCATTCTTTCTATTTGTTGGAGAGGAATCTGACGTCAATGTGTAAACACTATCAAATACTTTACACTATCATAATGTTTGGACATGGATGGAAGTTGAGAAACTACTCAGAACGAATTCGCTGATTTTGGTTTATAATGTTCAATAGTGAAATGAATGATGACAATCGCTCCCGATGATAAATTTCAACCCTCACAAAATTTGATTTTTTACTTTTCAAGATACTTAGAATTTAGTCAATGAATTCCGTTATGAAGAACTTATGATAATACAGTCAGCGTACCCATTGTGCAAAATAATAGAATGTGAACTTCGTGATCTTCTTGCCTATTTAGGTATCCATTGATTTTATCCAGCTGGGACCTTTTGTTTGATCTTTAAAGAAAAAAAAATAAACCGTTGTTTACAATTTGCAGCGTTTTTCTGCATCATCCTTGTTGTGGTAGTAGGTACCTATTGCATCGAATTGTTTTGGATATCTTTGAAACTCAGTAGCGTCAGAAACTAATACTATCTGCCTGATGAGAATTATCCAGGTATACGTATACCTACCTCCAATAGCTACTTCTGCTAAGGAAGTTATGATTTCAGAAATGTGTACCTACTCTAACTGGTATCAGCAGAGTTGATATTTCATGGACGTAGGCCCCTAGCTTCGGATGGAATGGAAGACGAAGAAAAAGTAGCGAACGCAACAGATTCTTTTTATAAGAGACCCACTTCGCTGCGGTCGTGGGTTCTATCGAAAGAGGAAATTTGCCTTTTACCTTCCGATTCTATCGTCATATTTCCGGTTTACTGCCCATCGTAAAACGAACGTTCTGGGGTTCGGGTCTTTTTTCCCCTCATAGCCTCAGGACTGTCGTTCGGTTCCCACCAAGTCTGTTCCATTACCTACCACAGTAACGTCACCGTTCTACCCTATCGAACCTTTTTTCGAGAGAAGGAACCCTTCTCACTGTGTTTCACCAACAGATTCAGCCGATTCAATTGTCTCTCCTCGAACCCGCATGATTCCCCAATTTTATCTGTTTGATGATGATCCATAAAGTTGTACTTCGTGAGTTTGGTGATTTTCTATTGATGAACTATTTTTTTGAAACAGCTTTATCACCTCGGTAACATAATATCTAATAAAGTAATATATTTATTTTTTCTCTCATCTTAAGCTTCAAACTTCGTTTAACAAGGATAGGTAGTACCTCCATCCTCTAACGACATAATTATGGGAAGCTCTTTTTACTGAAATGGGGTATACCAGTGGGTCTAACAATGAGATGATTTTTGCGATATTTTAGTTTAAGTAACTGTGAAAAGAACCTGTGGTGTGGGTGGGAGATGGTGATAATTGAGTATGTGTAATATTATAGGGAAGGAAAAGCGCGATTCCTACCTCTACGACATGACATACCTTGTATATATATATATATATATATATATAGAAGTGGTAAGATAATAATAATAACCATGTTGGTCAATGTCTCCGCTATTTTGGTCTAAAATTACTTCATTATTCAGTAATTTATACCTAATATATAGACCTTATTTTATACCTATTAGACCTATTATAGACCTTTTATACCTTAACCTTATTTAATTGAACAAATTCTTACGAGGAAACAATATTGGAGTGATTCAGTCAATAAACTCCTCTCTGCAATCAGCTTCAGTATGGATGATAATGCTTTCTTTCAATCTGATAAATAGGATGGTGGCACTGAGTTAACTAGGTACCTGTTTCTCACAAGCCCGACTTTTCTCTAAATCTAATCCTATATTTCTATTACCTCCTACGATTTGATCATTTTTTTTTTGTGGAATTTATTTGAAAACTCTTTGCATATTTATATCATTAGCTGTTACTACAATATAAATATAGATTCTCATCTGAAGAACAGTTCATGGCACTCGAACAGAGGTTAACAATATTTATCGTCAAACAAACCCAGTTTTCGTCAACCCCTAGCAATATACTTTCTTTCCTTTTTTGAATATTGACTGAATACTCCTTTGAAGACATTTGTCTCAGAATCACGGATCAGAAGAACAGAAATCACGGATCTCATCTGAAGAACAGTTCATGGCACTCGAACAGAGGTTAACAATATTATCGTCGAACAAACCCAGTTTTCATCAACCCCTAGCAATATACTTTCTTTCCTTTTCTGAATATTGACTGAATACTCCTTTGAAGACATTTGTCTCAGAATCACGGATTGAACAATGCATCTACTACTATACCATTCCGTCCCTCGCTTCCCACCAACAACCCTAGGAAAAACGCTTTTGCGTTGCACCCTAGACAAAAATACGAGGGACCGTCAATCATTCGGCACATTGAATCACTCAATGGACTTCAACCCTTCGCGAACAACGTAACGCGTTTTGCGGAAGGACGGTAGTCTCGTTTTTTTTTTTTTTTTTGTCGGGGTAATGCCGATGCCTGACGATACAGTGAAGTGGTTTCTGAGAGTAGAAAATGGTCAGACCGAAAAAAAGGCGTTAAAAAAGTCGGCGATGCGTGCTAAATAATCGAGTGAGAGGGATTGTAATGTTAACAAAGGGAAAGGATCTACGCTCATCGTGTCGGACGATTCGATATTCGTAGGCGTTCGAAAAGGTTATGGGGTGATGCCGTTATAACAATGGTGTAAAATTGAGTATCGGAGCGTGACATTTCTTTTGACTCATTGTTATACTTAATGTTGTTAGTTGATGGATATCTGCATGTTGAAATACGAGGTCGTAATTGTATTACCATCGCATTTGCCCACCTGTCGAGTGTTTTGTATCTCCATAATGGATAACAACAATTTGATGTAGTTTTGTTTGGTGGTATTTTGCTGGGATATGAGTGCTCGACCGACCTTTCAACGGGGTTTGCTATCTGTGGCAACTTTGCTTGGCAAGCATACTTGAGGGCCTATAGGACGACCGGCGCGGGAAGCCGATAGGCCGATCGATCTATTAATCCAATTTTGAACTCTATTTCTTGGATATCTGACATTTCCAAAAATGTACAAATTTGAGCAAAAAATATTTGCACACCATGGAAGAAAATCGAAACGGAATGTACAAACCAAAGTTTGGTAATACCATTCACGGAAAGCAGCGCAGGATGAAAATCGGTTCACCCGTTCCAGAGAAAAACGCAAATTAATTTCCGTTCATTTTGAAGCGTGACGTGGTGGCAGCTTTTGGAACTAAACGCGGTACATTTCGCCTTAACGCAGCTCAATATCCTATGTATCATTTTTCGTAATTTTGACAATTTCTCGATATAAGTATGTTTTACAATCAAAATTCCATATCTTATGATGTGGAACATAACTTCAAGTTCATACCATTTAGAGAAAACTGAAAGAAACCGATGAAAACCCAGTTTTTCTTGATTCCATTGGTTGGTTGGTACTTCTTGATTCCATGATTTGTTTCATCGTCGGTTAGAGAAGCTACTTGATTTGAAACTCTGGGGTCAATATTGTGCTCTTGTTATGACGAGAGTAGGGAAGGCCTGCGAGCTCCGGCAACAAGTTAATCCGTCTTGTGGCCAATAATCTATAGATTATTAAGAGGCTCTACGCCACCCTTATTCGCAACCGATCCGATGCTTCAACCTATCTTCGCCATCTCGGCTCATCCCTCTCATGACCCTTTCTCGGTAACTAGAAGAAGCCTATTGGCTCTCAAGTGGACCATAATATTATTATGGTAAGAGTTTCTATTAACTCTCCTACAGACGAGATTTAGGAATTTTTTAGTATACTTTGGGCTCACTCCCGTACCCCCTTAACCATACCACCAATGTGACAACCATAGGTAGATAGAAGGTACTGATATATAAGCATTGACACGTTCTACGCAATTTTTTAAAAATCTAAGTCCTCCACCTCCACTATGCATTTTGTGTTGGTGATCAAAAAGAGGTCGTATATAACTGACACGTGGGAAAATCGAATGGTAATATAATAATAAAATGTTAAGTTCCATTCATGCTGCATGAGTTGATGAGCGAATTTTCAAAGAATAATATTAACCGATTTGGTGGGTGATTCTCATAGGCAATTTCACTTATTTCAGTTAAATTCATGAAATTTACACAAAAACCCTCAAAAACACGGTTTTTAGCGATTTTTGACTCTAAATTGTCAAAATTTGAACCCTTGGAGTACTGTTAGGAGTTGATACCAACTCCAGTATCTCTATGACATTCTACCAAGAAGTTATTTTGTATTATTATTATGAATTACCATGCAAATAAGAAGTTTAGTTGTGATTTTGATCTCAAACAAGACACTTGTGTTATCATCTAAAACTATAGAACTTAACAGTGGTGACAGCCGTTTCGGTTTTGTTATGGATACCCGATCTACTGTACGTTCTCGGCTGCTTGAAGGGGAGGGCGAAGATAATGAGGGAGAAGACGTTGTTCAGGAATTTCAACAGGATGTTGCACCGCAACATGAGCCCAGTCAGAGAGAGGATCACCCACCTGAAGCTGGAAGTCTAGGTAACCTAGTTGAGTACTGGGATGGGGAACGAGAGGCATGTCTAGTCGAGTTCAGAAGAATGACAGAACAGAAAAGCAGAGACCTTGATAATTTATTGCAATCCCATCTCGGTTCATTTAATTCCACCATTCAATGCCTTGTTGAGACGCAGACAGCGATTTTGCTACAGATGGCACACACCACTGGACCAAGTGGAGGCTGGTTCTGTACAAACTAGTCAACCTAATCTTGAGACGCTTCACGCATCCATGTCAGGCCAGTCATGGCTCTGCGCAAAGGAGAACAGATTTCAAACCAATGCCTTTCAATGGCAGTGAGGATTGGGAGTCTTACAAGCTGCAATTTTCTGCAATTGCTGATAAGAATGTCTGGGATGAATCGACAAAGACAGTAGCTCTAATCGCCGCACTCTCTGGGCCAGCTCGAGAAGTTATTGCCCAAGTTGGTTCATCAGCTTCTTTTGATGCTCTAGTAACAGCCCTAGAAGCCAGGTTTGGATTCCAGCACCAAGAACAACGGTTCATGACACTTCTTATGACGCGTGTACAAGAGGGCAAAGAAGATGTAAGTGCATTCCACCATTCATTGAGAACTTTGGCGAGACGAGCCCTGCCTGAAATCTCCCCAGGTACAGAGAGTATGTTGGTGCATTGTTTATTAGGGGCTTGAAGGATCAAGCTCTACGAGAAAAAGTCTTGACATTAGGTCCTAAATCAATGAGTGAGGCAATTGCAGTTGCATTGAGAAGGGAGACAGTACAGCAAGTACGACCGCAGGCAGTAAGACAGCTCGCAGAAGTTCAGGGGGAAGAGAAAGTTTTGAGAGCAGTGCCACCATCAGATCCTGACAAGAGCCATACAGTTGACAACGTGTCACGCGTTCCAGTATCAGGGCAGTCCAGATTTGTTAGGTCAAGTCCTACTGCAAGGTGGACAGGAGAATCCAGGTATCCCAGATTCATTAGGACAAGTCCTCCTGTATGTTGGAGGTGTGGGCTGGATGGACACTTGGCCAGGGTATGTCCATATCCTCCTAGGAATGAGACAAACTCGTCTTCGCAATATCAATGGCAACCACAACTGATGAACAATAAAATTCACCACCTTTCACCTTTCACCATCACCTTCATTTCCAAGGTCGGGAAACGCATCAAAGTCGGAATGAAGGGCCACATACCGACGTCCGAGAGTGAGCCCCAAACACAACCTCCACTCTTGGCTTTAGAGGGAGTTGTGTACAGAGTGGCAGCATCCTCACTGATATTGCATGGAACTATTAATGGATGCTATTGTGAATCGGTTGTGGATACAAGTGCCACAAGAACCATTTTGAATGTAGAGGTAGCCAACCGGGCTCAAGTTGTGTTGGAGAATGATCGGAAGATATCCATCAGGACAATCTTGGGGGACATCATCCCAGTACATGGTAATGCCCAAGTTAAGTTTGACTTAGGAGATGGAAAGGAAAGACCCCACTCCAGAGGACGCAGAGAGTATGGATGAGTTGTCGCCACTCGACAATGATTGCAACGATAGTGTTGGAGTTCAGGAAGCGGATCTGCCAAGCCATATTCAGCAGCTAGCCAAGCAATCAAGTGAAGGGCTATCTGTAGACCAGGAACGGGCAGTCAAAAAGTTATTGGTTGAGTTTTCGGATGTTTTTGCGAAAGATGGAAAAGATTTGGGTTGTATAAAAAGTATTACACACTCTGTAAATGTTGGGGACCACCCACCCATAAGACAATCGCCACGGAGAATTCCACCACATCGTTTGGAAGAGGTTGACAAGCTTATCAGAGATATACAGCAAACTGGGGTAATTGAACCTTCACAAAGCCCGTAGGCAAGCCCAATTATAGTATTGGTTCAAAAAAAGATGGCTCTACGCGGTTTTTATTGACTATAGACCGTTGAATTCCATCACAAGGAAAGACTCTTTTCCTCTTCCTAAGATAGATGAATTGACAAGTGGACTGGCAGGAAGCTTCGAAGGTCATCTACAGTGGCTGGGGAGAGTGATAAGTGTCTTGAAGAAAGCTGGAGTAAAATTGAACCCAAAGAAATGCCGTCTCTTCTCAAGGCAAGTTAACTACCTTGGGTTTGTGATCTCGGGACAAGGTATAGCTGCAGACCCACAGAAGAAAGAAAAGGTAGCTGAGTGGCCAGTCCCGACATCTGTGAAGGAAGTTCGAACATTTGTTAGCTTTTGCTCTTACTATAGGTGTTTTGTTCATAATTTCGTTGACAGAGTTGCCCCACTTTATGGCTTGCAAGATGTGACTGTAGAGTTCAAGTGGAATGATGAAAGCCAGAGGGCTTTCGAAGATATTAAGTCTGTTCTCACAACAACACCAATCCTAAGCCATCCTGTCCAGGGTGAAATGTTTATTCTGGATACTGATGCCTCTGACAGAGCTGTTGGTGCAGTATTGTCGCAGTTACAGGAAGGCAAAGAACGTGTGATAGCGTATTTCGGCAAATGTCCCTCCAAGTGACTTTAGCCATGATTGACCTTCAACCTCCAGGTGGACTCTCTGAACAACAACAAGAGCGAAATTACTGTACAACACGATAGGAGTTGTTAAGTTTGACCAAGGCACTCCGCCATTTCCAGTTCTATGGTCTGGACAGTGGCTAAGTGGCATCGTTCGGACAATCACGCATCATTGCAGTGGCTAAGGAATTTTAAGTACCCAGATGGGCAGCTGGCAAGGTGGGTGCAGATCCTGACCCCTTATAACTACAAGCTGCAGCATCGACCTGGTAAGGAGCATCTCAATGCTGATGGCATGTCAAGAAGGCGTTGTGCTGATGCAGGATGCAAACACTGTCTGCGACAGGAAATGAAACAGAGTAGCCATGTTGTTGTTCAGGGAGTCCACCTGGAGGTTGAAGGTCAATCATGGCTAAAGTAACAGAAGGTAGATCCTGAACTGCATCCAGGTACACCTGGGTTGAGGAAGGCTAGCGGCCACCATGGGAGCTAGTCACACCCCTGGGGCCTGTGACAAAAAGCCTTTGGGCTATTTTGGAAACCTTCGGATTTCTGATGCTGTTTTAGTGAGGCTTTGGGAGAATGAAGCGGGTACTCAAATTTTAGAGCAGGTTCTGGTGCCCCAACTAAGGCGGGATAAGGTGTTCAGTGCTGGGTATGGATTGGGACATTTTGGTCGCAAGCGAACTCTTGGGGTGATCCGAGCAAAATTCTACTGGCCTGGCCTCCAGAAGGATATAAAACTGCATTGTGCCAACTGTGATACGAGCCGGAGGAGACACAACCCCAAAGGGAAGGCGCCTATGAAGACACATACCAGTTGGGCACCATTTGAGCGGGTAGGGATGGACATTGTGGGACCACTTCCAGTGACAGATCGTGGTAATAGGTACATGATGGTAGTCATTGACTACTTTACAAAATGGCCTGAAGTGTTTCCTATTGCAGACATCAAGGCAGAGACGTTGGCTCGAGGGTTGGTAGACACCCTCTAGTAGTGGGTTGGTTGAACGTTTCAACAGGACACTTTAGAGTATCCTCTCAAAAACCGTCGAGAAAAATCAACGAGAGTGGGACCTATGGCTTCCATGTGTACTCCTTGCAAACAGGGCAACGGAGCATTCCTCGACAGGCTTTTCACCTGCGGAGTTGAACCTAGGTCGAGAGTTGACTCTGCCAGTTCATTTGCTGGTTGACAAAAGTCCCAACGAGAGCATGCCAGTAACCACATACGCCCAGCAGCTACGAGAAAAGCTGCATCAAAGCCATGAGCTTGGTCGGGACGAGTTATTGCAAGTTGCACAAGATAGCAAGAAGCGGTACGATGTCAGACCAGAAGCACCTAGATTTACTGTGGGGGACAAGGTTTGGTATTTCTGGCCCCAACGCAGAGTCGGTGTATGCCCTAAGCTGCAGTCGAACTGGATAGGGCCCTGCGACATAATGGAAAGCCTGAGCGAATCCGGATGCCTGAGCGTCTTCCGAATCCGGATGCCTAATCGAAAGACGAGAGTTGTTCATGCAGATCATCTGGCATTATATGGACCAGCTCTAAAGAAGAGGGAGGATAATGTTAGGAGTTGGTACCAACTCCAGTATCTCTATGACATTCTACCAAGAAGTTATTTCGTATTATTATTATGAATTACCAAATAAAAAGTTGAGTTGTACTTCTGATCTCAAACAAGACACTTGTCTTATCATCTAAAACTATAGAACTTAACAGTACTCCAAAAATTCTGGCCAACGAACTCATCCTTTCTTTTGATGTTATTGACATTTTAAAAAAATTTCGGATTTTCATCTCGATCCCTCCGACAGATATCGTCTGGAGTGACACATATATAAATGTATAAATAAATGTGTATATACATATAAAAAAGTGTTAAATTTCAGGAATCGTTTTAGAATGGTCTGAAACGGATTTCCATAAAGAAAAAATTCAAAAATGTCGAAGCCATTGCAATAGCTTCATTTTCTTCGAAAATTCGCTGAAAATGAGCAAGTTACAAATAATGAACATCTGTTAGAGGCAAGTACGGATTCGCTCTTCTTTCCTGCCCTCTTCAAACACTGAAAACTCAGTCTCCACCTTAATTCGAAAAGATTCAAGACAGAGTCGGATTTTCCGGGAACGAAGCCACCCCGGTCGCTTATTAGTCTCCCTAATTACCCACTTGTCACCCCCACAGGGCCTGGAGAGCTGCAGTAAAACCACCTTTGATCCATCCACCAAGGGAAAGATGCGGGCTCCAACCCTCTGAACCAAAAGTCTACGACCTCGGCCTTTATCATCTCATCCTGCCATCCTAAGCAAACCCCGTCTCAGGACCCTTCATCATCTGCTTTTACGGGCTGTATAGCTGTCAATTAAAGAGAGATAATGAGACTTCGGTACGGGATGGGGTACGGAAACCTTCTCTTCCGTTAAGAAGAAAAAAACAGACAGTAGACCTACGGTTCTACAGTCACATTATTTAATAATGATTAATTTTACGCCATTCAACTCCAAAGCGTAACAACGAACATTCCATCTTAACATCAAATACAAACAAACACAACCACCTGGTTTCCCTAACACTCGAAGATGTGATATTTTCTCCATAACGCTCTTTTATGTCGCGAAAAAATTAAAACCGTCCTTTAATCATTATTAAAATGATAAAAAACATTCTTAGGTACTTACATAGTTTTTGCTGTAATCATTTCGTTCGCTATGCTATGACATATTTGGAGCGGGTTTATCAGGTTCTGATCAATCGTAACCACTGTTAGGAGGGTTACATGATTGTCATGTACCCAACTCAAAAAAATCGGCTCACCTCATAAAAATCGTTATCGGTACTGTCGATTATCTCACAAAACTTTCCATTGTTCTCTAAAACGCTGAGCCCAGTGAATAGATCGTTGGTTCTCTCCCTGATCACACAAATTGAAACTCTCACATCACTCCTTCAAAGACGTTATGAGCGAAATTCCTTCGAAGCTCTTTCCGAATGTCTCACTCCCTCATTTTTTTGGAATTGTCAAGCTTAGGTCGCGGTTAGTATACCTGTACATAATGATACGTTCCATGCGGCCACCCCTCGAAAGCTTTCTCTTGGTTATTCACCATCCAATCGTAGCTTTTTCCGCCAAAGTTCTAAAACTGATACACTTGGACCGATTTCGAATAGTGTCCCACCTTCCTAACTTTGTATTTCAATCCATATATTGAAAATGTTAGAAAAAAGTAGTAAGGAAGAATTTTGTTGAAGAATTTTGTGTTTTTTGGAAGGGGAATTACTTAAGTTCTATATACAATAAATTCCATTCATGCAGCATGAGCGAATGAGCGAATTTTCAAAGGACAATTTTGACCTATTTGGTGGGTGATTCTTATTGGAAATTTCACGCTGATTCCGAATATACTCGTACCATATATGTTCCTATGTTTAAGATGGTAATTTACACGAAAAACCTTCAAAAACACGTTTTTTTAAATCAAATTTTGATTTTAAATGTTCAGAATTTGACCCCCTGGATTATTCCGACAATTCTGGTATACATATATACATAATATGAAAAAGTTTTAAATTTCAGGAATCGTTTTAGGTATAATGGTCTGAAACGGATATCCATGAAGGAATTGTTCAAAAATTTGCATTACTAAAATTTTGAAGCCATTGCGATAGTTTCGTTTGCTTCGAAAATCGCTAAAAACGGCGTAGAACTCAAGTAATTCCCCTTCCAAAAACCCCGTCAGTAGTAAGGAAGAGTATTTCAATGAAAAACACGGAAATAGAAGTGAAAAGTCATAATTAATGTCGTAAATTCAAATAACGTTTTATTATAGAACTGGTACATTTAATTTTATACGTTTATATTCGCCCGCTATTAGTAAATGGTTTACTCTTAATTTTGAACGAGTACTAGGTAGTTCAAGAGGACAACTCGTTGAAATTACAAGTTACCACGGTCCGGTTTTCTGGGTTGTTTCGTCAGAGAATTGAATAGCGAACTAGCGAAACCACGGGAGTTGCCTTGGAAATTTGTTTCCAAGCGACTAATGAACCTTTCACCCGGGGGTTCTGAATGGAGACAGGAAACTAATGGAATTAATAGAGGAAGCTAAAAGGGACGGGAGAAAAGTTGACAAATTCTGTGGGGAACCGTGGAGATTGGTAGAGGCTGCAGCTGGGAAGGAAGTGGTTTCCAACTGCCCGACCTTCCCCTAATTATTGCTATTGTAATGCGTTGTGGGAATTATTGTACAGAAAGTCTCGTATTAAAGGACGGGGGAACCCGGGGATGTGGACTAATTACCAAGGGAGTGGCGAAAGTTTAGGTTCGGGAAGGGGTGCGGAGGCAATAGGAGTTACTTTCCCCTACAGACAATAACCTCCTTAATGAGATATGTGAGTCAAAACGATATCAAGTTGCGACTTATCCTAGGGATCGTGGGTTAAGGGTCAGCGAGCGAGTTGATTGAAATCTAATCGCCCTTATTTCACCTCGGCAACCCCTCTCTTCGTATTAATTGGAACCGCAATGTGGAAATGACAAGTGAGGAATGATGAGGTCAGTGAGAATCTATCCTAATCCGATACTACCCTGGAAATGATGTGGTTTGTATCTATGAACCACAGATGGATACCCAAAGAAAAGTCTTTTAGGTAGTACCGTAATAGGTTTTCAGGTATTCCACTCATTAAGTAAGAATAGGTGCTACCTATACGCAGGAAACAGCCTTGACAGTCAACTGAGGAACTACTTAGGTTTCTACTCACAAATTTATTAAAAACATTAAAACGTATTAAACTCCTGGGTCCTGTGATAACAAGAAATTTACTAACCTGAATTTTGAAATGGTTGATTTTCAGAAAATCAGACAAACTCTATTAGCGACGCATAGGCTGAGTTCGTTGTGACGATTGCCGGAAAATCTTTGACTCTCTCGGATATCTGAAGCCTCAAACATCCTGAATTGAAGGCTGCCGCAATCGATGGTTGCAACTAGACCGCACCTCATCCCTATCACAGAGTATCAATCGACTATCAATAGCCACAGCGACCACAGCCACTGCCTACACTGTTATCCAATACAGGTTAATTCTTATGGTTACTCTAACCAACCGCAGATTCCTCTTACAGCTTATTAGTGGAGATTCAACGATTTGTTGATGCAATAGTACTTGAACTATATTGGTTTGAACGTACTGGCATTGTGGACTGGCTCGTTGGAACCCGTGCGTTGTAGAAGAGCAGTAATAAGTCGGCTGGTGTACGAAAAATCCAAATGCCCTACGTTTAAGTAAATAAAAACAGTGGTGATTTCAGTGGATCTTCATAGGTCTGGCAGCAAACTCTAGGCAAACGTACTGTTTAATTTCACAAATTGAGGTGGTGAGTCGGAGAAGGGCTTATAGCATGGAGTTTTAGGAAAACACCAATGTTCTAACGTCAACGTGAGGTTTCGACAAACGTTGTATGAATAAAAACCAGCGTACACCGTGTAATACCAAAAAATATTTCTGAACTCCCGTTTAATTATTTTATATTAATGTTTTCTTTTAACCAGGTACCCTAAGTAGGTGTTTTTTTTCTCTCGTAAAAACCGCAAAGCATCCCTAGAGGAAGTAGTTCTGTACATCCTTACTTCCACTCTTTGATCAGTTCGTATTCGCATCGCAAATAAAGAGAGTGGATATTTCGATTTCGGAAGGAAAATCTTTCACTTCGCGGAAATTAAAACAAAGCTAATTAAATGGGAGTTCTAATATTCTGCTCCCTGGTATCATATTAGGTACATAAATTGAAGGGTCGGGAGAAAGAACAGGGAATGTCCATTTTTTCCGAATTCGATCTCTATAGGGCATTCTGTTGGTACCTATTCGGAGTCAAAACATTTTTACATTATGTTAAACGGAACTCATGGGTTTCGGAAATTTTTTTTCTCTACTTTAACGCGAAAAATATTGATTTTTTTAAGTTCAAAATGAAAAACCTGCTTTTTCTAAAAAAAAAAAAAAATAAATAAATACTTTTTGTGACATTCCTTGTTCTTTCCCCCTACCCTTCAATTATTTTCAGGTATGTTGATTTGTTGATGGGTGTAAAATTATTTAATTTTGTTCATGTAGGTAATGTATTTAATCTTCAATCAATCGTAACTAATTCAAGGGAATGGCAGCGTATGTAGGTTGTTAATTTATTCCCCTATCACATTGCACAGATCTTTGGGAAGGCTGAAATTGACACCTATACTTGGTCAGGCTCCAGCTTTATGATCTTGAAAAGGGAATGAGTGAATAAAAAGCGTTGTTGGTGGCTAAGGGTTGTTGGAGGAGGGGTGGATAATTTTTGGCTCAGTAGGAAAATTCTATTGGAATTAATTCGTGAATGTTGGAAGAAGCACGATAAATATATATAAAGAGTGATCCATCATCGGCTGTGCAAGCACAAGCCTGTCTTCCTCCCACCACTACGCCCTTCTGCGGCATTTCCCTCATCATGGCTGCTCTGACGTTCATCCCCCCCCCCCCCCCCCCCCCCCCCCCCCCTTCCACTCTAATCGTGGCAACTCAATAAAGCATTTTTCGGGGCCGAAATCTGTAGATAATAATACCCATGTAAAATGATGAACTTACTCGTAATAAAGGAATATAGCGTCGTGTTTCATTGGAAAAATCAAGTATCTGACCAAAGTTAATAATTACATACCTGTGACAGCGTGAGTTGCTTTTCATTTAGCTGGATATAGAGTAGAGGACTTCGTGGAAAATAAACTTCATTGAATGCCATTATTATTCCACCATGAATGGAAAATCGCAACAGGATGTTTGAATATGACTAAACTAAATTATCAAAACACGCGTTTCGAAAAGTTCTCTTGACAGTACGTACAAATGTGAATGCACAAAATTTGACTTCTGATAGGTAGTATTAGAAAATAATCGTATTATTCCATTTCCGGAAGATATAAATAACTTCCGGAGCTGTTGGTATTTCAAAACAGTTGAGCATGTAAACCGTATTACCGTTCGTTCAATTTAACGTGAAATGTATACATTTCATCACTATATTAATATTATTCTGCGGGAATGACGCCTAGCGTGCTGAAGTCGAGCGAGTGGTCGGGATAGAATCGACTCCCTATAATACTTCCCTTGCCTCGCCCCAGAAAACCCTTACAAAACTTTTCTTCTGGTGGTTTTTCCCGACCCTCTTGGCCTCCGTTCAAATTGTGTTATCCGTCTTCAACATACACAAAACACGAGCATTCATCTTACGCCCGTCTTTTGCGGTAATAATTTATAACTAGGATAGGTAAATAATGACATTTGGAGGATATGGACGATAAATCATCAATCCCGATATCCCGTTGGGGGGTCATGATGTCCTGAGTCGACCTTGGAAGGAAGAATTATAGTCATTAATCAACATGTCGTGAATCTGCGTTTGTTTGAAAATGCGCGTGTTTTATGAGCTTGAGAACTTTGGAAAAAAATACGATAGATTTATTCGCGGCTTTATAGAGTTCTTGAACTGGGATAGTGCCTTCAGGATTGTAATAAAGGTTTGTTCAAATCGTGCTTTGAATATGTAGCGTAGCAAAATCAGTTTCGAGAGAGAACTTTCATATTTCCCCAACCCTGTTAATTAATACCTGGTTTCTCTTCACAACTAACAAGGGTGAATGATATAGGTACCTTAGGATGTTGCGATTCAGAGATTTATAAAACAATTGGTAGGTACACAAATGCTTTCGTGTTAATGCGATCGTTATAGAGCCCGCTTACAGTTATTTCTATAATAATTAGGGTAACGTACCCGTTTTGGTTGTCAGCATATTATTTTACTGTTGTTATTCATGGTATCAACGGCTAGGTGCACAGATCAGAGAGGTAGACTGATTAAGAAGATGATTTCCTTCAAGATTTTTCAAGATTAATGAACTTTTTGACTCCAAGGTCTTAACAAATTATTGGAATTTTTCACGGTGGACCATAGCTATAAATTTGAGCGTATAGGAAACACCTTTAGTGGTCCATGACGTGCTGAACATATCTGATGTGTGTACAGTATCTTCTGTGTTGTTCCGTCATTCGCTGGAATTGTTCCGGTTGTTCTCCTCTGCCAATCCGTTTGGGCGTTCATTTAAAAATGTGGACTTACCCGTTTCAATATGTTTGTATAGTATCACTGATAGAATTCTGCTGCTATTTATTTTGGACCGGGAAAACTTTCATTTTGGTACTTCACGAACAGGGATTGCTGGAGAAAATGAATACTTCTAGTGGGTCTTGGTAGTTCTTGAATGTTTCTTCAACTTATTAAGATCTGATGTTGTTAAAATGCTCCTTTGTTACGTCGATAGGAAGAAACTCCAGATTTGCGTCTTTCGATGTACTTCCTGTTAAGTTCCCAAGTTGCCTTCGATATTTTTTCCCTCTTTGTTCAAGTCAATTCCCCCTTCATTCTTCCATTTTCCTCTCCCTCCTTTGGGTCGGCTACCAGGAATGTATTGTACGGCCGTGAAGCCCATACAATCGGACAGGCTTCCCTTCGCGGTCGGATTAGCTTTTCAATAATTCAACCAGTCATCTCGAAGACTAACCGAACTGCCGAGGGTTCCCGGAAGTCATTCCAGCCCCTTCGCCACGTCTTTCGGCCTAAGTCATCTTTTCCCCCTCTCAGAACCTAAACCACGCATGCGTCAGATCGTAACTGTCTCAATCCCTCTTTCTGTTCCAATGGAAATTAATTATGCACCGATGTTCTGCAGGATTTTGGTGTACCTACCACTGCCGACTGCTGAGGTTCCCCTAGGTGGAACATACTCCCAGTTATATTGTTCGGGTAAGTCAAGTCATCACCTCACGTAAAACGTAAAATGTCTTGAAAAGAGTCCAATTTTCGGGTTTAAACATACGAGTAATTCCTGTTGCTTTCTCACTCCAGGGATCAGGGATTAGTCTCCAGCATCGGCTTTCTGGACGAAGGTTACTTTCCCAATCTCATTTTCAAGTAGGTATCGTCTCATTCATCTAGGTCGGATTGTCGTATTCGCTATAGGGCGCGGCTGAATTTTATCAGGACGGATCCCAAGGCAGCTTAATATTTACTACTAGATTATTTATATAGCTCCAAATCCAATACCATATTATTAGTACCAAAGCAACCATTTTACTTCCGTAAAATTCTACCACCGTGTGAAGTGCACAACGTGATCGGTAGTCTTCCCAGGAGGATCAACATTTTTGTCACGACCATTTCTCGGATAAGAAGTGCAATATGCGAAGCCATCGAATTTTCATTCCATTTCTTCAGAAAAGGCTTCGCGTATACTCCTAAATCTCGATCGGTGTCCACGGGTGCTGCATACTGAACAAAGACCGTACGTTGAATTTCCCCTTTCACGAGAGGGTCCAACCAGATGGGAGTTAGTAATTGAGTTTTCCTGAACCACCGCCGTGGCTCTTGCTATTTTAGTTTGTTGTCTTTGGGGCCACATATTGTCCCTGTCTTAATTTACCTTCCTCCACCGCTGGCTATGTCCCTCCCTGCTGATCCTTCACTTCAATTACTCCGTTGGCCGCTTCGAGAAATCAAAGCCAATAACTCGTAGAAGCAACAACGCCATGGGGTTTTCCCTCTCAGAATTTATTGTTTGGTCGAACCGAGAGTCAGAGCTCTGGAGAGATCGAAGATTTACTCAATTATCGATTCTCCCAATACGTCTAGATTCCACTATCCGACCTTGACGACTCCCAGTTTTTTGTGGGCTATGATCAATGACGTAAAAGGAGTAAATACCTAGAGATATCCAGACTCCAAAATAGTTTGGGGGTGACATAAAAAACGCATAATCGACCCCTGGAAGCAACATACCGTTATTTTCCCATAATTTCCTTGGAGAAACCCGTAGTGGGTCTGTTTTTCATCATAATATGATATAGGATATTATCACAATAGGATATTATCCTCACAGAATCCACTAAATAGTGGACAACGACCGGTGTGTTTCGATAATCCTTCTATTTTGATGGTGTCATACAATCATAAATACATTTGTCAAGATGTGCATCATCCAGAGATAACTTGAAGAACCTGTGAAAAAGGGATTTAAATCGGTCTCCAAGTTTTCTCTGAGTGTAATAAATATTTACTGATGAACTTCTTGAAGAAGTTGTTGTTTGTTACTGGTGATGACATAACCGTCGAAATCGATTTAACTTTGTAACTCATTAGTTTCGTGAAAATGCACAATGTTTTCATTGACTCCGGTTTCTTTCGGAGCTCCGAGAGCAATTGTTCTTCTTTAGCTACCGACCTTCCCATAGCATTCCGGTCTTAAAGAAAAAAAGACGGCATTAAAATCCGTCCAGCGGTTAAAGCTTGGATTACTCATTTAAAGAGTAGAATAGATTTATAGAGGAGATTACGAGGACTATGTAAATACCAAAACTGCAGCCATTAAAAATGTGCTCCCCTATCACTTTCAAGAGATTTGACAAAAATATATTTTGCATTTTCTTACTTACTGTTTATCAACGGTTATGGTCACTCTTCCACTGTGCAGAAAAGGGCAGACGCAGAACCTATGTTTAATATGTCAGGTAAAGTAAATTGGTATTGGGAAAATTCCAGAGTACAAAGGAAGATAATTTGTTTTTTGATGTCTTCTGATAATGATACAATGCAAGACATGAAATCAATTTTGAGGAGGTTTTTTGATATGAAAAGGGTGAATTGCATTATAAAGTTAGGGATAGAAGTCAAGAACACGAAGGAAGTATTCGTTTGAATTAAATGGTATTAAAGAAATTCAATAATACTGACTGCAATCTGGTGGTAAATCCTACGAACCTTGCAGAACAAAAAATATGTAACAATCAGTGCCCAGTTAGGTGACTCTGAAAAAAAGCAATAGATGGCCAATTTAGGTACCTTTTAGGAAAATGATTGGGAAGTACACTTACCTAGCACAAGCAACCAGGCCAGACTTAGCTTTTGCAGTTTCAAAACTGTGTTGGTTTTAATCGAATCCTGGAAAGGCACATTGGATGGCAGCAAAAAGGGTATTGCGATATCTTAAGGGAACTATGAACTAATTCAAGCGAGATAAGGACACTATCAGCTGTCACTCAGACTAAGACTATGCCGGTACCATGGGTGATGGGAAGTAAACCAAAGGACACATAATAATAATTGGGAGCACTCCTTATTATATTCCTATGGAAATATAACAGGCGAACATGTAGTGCAACATCAACCTTGCCCGCCGAGTTTGTTGCCATAGGCTGAGTGGTTCAAGTATGTTAGATGAGGTAGGGTACAAAACAAATGTAATGTATGGCTCCTTATAAACGAGTTTACATGTTCACTTTTCACTGTAATATCCAAGAATCCAGAGAATATTCAAGTTGAGCGCAACCTGGCCAAGCAGTTGGAACAGGATTCCAGTTCTTTTCAATCAGTTGGTGAAGTTGCCTACAAACCAGTTGAAACAGTAAATAATATTTGAGTTGAATATTTTCCACAAGTGTGCGTAGAAGGTTCTGATGCGCAGCTACATTATTCAATCTCAACTTGAGCCGCCGCTGGTTTGAACAAACTTATAATTTTTTCAATTTGTTCTCGAAACGGTGAACCTACAATAGGTATAAAGAATCCTGAAAATTCCTTATTTGGTTTCTCCGCACCTAAACATTTAAATGCATCCTTAGCATTAGGTTATTGTATCCTAATTTGATCACCAAATTCTTCGCATACTGACCGAATTGTCGATTTTGTTTCAGGTGAGTCACGCCCGAGATGCAAATTTGAATGGGAAACTGACAATGATTGTGTAAGTCACATTTCCGGAAAGATACTCCTTCCCAATCGATCATTCAATTTACCTCTTTTTTCCCCGGTCCACCTTTTTTCAATGATAAAATCCTCTATCTCACAAAAGGTTTTTTAAGCCTACGTTTCAACACGACTGTAACAGTAATTATTAGGTTCCTACTAGTCATTGTTTATCGGTTGGGACAAGAGGAACGAAAAAAGGCTTCGGAGCCTCCCTCTTCGATAAAACAAAAGATCAATAGATTCCGAATAAAAAAAACCTAAAGAAAAAGAGAAAAGAAGAACTAAAAAGGGGGAACGGGTAAAACGAGACCACAACAAAAGGCCCCTGTAATTTCATTAGAGACCATTTTCTTGATGAGATCCAAAGTCTGCGGGACTTAAAGTGAAATTAAAATGGTCTCCCATCTACCTCCTCTCCCTTATAATTCTACAAGAAAGAAAAAACATATTGTTCATGATGTAAATTCGACGGATCGGTTTTTTTTTCGTGGTGAGTGGTGGTGACATTTGTGGTGGTGGAATGGGTGAAAAATGATAAGTAATGTTAGGAGGAAAACATTTATTCTAGTACATAATAATATATAACTACTTATCTTTGCTTATATGCGCTCACATTAACAATATGGCCCACGATTTTTTTCTTTTAAAGTGGCAGGACACTAAATACACTTGTAGGTAATTCTGAATGCTGATAGATAATATTTCTTTATCCTATAGTTATGGACATTATTTGTAATGATAAATGCTTTTATTTTTATGAAATGATGAGGCGAAAAGCAATGCATGTGAGTAAGAGTCAGGCTACAAACTTTGTTTCCCACTTCATGCTTCATCTTCTGGTTTCCGCGTCGTTTTAGCTAATTTTCGAGGAAAATTAAGCTATTGCAATGGCTTCAAAATTTTAGTCATTCACATTTTTGCAAATTTCCTTCATGGAGACGATATCTGACCCTGTAATTAAGGTAAAAAATCATAACAAATGTCAAAATGTTAATAATATCACAAGAAAGCATGGGTTTCGTTAGCTAGCATTTTTATACTACTCCAAGGAGTCAAATTTTGAAAATTTAGAGTGAAAAACGTCAAAATTGTGTTTTTGAAGGTTTTTGCAGTAGGTAAATTACCATCTTAAACATAGGAACATAGTGTATTTGGAATCGGCGTGAAATGTCCTATAAGAATCACCCACCAAATCGGTTAAAAGTATTCCTTGAAAATTCGCTCATAAACTCATGCTGCATGAGTGGAACCTTCTTTACTTTCCTCAGCCCACCTGAAACGCGAAAGGAAAGTATTGCAATCAACAGGTAACTCAATTTCTAGGACACCTCCTTAGAATGATTTTGATCGACATTATGAACTTTCCAGCTCCAACTTTCTTTGGACAAATGTCTGTGTGGATGTATGGTATGTACGTATGGGTATATTTACAGTACATTGTCACGGTTGCGGCCCCCACGAAAATTATTACAGAATTCCTATTTCGAGGCCTGGTTTCTGAATGTATGAGGACGAACCAGCAAGAATTTCGGCCCTCCAGGTCAATTGATTTGGGAGAGAAACTAAGCATAATTGTTGGAAAACGTGGTTTAACACATTTTAGAGCTTGTCACCCAAAATTTCTTTAAGGATTTTTATGAAATTCACAGGATTTACTACCTATTTTATGAAGGCGGACACGACTTCCAATACCCCTCATCTCCAAGAAAATATCCTGAGGACTCAGCGTCAATGCCTGCCAAATGACAATTTTTTGCTGTCTGTGGGCGAGGTGAGTAGTGTGAAGCCATGCACCAGATGTTTAAGCGAATTTTCGAAGAAAATGAAGCTATTGCAATGGCTTCAAACTTGAATAATGCAAATTTTTGAAAAATGTCTTCATGGAAATCCGTTTCAGACCATTCTAAAACGATTCCTGAAATTTAACACTTTTTCATATGTATATATATATGTGTGTCACTCCAGACGATATCTGCCCGAAGGATCGAGATAAAAAATCCAAAAAAATTGCAAAATGTCAATAATATCAAAAGTAAGGCTGAGTTTGTTGGAAAGAATTTTTGGAGTACTCCAAGGGGTCAAATTTTGAAAATTCAGTTTAAAAAATCGCTAAAAAACGTGTTTTTTGAGGTTTTTGGTGTGAAAAACCATCCCAAATATAGGAACATATATTCGGAATCAGCGTGAAATTTCCTATAAGAATCACTTACTAAATCGGTTAAAATTATTCTTCGAAAATTCGCTCACCAACTCATGCTGCATGAATGGAACTTTCTTCGTACAAATCGAATGTTACATTTTGTGGTATGCTGCTTTCTTCTGAGTAACTTCCCAAAAGAAATTGCTGTTCATAACTGGATGTTCCATCAGTTCCAAGGAAAATCATAAATAGTTCCCGGCACGCACGATGATTGGGTCATCGCGATAGGAATATTTGTGTGCATCACTCTCAAACAAGCAAGATTGATTGGCCCTTCCCCTGTTAATCTTGAATAATGGAATGGAAACCCAGAAAGGAGTCATGTGGTTTTTTTTAACCCCTCGTCGACGAATTTATCACAGTACTAACCAAGGCGAACACGAATTACGAATAACACGAAGATGGGTTTTAGGGTGGGGCTTGCGACTCGAAAAAGCGGGGGTTACAGACAAATGTGTAGCAAGTTGCACGTGTTTTTTCACACGCTCGCCACCCTCCCAAAATCGATCTTTCGAGATGAATTAATCTTTCGGCTCTCCCCCTACAGTTTCCCGAGTGAGAGGTGAGAAAAAAACATCCCTTCGATTTACCAAAGTTTGGATTAATTTACCCTAATCAATTATGAGATCAGTTTACGGGGTGGTATGAAAGGAACTGCAATTTATTGGAAGTTTTGGGAGTGTAACGATTACCCCTTGGAGGCAATGTGAGACTTGAGCGTCGACGTCACGGTTTCGGCAGAATATAATGAGATTATTGTCACGGTTGATACTCTAACCTCCAGGGACGTTTTAACAGGATATGATGAGAGAAAGAGGGAGGGATAACTATGTGGCCAAGCGAGGGAATAAAGGGTTGAGTTCAAATGAGACGAGGGAGGAAGGTGAAATGAAGTAGGTCTACATTGATTTCGTAACTGGTAATCAGTCGAGATGGTAAACTTATGCAAGCTCATAAACGGTTAATTTATAAGAAATGATCTGAAGACTGTAGGTAAATCCCCCCTTGCATCTTGAGCATTTTCGAAGCCCCGCTCTAGGGCCTGGACGATCCCCTGTGAATGTCATCGCCCTATATTACCTACCTACCGTGTGTAAATGTTGACAGTTGGACCATTGTAAGTGACAGCGATTCTGATTCATGTTGTGATTACGCTTTCAACAGAGGTCAGTAATACGAATGTGAAAACACTCAATTTCGAGAACACGATTCGGAAATTCGATTGAACAAATGTTAACCTTCGTGATACAGGCTACTACAGGGAAATTCGTTACTGCGATGTGCACCAGAGTAGCTCGGTATTGAACTCAGCACCTTGGTCTCGTGCGTCTGTTCCTGTCTGTTAATATCTTCTGATCCTGTGTTATTATTATACTACTATCAGAAAGTCTCCCCCCCCCCCCAGGTCACAGTGTCAAATTTGAAGCTCATAAAAACGCACAAATTGATCCCCTTACTAACATAATGAAGATCATACGCACAACAATTCGTAGTTGTGTACATCTTTGAATTAAGCCATGATTGATTCAACCGGATCTTGGGGAGCCGAACTTCTGATAGTTGATACTTTTGTGAATAATTGCGTTCGAATCATGTCAATCATGATGAATCCGTTTCTATCGTCATGGGAATTCGTCGGTCATTTGCATTTATCGAGTTGCTCTGAGAGGAGAAACAACAACGCGATATCCACCTTCCGGACCTGCTACCGGTTCCTTGTTGATCTATCTATCAATTGTGAAATAATAATGAAGAACACCGAGGGTTACCTCAGAGTGAATCGACTTGTTCTGTTTTCTGTACTGGACCAACTTTCCAGTAGCACAAAACCACATCGTCCTTTCATTGTTATCGGTGAGGCAGGGACGATGTGGTAGAATCTTATTTGGCAGCAGTCTCATGATCATAAATGATAATGGGAGGATGGAACAAATTAGATTTAATATAAATATTATCCATCCAATACATCGTACGAAACTTCGGTTGTGTCACTTATCGCTCTATTCAAACCCGTTGACAGGTTGCGAAGTAGAAAGCATGTAAAACTTAGAGGTATTTTCATCACATCCCCAACACTTTCCACGGGTGGATTGAAGAAGTTTCTACCCAAACGCATCTATCACCTCGAAACTGCTTCCTGTCTCCCCACACCGAATAGGAAAGCCTCTAGTGCAGTTGATGGGTCTGGGAATGGAGGCTGTAACCATCACTTCGCGTCAGTGATATATTCACCTTGGGAGGAACACTACCGCTCCTGTCTGTGTAGACGGGGGGGATTTGAAATAAACGGCCCCTTCGGCTCCGCTCTCTCCTGCATCATGTCTGAATAGGGAAGGAATCACGACGATGGAAAGGAGAAAAGCTTGATGGGGGCATTCATATCGTATTTCAAACCTCGTCTCGCGCCTTCTATCTTGTCAGTATTTCGTGACAAACTCCCTGAGACCTGCATTGAGATGTTGCCGTGAGTATATGTATATATTCGCAGTATGAGATGCGTCTGAATTATGAAGTAGTCCTCACTCAGCCTCCCTCTCTACTATTTTTTCCGAGTTCCATCTAATACCTACCATTTTATTGATAAAGCAATATGTAGTTGATCACATCGCCAATTCGTGAATATTGATTCAAATCGTAGTGTCAAAATAGGCAAAGAGTATCAAGGCTGACAGGTTCATGTCTCTGGGGCAACGCAATGGCGGACAGGCGTTCGGCCTTCTTTTTCCCATACCGTATCATTGGCTGGAACGCCGAGTGCATACGACCTATATATCCATCTGTATTTCCAGGTTTCCCTTGAAAATCCTGATGATATTTTTATTCGCCTCCTCAAGTAACCCTCAAGTACCCTCACGCAATCCTCTCTCTCCATTTGTGCAGCCCCAAACCACTTTAACCACTCCGTAAAGACTCGGCATTTCCCTCTATGAAGCGGATCACTTCTTCAATATTTTGTGGTCTGCTGAGGGCACATCTCATTCTACAAGGAAGGAAAGCTCAGACAGAGTGCTGCGAAAAATTCCGCCTATCACTGCTATAATCAATCTGAAGCTTTTGTCATTCCTCTTTGTGTAATAATATTTACACGTTGAATTAAGTTACATTCAAAAGGCTTAGAAGTCTGCATGTATTTGATTTGATTTTTCAAGTTTAAACAGATGATGGTGTACTTACAATGATAATTTTTTTTAATAGTTGAAATGGGGGTATCTCCGGATTTTCTGTAGGGATGAATCCGGACAGTTTTTGGATGCGTCCGGGTTTACCCCGCATTGTCCACCAAGATCTTGAAAATATTGAGAACATGATTGAATGGGTAGGAAGTGATTAGATGTGAGCAGGTGCAGGTCTATTGTACACACTCCAAAGAGTGGTAACGGTGGAACACCACTACTTATTTCATCATCTAGGGGGTTTATATTGGAGATAGTCCTTTTGTTTGCCAGTGCATCCTTCGAAATATTTCCTTATTTTCGAATTTTTTCGAGTTGTGTCCTTGTGTGCTTTATTATACCTACTTTGGGAGGAACAAATCAAAGAACTGCACGGTAAAAAACTGTAGCTAATACCGAGGCACAACTCGAATATTTTGAAAAACCAAAGATACTTATGTAGTACCTACTCTTTATTGGTGCCTAATTGAAAATCATGAAAACAGAAAAGAAAGCTATCTTCTGTTTGATTATTATAGTATAGAAAATTTCAAACATTAAAATAGTTTCTGAAGGAGATTATAAGAAAATACAACTTCAACTGGCGTTTCCCAAAAAACACTGACTTTTTGTGATGTGCCTTTGCAATTTTCACAGGCGACCTGTACACCACAAACCACCTATCGAGCAGCGACCTGTACTATCTCAAACAATTCCCTCAAATGATGCCAATCTCTCCTTCCCACCTATCATCTTTCCAAACTCTACTTCAACATTTGTTTACGCCTCCGTTAAAAACGATTTCACAGCCTCCTTCATCAATTTCCATTACTGAATGGGGCTCGCTTACCGAGAGCATTTGTTGCTCTTGCCCCGTTGGAATTGGTTTTCCCGGGCGTTGGGTTTTCCACCTGATTAATGCCCGACTTGGTTTGGCTGCTTTAGTCTAAAACCGCTATTCTACTCTCGAGGTTCATCCCCCGTCTCTCTCTCTCTTCTCATTCATCCGTCTTTCCTCTTTGATGCTTCTTCGTTTCCTCCTGCCCGGCGTACGTCTTTTGCTGAACCGTAATCTCCCTTCACTATCGGATGTCGGATCCGTCTTATTACAGCCGAAGTTTCCAATCGATGCTTCCTCTCAACCATTCGGTAACACTGTGGATGGGTGCTGGACCAAAAAACAAAGTATACCAACGCACGTGGTTCAGCTGGAAACAATAAGTATCTCAAAATCATTTCATATAGGGTGATCCTAAACCGTGCCAAAAGAATCTGAGGTCTCGAAGAAAATTCCACTTGACTTGACGTGATTGACCTTTTGCTGCCTCAAAAAACCGTTTCTCCTACGTTTCTTCTGTGTTTTTGCTCAAAAACACCTAAAGTCATACTAAACTACTCTACTGAAACGAAACACCAAGAAATCAGCGTAGCTTGGTCCTAGGTGCGTTCTTTCGATTTTTAATTGAATTTCTAAGTTTATTCAATTTCATATCTTCCTGAGGTCAATTTCATTTCAACTTCATATCTTCTTTTACTTCCTAAGGTCAAAAAATCAACGTTTGCCTAAGGTATCAGTTAAGTGTAATTTGACTTCTCCTCAATCCAACTCGTTGGGAAAGAAAGGTTTGAAATAAATGGGCCATCTTTACATATAATTTTATGACTTCGGGAAATACTGTATTTAAATTTACTAAACTTTGAAATTTATTTAAAGATCGGATACACGCACCTAAAACGCTGCGGTTGATCTTGTTTGACGCAGAATTTAATTTCCAACATCGTTGATCTAAAGATTTTTTTATATATTTTTTTAATTAGAATATTATGGTTTTAGGTGTTTTTTCTATGGCAAAGTCAGTTTTAAAAAATTGTAAAAACTGTTGAAGTCCATCATATGGGTATTTGGGGTTCCTATCGTGAAGTTCATTATGGTATATTAGTGACCAGTGTGAAATTTCCTATAAGACTTCAAACTCGTTGAGTAGGTACGGTTTGGGACCACCTGGCAATATCTTGGTATCCAAACGCATTTACTTAGTTGTTTTCCGCAAATGAAGCGTCTTTTGCGCACTTTCTTTTCTGTACAATAATATTAATGACATGTCATTTCCATTTGAAATTTGGCGTAGAATCAGGATCTGAGATTTAAAAAAATGGGGTTTTGCTTTTGAATAATAGATGTTGACGTGGATTTCTCCTATTTTTCGCACCCCAAAACATTGGCGCATTACATGCAGAATAAAATAATTATATATGCATTTTAGAGAATTTTCGAAGAAAATGAAGCTATTGCAATGGCGTCAAAATTTTTGTAATGCAAATTTTTGAAAATTTTCCTCATGGAAATCGGTTTCAGACCATTCTAAACGATTCCTGAAAATTAACACGGTTTTACATGTTTATATATATTTATATAATATATAGTATATATATATATATATATGTGTGTGTGTGTGTCATTACAGACGATATCTGCCCGAGGGATCGAGATAGAAAACCCAAAAAAATTTTAAAATGTCAATAATATCAAAAGTAAGGTCGTTTGTTGGCCAGAATTTTTGGAGTACTGCAAGAGGTCAAACTTTGAACATTTAGTTTCAAAAATCGCTAAAAAACGTGTTTTTTTTGTGTGTGAGATACCATTCTAAACATAGGATCATATGGTATATTCGGAATCACCGTGAAATTTCCTATAAGAATCAACCACAAAATCGGTTAAAATTATTCTTTAAAAATTCGCTCACCAACTCATGCTGCATGAGTTGGACTTTTTTAAAGTTTGAAAGGGTTAGATCGTTGATCAACAGACATGCTGTAGGCATGTTATAGATCAAATAAATGTTAGCCATATAGTGTTGTATGTAAATGTATTTTATAGATACTTAGCTAGAGCCCATGTTGGTTGATATTTTCGAATGCTTTTCCGAGCATCAAGCTATTGTATGTTTAGTTTAATATTTAAAGTTATTTCGATTCGTGGGGTACCTGGAAAAAGTGAGGGAAGACGACCATCGACCGAGTTGCAAAAAGTAAAGGGTGGAACACTATGGAAACGGCAACTTAGAGAAAAATAACTGCTGGGAAAGCGGGGAAAAATAACACGTTAAAAGTAGCCACCTTTTCAGGGATAATAGAATTCTACCGAGCGGGTTTGGCAGTTCTGACAGGTGTGCAGATAAAGGAGTAGGACTTAGCTGAATATTTCATAAAGTTGAACTCGTAACAAGGTGGGGGAAACGCCCTTCAAACCCTTTTTTCCGTAGACCTCTTTACCGACCCCTTCTCTACACGCGTTTTTCCAAAACTGATTTTTCCGTGGGAGAAATTCTTAGTGGCTGATGTGTCTTCCTTTGGGACACATTCCTTGTTTAGAGACCTGACTATAATATCAAGTCTCGCGGGATTTTCCAAAACTGAAGTAACGAAGATAGTTGACCTGCATCCTCAATTATTATATCAGAACCACGTGGAATCAGTTGAGAAGGAATCTGGTGTGGTGAACCTTCCTCATCGATCATCTATTTGACTTTATTCTACCTACTTCAGTGACTCAAGGGCATGCGCTTTGTATTCGGATCCACGTTTTTCCCTATATCGTTACATCTGCTGTCTTTGTTGCTGCCTTACATCTCATATTTATATAGGGTATAAAGTTTGCATAAGAAGGATCGTTTATCTTGTGAAAAACGGTAAATGGCACTACAACAATTACCTCTAGTAGGTTTAACATATGAGGATGTATATATTAATATATCCATGTACTGGTTTAGTGGTTTAGGAATAATCCGTTCGTCGTAACAACCAACAATCGGATCAGAGTTTGCGATCCTGACCCTCAGATCTGAGATTGGGTAGTCAGATGTCCCTCTTCCATAAAAATATTACAGATACAAAATATTCACCTTCTTCCTTCAACAACGTTGCATGAATACCCTTCATTTTTCTTCAATAACATATAGGCGTAACATTCGTTCAGTAGATTTCTAAATTCAATTTTGGTCACTCTGAAAATTTTTAAAATATCATCCGCATTAAAATTAGTCTCTCACTTGTTGATTTTGAATTTATAGGTAATGTCTTAAATAAATTGCATACTATTCTTGTCTCTCATCAAAGCGCATTCTCATGTAATCCGATAAATAAGTTAGATTAAAAATAGTCGAAGGCGTAATGGGTTCTCGATGGGCATTATTAAATATGGGCACTTCATTTATGGGTCTCTCTATTCAGTTTGTCATGAGATCTTTAAAACTATGTAATCTACCCAACTTTGTAGAAGTTTGTCTATCCTTGAATCCCACTGCCTAGGGAATTTCAGGCTGAAGAAGAGAAGAGATTCCTCTGGAAACTTGCGGAAAATATTATCAATTAGAAATCAGACGGTTTAGTATTATTCTACATAAGGCAACACAGGTCTTGGGTTTTATGATTCTGCCTGACGAACCACTAAGCACCATACTTACCTATTACCACCCGTTATCCGGATTCCCCTGCTGCCGGATCGGACTAATAGACGGGGTAAGCTCCTAACTTCTCGCTCCATTTCAGGCTCCTTCAACCTCCCTCTGCAGAAATCCCATGAATTATGCTGTGTGTAGCATGCAGCGAAATCCTCTGCTAGGCGGAATATACAGTCGACCCCAAAACAACTCTCGTGTTACTGAAGGCGAGGTCCGCTCCTCCAGTAGGTCTTCATCCATCTCCAACGAGGGTCTTTGATCCTTTCTGAGATATTAGCCGCCTCCTCTCTCAACCAACTAGTTAGCTTCTCTTGCCGCTAATTAGTCCAAAACTTCCCTTTGCCCGTTCAGGGTCTCCTATTGGCTCAAAATGGAAGTTTCCCGGGATGTGCCCATATTGAAATCGGTAGGTACATCAATTATTTGTCGTAAGATAGTAACGATTGAATATTCCCTCTAACAGACTGACACTGACAGGATGTTTATTTGAGGGAAGCTGGAGAAAAATTGCCAAAGAATCACGTGATGAGTACTCAAAAGAATGGCCTAGTTCTGTATTACCTTCCAGTGCTATGTTAATAAGTCATTGCTTCAAATATTGTGATGGTGGTCGTGCGCGCTAAGGCGTGTAGTTCGAGCTGGTATTTGAATACACTGTTAAAGTAGTGTGTTCAAATCCCCTCGCCCTCGTCACAACATTGGCAGTGAGAAGCTCTTCGCAAAATGATTGGAACTAATCCTGTCTGCAAAGACATCCGACCTCGTCCATAGTGCTGCAGGATCAATCAGTCAGTAAGACGTCTATATCAATTCATAGTTTCAGACAACATAATATGATTTAGAGAAACACGAGATACCTCTATGGATCTGATACCGACAGCGGGGGTTCCGTAGCAACAACATTCGCAGAATAGATCAATAACTTTTTCCGATCAGTCTTAGTACCTACCTATATTCATATAAGGTGAGGTAAGAGCGCAAATCGGGCAAGTGCGCGAATCCTTTCTTCTTTTAGGTTACTCCTATATTAATAATTATTTTATAATATCAGTTGTTCATTTACCTCTGATGGAATTTTGAGCAGTTTAGGAGCATTAGAAGTTAATTATGAGTTAGGATTTTTTAAATCACACTTTCTGTTGAGCTGTTCATTTTCTGATTCGAAATTTGAGGTTGGTGGTTTATAACTCTCCAAACGCCCTGTTTTGCGATGTTTATTGAATTCATTAAAGTTTGTTATAGTTCTTGAGATGTTGTCACTCAAACTAGACCAAAATTTCCTCAAAATAATAAAAACTAAGAGTTTTACGACCGAAACGCACTTGCCCTACGGTTTTGACGCTATGCTAATGAGCCGGCGGTCAAGTGTTCGGCTCTCTTAGACGCGTTTTATCATGGACGTTTTCATCTCTTTCTGTCAATGATTATTAATGTTGTTAATTTCCTCATTAAGTACGAGTAATTAATTTCCTCGTACTTAACTACGCAGTATTTTTTGGATTCCGTGTAGAAATAAGAATCATTATTCAGGTACAGACTTCCTCACTATTAAAATGAAAGAAGCTTCAGGCATTTCCCCTATTAAAGTAAATTATTTGTGTATGAAAAAACGATAAACGATCCCACCTCTTAAATTATACATATACGTAGTTAAAAAAAAAGTTGCCAGGGGAGAAAGCTCGTCATTGTACAACAGTACCCTCCTGCCACACCTCACTGGCATATATCCGAAAAGACTGAACACAAAATCTGGATTGATACCACACAACACACAGGCGAATAAGTAACGTACATATTAAAGACCCTGATGTGAAATACGGAGCCATTATTTGTTGGGAACGCCGTTACCTCTTGTTCAAACCTAGCAAGACACCCCATGATTCATCCTCCGCATTTTCCTTCGACCCCCCGAGAGCACTCCAAGATCGGCATTAGATCGCCGTAACGCTCCCGTTTCCCGGCCCTAGAGATTCTTAGTGTATGAAATGCGACGCCGGACCTTCCCTATGGCCGTTGTCCCTCTTAAGGCTCCAAGTGGGGTCCCTTCTGTGCTTAGCGGAGCCTTTTATAATAAATAACCTCTAAGTAGACGTTTCATGATCATCTTAGACCTTCCGGTTCCTATAACAATTACTATTATCTCAATCGATCGGCTTTCCTTCTCCCTCCTCCTGTATCCTTATTGAGGTTGTTTGCCGAACGGCGGTGGTCTGGGTGCTTTATATTATTATATTGGCCTCTCTTTCAGTTGCTTCATAAATATTTACCTAAGTGAATTCATAAATTAATACTGCCTGACTGCCTCAACCTCCCTCGTCCCTACTGCATGTTCCATTTTCCAGGTGAAATTGGAAAATCCATTCTTGATAACCTCGCCGATTGAAATATATCACAACGACACTGCTTTGTAGTTATTCAATTACCACTCCCCGTCATTCCTCCTTCACTTCGATTTAATTTATGCCTATCAACCCAAATTAATATTTTGATGTGATTTACATGCCCATCGTGAATACCCGGCGTAACAAAGGCGGGCTCTATACGAGGCTGATATAATAACGCGGTTGCCAACTTTTTTTTCAAATTGGCTATCTTGCTGAAATAATGGTCTGTCAGGCGTGGGGAATGCATGAATGAGAATGAGTATTCTGAAGTTTGTATAGCCAATGATGTTCATGGGTTTTGAAATTGAATGCCGAAGGAATTAATTCGCGCGTCCAAAATTGTATAAACCACATTTTCACAACCAAATTCGGTTCTGTGATTGTTTATCATCTCAGCATCGAAATTGAACGCAATGGTCGCCAGATGCCTTAAATTTTCACAATCTCAAAATGCTAATGCGACAGCCCAAACATCCGCCATTTCTTTTGCATATACCTAAACGCTATTGAGAAACACTCTAAAAGCCAAGGCAGGGAATAATGATTTTCTACGTGTAATTTTGATATGGATATGTCTTAGTTCTGAGGTTCATTCCTACATTTTCGTCGCGACATTTTCGTCATGAGACCAAAAATGTCACGGTTTTCCATAGATCGCTATTTTCCACCTCACAAAATCATTCACCACTCGTTGGACAGCTCTGAATTTATCACACATCATTCCATATCTCATTCGGCCAATTTTCCCCTCCTTAACCCTCCATAAGATATATTTATTTAACAATGTGTCAGAGTGTATCGTTGATATTCTTCTCAATAGTTAGAAATTCGTGTGTGCTTTATTTATCTTCCATATATTTTCACTGTGGAGGTACGTATACGATTTTCCAATAGAATTTTGTACCTCTGTTTTGTATGCAAAAATACTACTTAAATGTGTGTGTAGTTACTCGGTTATTCTACTACGAATATTGTCGCGTGCAGTCCGTTGGAACTTGAGGAATCGGAAATCTATCCACCCCAACCAATGTTTTTCAAGAATCAGCAGAAATGAATTATGTATAGACGATAATTCCGGGAACAATCATTTTAATAAACGGTCTAACATCAGCCCTACAACAGCCTTCTGCCGTCAGACCTAAAATAAATAAATCAAATAGCGTTTTGTCAGCGTGGATTTAAATTCCCGACGAAGGGTTCAGAGCTTAAGGGCTATTGATTACAGCTGACGGCAGTTGCGAGTTTAACCCTCTACCGCTCGTCCCTTCCAATCCAAGCGCGACAAGTCAAATATTTATATTCATCACCGCTGTTGTGGAGAGAGGGCGTCGAGCCCAAATGGGGACAAGACAGCTTGTTCTTGATCCGCTTCACATCTTGGTCGATTTAACTGATTAGTTGAACAAGTTGACATGCAGTTTAATCTGCCGTAGGTGACGTTTAACGCAAATCCTCATGCGTTATAGCAGCTGCGGTGGTGGGGTTAAGATCCATCAATCAGGTTCTATCGGTGATCCCCCTGCAATGGAGAAACACTTTCAAAGGCTAATACCCTCAATAAATAAATAATGAACAATCCTAGTAGGGTCTGAAAGGTCTGCAGCTTTGAGTTATCCGCATGTTCAGATTGCAGATTGGTACCCTCTTTCCTGGTAGATCGATGAAACGAGATCAGATTGCCTCTGAATAGAATGTTGTATTGAGGTCTGCAGCTTTGAGTTATCCGCATGGTCAGATCTCAGATTGATACCTACCTGGTAGTTAGATCTATGAAACGAAACCGAATCAATAAAGCAGATCAGCTGATCTTTAAACGGGAATTTGGCATACGCGGGAAGATTTTCCATTCACAATCGTGTTTCTGTTGTTTTTCTCTTTTTTTCAACCCTGTCCTTACAGGAACGGTTAGTCCTAAAATGCTCCGAGATGTCTCGTTTGACGCTAAAAATCTGATCTAATTGGGATCGATGGAAACCATAACTACCTATTTTAAGCTTGCGATCTAGGGCGAAACCCCCAATTATGGGGCTGATATATACTAAATTTTCATTCATTTTGGCCATGGTTACTAAGGAAAGCGCCGCGTACGGCGGACGGGTGGATGTTTTTTAATTCGATTTTTGGATTTTACGTACCTATCTTGAAACGTGAAACATCAAATTTTAATGTTGGAGGGGGGTACAAATAAATTGTTCAATTCCTAAAGGAATTCCTTTTCCTTAATTTTGCAAAATAAACCAAAGAAATCCGTCCGTTTCCGCCGATTCGAGTTTCTAGTTCACTGTCATAAGCTTCCTTAGTCACTGAATTACGTTATTATGAAGAACCTAAAACTCCCGGATGGTACGTAATAATATTACAGGTAGGTAATCATTGTAGACAAGAAATAATCATTATTGTGAACCCCATGGCATGATTTCGGTAAGTCGGTAGATACTTACTAGGTACTAGGTATATACCAACAGGATCTTTGCAGATGGGTGATCTACAAAGAATAATAATAGACCGTTGTGTAATGATTTGTAGCGTTTCTGGGTTTCCCCCAAGTTGAGCTCGAATCCATCACGTCTACGACGATACTCATTGGTTTAGTACGAAGATAAAAGTGTCATCGTCAAGCGGTTTTGGCATATTCCCTACGCCGCGTCTGATGAGACCGCGAAGAGGTTGTGATGAAACTGGGGAGAGAAGTGAAGCGCTTGCGGTCTACGTGAAACCTGGTTTCAAGTGACTCCGAGAGTATAAGTTTCCGATATATTCTATTCCTGGCTGCATTCCAGACGGGGTGGGGTCTCTCATTCCCTCGTCGGTATTGCGGACGATAAATCGGGAAGTATTTTATTTTGACCGACTATTCAACTATCGATTTCAGGAAGCACGATAAAATTAGGAAATGCACCAGATAGTATAAAAGAAGTCAATCCGCATCTAATCTAGTTCGAAACTGGATCTCTCATATTAGATTTTTGAATAGAAAATTGTGCTCCCGCGTATATTATATCAGCTGAGGAAGCAATATGAGGTGGATATACGAACTACAGTAGAGCGCCGAAAATCCGAACCAATTGGGAACATGGGTAGTTCGGATTACCGATTTGTTCGAATTCGCGAACATAACCTAGATACGCAGCTTAGACCCATAATTAAAAATACAGTTCTGGAATACAGTACAGGAAATAAAAACAATAGTTTTTATGTAGTACATCGATGAATGTATGTATATTATGTACATAACTGTAGTTGATTCCTTGCTGAAATATGTAAGTATAGAATAATATGTACACAGCACATAGCGTATGTGATGTGTATCTCATGTCATGTTTGTATGTATGTATACTACAATGGGAACAAACAGAGCACTGAACAGTTACAGTACACAAAAATAATCACTGTACAAAACCACACCCTAACTGTACAAAATCACAGATGTACCTACTATTTTAGAAAAAAAGTCGCTCATTTTTGGTTGCGTTAGGTTCGATACTCGTTTTCTACCAGCAAAACAGGCAGAACATTATTCAGTGTTTTCCTGCCAATCTTAAGTAGGTATGTACGTGTACGTATGTGTATAACTATTCTCAATACTTCACATACATCTTATTTCATCATAATCATCCCTTGCTGTCCGTAAGAGTCTTTATTTCTCCGTTATTTAAGGTAAGGAGTGACCTACTTATTACAATAATCAGGTCATTTATCCTACTTATTCCAGCCTATAGGTGCTCAGGCTATGGAGTTTCATTATCGAAGCAATAAAATAGAAGTGGAAACAAATAAAGAAATAACTAAATATTAACAAAATCTGGCTAGCCCCGTGATTTGGGAATCAAACCGGAGACTTCTCGCAAACCGGACGAACACCACCACCCGAACTATTGGTAAACCTTCTCATTCTTCGAAAGGTTCGAGGCAATTTTTAATTGGAGTAACATAATTCTAGTTGCAGGTGTCAACCACAAAAAAAGAAACATATTTCGGAAATTGAATTTAATTCGGTTGTCGAGCTTAATGTCAAGTAAAAATTCCCATAATCATGAAATGAATACAGACTAACTATAAGCAACTGTCCTGTGCAGACACATTGTAATTCAACTAGTCACATACGTGTTTAAGATCCCCTACCCACAACTATTTCACTTACTCATTCAATTTTCTACGAAATAAAAAACCTATTCGTTCCCCACTTCTCGGAAAACTCCTCGTCAACCGAAGGCCTACCGGGCCCAAAGGACATCCGTTGTTCAACAAGTAGTTGCAGATTTATACTCGCTCAGAGAAAGTGGAGCGAGAGACATTGCAGATTGTCTCCTCCTTGAAATCTATTTGAGAGAGCTCACTTTTACAAAGTTCAACTTTTGTTTGCGTCTCTCACCCAACTTCTTTGAGACCCAGTTTTTTCCTTTTGGTGGAAAAAGAAGTGCCGCGGGAGGGAAGAAACTTGTTTCCAGATAAAGTACTCGATGAAGTTCGACATGGCAACTAGTTATAAGTTTTCCGGCTCCAGAGAGAACCAGGAGGGTCCTCTGACTGGATAGTCTATACATCTTTAATGAGCCGTGTCTTTCGGGGCCTTTTCAGCGCCCATTCTTGATCCTAGGTTCTTGGAATTCTTCGTTGTACTAACTCTATGATATTTTATTGGTGATGAAGAGATTTGGGGGCAAACTTTGAAAAAAAACAACTTTCTCCGCCTCCACAGCTAGCTAGTGTGAATAAATCCATGAAATTCTAGTGAAGGGCTTTGCACTCACCTGTCTGCCACGCGGGTGTTCTATCAACTCATCGCCTTGGACAAGGCTGCAGCTGAAATTTTAACTCAAGAATTTTGGTAAGCTGAGCAAACTGGACGCGTTGTCATTCCTAACTGCTTGACCATTCTCGTTTCTTATTATTTAGGTACATTTATTCCCGTTCTTTCCCGACTAAAGAAGGCCCATCTTAATTTTTCTCCTTCTCTATACCTAATCTCCTTTTAACAAGGCTAATCTAATTTTCACATAGCTGTGTGAATTTTACGAACTAAGTTGAATGCACCCGACATAATGCTACAAATTACTCTATATACATATGTTGTATTCACCTATTCCTCTGATGTTTCCAGACATCTCCGGTTCAACAGAATGTTCCCTCGCGAAGACGGGTTGAGTTTTCTACCTTAGAGATGTTTCAATACCATTCATAAAATGGTGGATTGCTTTGAAAGTGTACCAAGGATGTGCTATTGGGGTTTAGAAGGTTATTGGGTGGTTTAAAGCGTAAGATAACCCTGTCACAAGAAGGACCATTTTTCCACGTATATTAATTGGAGATTGAGTTGTTTTGTGGGAAATAGCATAGTTATTTTGTCCGCCGGTGTAGGTATAGTTCGTATTGTGACGTATTTATTAAATAAATAACCACAATCAAGAGGAGCACTTCATAAAATACAATTCTTCTACTAGAAAGTACCACAATTCATCCACTAGAGAGCTCTGCAACATTTCAAGGTGATCTTGAGATATCAGAGGATTTGTTCTCCACAAATGCAGTCAATGTCAACGGTCCTTTTAAGGCCCACGAAATTGCATCAAATAAAGAATATGACGGTACCTTTCAAAACCAGGAACGAAATGCTACTCGACCAGAACCTCATATTACCAAAAAAGCCATACGTATATTGTACGTTTGTATGATAAATTATATAAAAATGGAAAATATACTGCCCAATGATCCTCTCATATTCATACGAATACGTGCCTACCTAGGTGAGGAAGGTTAGTATGCCACAGCGCAGGAGGAACCGGGTACTCTAGTTCATCGGCCAAAACAACTCTTGGTCGCCAAAAGTGGTATTTCACTCATGTTGAAAGTCTCCATTTGACCCC
>JAEMON010000013.1:6203879-6215592 GCA_030264115.1 Lygus lineolaris
ACCAATCCCCATAAAAACGAGAAAATATAAATTTTGTGTAGAAATTTTAATTGTTGTTTGTCAAGTTCAACGTACAGTCGAGTGCGCACAATGAACGTTGATCAAGGCCCGGAGCACACAAGGGATCATAAAACCAACCTTCAAGGTTTAAATGTGGCTATCATCACCGTTCATTAAACTAAAGACTCTGAAAACTCATTTCCTCGCAAACAGACCGTCTCTCAAATTACAATTGCCCTTTATTGGACGATTCGGAAAATGTTTCTCTCGCCAATATTTGCTCGATTCCAATTCCCGAGAGGATATAGATCGCAAAAACTAGGAATCCTTGCACGCGATAGCAGTATAATGATCGTGATGGATTTAATTGGAACCCCGTTTATTGGTATTATCCGGAGTTCAATGAAGTTTACAGGTACGTATTGGATTTGTAGCCATCGCATCGGAACCAGTGTTAACGATCTATCATGGATCCCATAGGCCGACTTAGTTGAATGTAAAATTCACAGGAGGTATAATCCAGGTATACGAACTAAATACACCCGCAGTTTACCGGGATAGTGTTAGTGGGGACTTCCCCAGTTTTAACCGTTTTGAAAAGATCGATATATGAATTTGGGACGGAGGAAATCGATTAGTCGAGACGAAAAGATCGATCTCCCTTAGATCGGATCGATATCGAGTATCCCTCGGTTTTATGCTGCAACGAACTCAAACTCACATGAGGAATGGAAATAAGCGTCTGGTGTGGGAGCCCTTCGCACTACCATTTTTACGAATGGTTGTGTTTGTGCTCGCGTCAATTTTCCAAAACACCGGTTTCCTACGACACAACGATCCGGTTTCCCTCAAATCTTGAGATTAATTTGAGATTGACACCATGATTATTGCTTCCTAAATTTCATCGGAATTTTCCATGAGCGAACTAGACGATTTCTGCCATAATCAAAATTTCTCAACTACATATTTGTCCAATGAGTTTGAGTCCATGAGTTTTCAGGGATTAGGTAAGTAGAACCCTTTAGGTGGTCTCCGATGAACTTCTCCAACTTCTTCGTCTGATCTATGGCACCCACTTATGGCAAAAATTGATTTCTCCCTGGTTCTCTCACTCAGAGTTACAATAGCATTTATTTAGGTACTTTTTTCAGGGAACATATCTCCTCATGAGCATCATCCCCAGTCTCTTGTATTATTAATTTGTTTTCAATTGATTGGCCGTCCGTTTGTCTGTGTTTCAAACACGGTTCAAATGGCTTAGAACATAGAATTCCGTTTTTTTGAAAGTTTTTTTCCTTCAAAACATTGAAAAAGCTGGTGGTCACACCTAACCAATCAATAGTTCCTTCAGTCACCTAGATCGATGTACTTTGCAACAGACAAGAACCCTTTCTATAAAATAATTTCTATTGTTACTGAATACATCGCCCACGGTGCCCCTGGTGTTCTCTGTCAAAATCCAATAAAAATTTCAATTCCGCCCTTGGTGTCCTTCGTAACAAAGTTCTTGTCCCCGCAGCAATAAAGGGATATAAATGAGGTTCACACGACAAAAAAAGTCACTTCTCGTTCCCTGATAAATAAGGAAGGGAAAGTATTTCTTTGGGAAAGTTATGCTCCACTAAACCAGTCTTATGCCACCGTCTCCTGGGAAAACAGCCCCCTTTCCGAACTTCGATTGACTAAGTTCTCTGCTATATTCCCTACAGTCCCTCCTTCCTAAGTCCTTCTCTTTCGAACTATCCATCATTAAACATTATGCTTCCGCTCTTTATCGCTGTTTATGGCGTCTTGAGTGAATCTTCTCAACAACTTTGATATATTGCTGTATGAAATACGCCTCTCCACTCTTTTTTTCTCCTTTCGTTTTTTATTCTTCTGTAGAAGAAATCTGTGATTAATGGGTTTCTCCCCGTACGTCGCATGTTTATTTCCAAAGATCGAGCGCTTAAATAAGTATAACGGATCTAATAATAATATATATGTATCTTATATATGCTTATGAATCAACTGGTCTGAGTTCTTTTCCACGGTGAATGTTTTCAATAGTGATGACTTGTTTGTTTGTTGTAAACTCAACTACTCAGGTATTGCATACCCATACAATAAGCATGTTTAAAGAAACGTTTGGCTGTAGTTAGGTTGATACATACATAACAGGACATGCAAACATCGTGCTACTTTCTTGGCATTATTTCGTCACATATTTCCTTCGAAATTCCGTTGTATTTTTGATCAAGTGAGCAAGTGCTATCCCTAAGATCTAACAAGTTACTTACCAAAAATTAGGCTTCTGACTGGTTTGTATGATTTGTTCAGTACGGTATATGATTGTGAAACATAATTCTTTCTGAATCGTTGGATCCATAGTTTATAATGACCCCGGAATGCTGATGCGAGACGATGGTCGTAGGAACAGTCACTAGTCGTAATGCTGTAACGACCCGTGTTCCAACATCAGTCTGAAAATGAAGGATCCCAGAACAGGAAACGCGAAAGTTTTTTTCCCCTCTTTTTCTCTCGCTTGTCATAACAAGTTTCGGATCGTAGCTGTCACGCGAGCACGAAGCCTGGGTGAGGCGCCGAACGAGGGAGGAGGTTGAAAAGTGGTGAATTGTTATACTCAGAACCATAGTTTAGGGGCTTCTCATTTTCCTGAAAAGGACGAAAAATACTTACTTCTATGTTCGGGCTGACTTTGCTTTATGGAAGTCATTTCGAAGGAGGGTTGAGTGAAGACCTTCTCGTAGGGTGCTCAACTGCCGGAAAGAGCCTCATTTTGAGGCCTGTGTTGGGCATCGGTGCATTTTAGATGCTTTCGAAGATTTTGAGGGAGCTCGTTCAACGAGGTACTGCCGGAATATGTTGGAAAAATCCTTAAATCCCTTGGCACCCTTACTCGGACTCTGAAGAGTGACATTTGTCCCTCCTGGACCAGGGGCTCAGAGACGAGCCAGTACCGAGTTTGGTGTGTGGCGGTGTACCTATGTGTTGAGGCAGTGCCGTCGTTGTTAAGATTTCTTTATTGATGGTCTTCAATAAAGCGGTGGAGGCGCGAGGATGTGGGGATGAAACGCTGCCACCAACCTCATCAGTTCGGTGGTGAAAGTCCACCATATGGGATTTCCTGAAGATCTCAGTCGTGTCATGATGTACAGAGCTCGTGAAGCTTGAAGCACCGGTATTTTCACTGCCAGCGAGATCCGTCTCGACCGCGGTGATCGTGTAGCTGGGAAGCCTCTCGACCAGACCACTGTAGCCATCTATCTGGGCAAAGCTGTTTGACGTGCCCAACGCCTAGCAGTTATTCAAGATTGATGCAAAATGCTTTCTGCAATGGTGGAAACGCTTGATAAAACCCTGAAGTTGTTACTGATATTCCAATTATTGAAGAGTGGCATGCGGACGATTGGAATTATTAACACTGAGCCGTCATTGTTTGTGCTGGGCAGGGCCCGACCGAATCTTGATGGGACTCAGCCTTTCGGATTGCAACTGGATATTTGTGACCAGATGAAGATATTCCTGCCAAAAATTAGGTAAGGAATCACCAAAGTCACTTAACTACTTTTGTTGATAACCCAACTATCTTCATCCAGTGGCAACTATGCAGCCGAGTAACTCTACTATACCTCTACTATACTCTACTATACTCTACTATACCTCTGGAAAGTCCTGGGGAACTTATAGAATACTTATAGCCTCTAAAATAGAATAGGCAAAACCGAGGAGAATAAGAGCCTACTGAAGTGTTTCCTGCATCAAATAATGTCTTCCTACTGAAAGTTATATGTCATGTGCAAGATGTTTTATGGTGAAGCATCCATATGTTGGCTATTGGTGTCTTTTACAATGCTGGTTCAATTTATTTGTGCTATTGTTTATGCCATGGTTTGAATTTGTAAATTTGATCTGAGGAATTCATATTTTGAGAAGAGAAGATATTTTCCGAGATCTAACTAAGTCAAAGCCAATGAAAACGTAGATCGAAGCGTCAACCTTCCCTGAATGTCGAAGAATTTAATATGGGCGTTCTCCGAGCGAGATTTAAGGGGGCTCGGGCTTTGTGATGCGAATATACGAGCTTCGCCTCGGATCTTTTGTGTTATTATCTCCACCGTCTATCTCTCCTTTCCATCCCCTTACCGAAACTCTAAACGTTTTTGCCTTGAGGATATGAAGGAGAGATATTAAACATGGAGTTCGTTCCACTAAAGAGTGAGGCAACTCTATATTCTTGATTCAACGTTGATGTGACCAGAGTTAATTGTGAATAAACTTGACTGCCAGATGGGTTTCGCACTGGAACTCGGAAAAGTAATTTTCATCACAAAAATTCACACTAAGGTTTGCTAGATACTTGAAACAAAATGAGGCGATGAAGGTACCCTACTGCAGGAAGGTATATATGTAGCACACCTACATATATCAACACATTCACGGTGTACACGGTGTACGGTGTACACCTACACAGATCCATGTTTTTGTAGCGCTCTCCATAAGAAGATGTTGTGACGAGGGGAATGTAGTCGTCAGTGGATGGATACGAGCATTTCATAATCTGGCTTCGATGCAGGACTAAAAAAAGCACCAATAGGTTATATTATCAAACTCCATAAAAATATTTGTATTGTGCGCAGGGGATCCTTTTGACCTATATTCGGAGCTTCAGATGATGAGAGAGCAGGGTTTTACGTCATCGCTGAGTCCTGTATATTCCCTTTCAACGGGATAACCCCCGTCCACGTCCCAGAATTGCCCGAGGATGCGAAGAATCTCAACTGACATCGTCTGTTCGGAGAGCATTAGGCCAAGTAAACACGCCCCGACCGTCCCCCAACCGCGAGAAACCTTCTTCATCGTCTGCCTTCAACTTCAGTTTTCTTCTCTCTTCTTTCCTACCGTTTCCATCTCGCTCCCCGCAAAGTAATATTTATCTGCCAGATTCAACACCGCATCCAGACGCATTACTCTTTGGTGTTGTGAAATATCAAACCACCTCTGCATGAGTACAACATGTTGGTAAACACCAGATCGAAATGACGAATACACGGCCGTATACAAATTGATCGGGGATGAAGTCACACCTTTGAAGCGTTGATTCCCAGACTTATTGAAAATATAATTTTGAATCTACAAAAACAAAACCTTACAGTTGAACCTATTGTCTAGTTGTTCTCACAGAGTTAATTATCACCTTGGTATACATGTATACTATACATTGTGTAGTGAAATAAAATATATATTCAGTCTTAAAATACTATGCTGTGCTAAAGTGTATAATATTATGAATATGATACTGGAGCCAAACGGCTACAAGCTTGAACTACACAATTTGCGAGAACATGCCTAACTTCGGTACAGAAAATCCATCCCCTTTCTACATGTGACGTAAGTACCTAATTGACGGGTGAGGTTCAAAAGAGAATACCAAGAAGTGGGAGGAATAAAATCCCAGCTCTCGAGCTCTCGGCATTCAACAAATAACGACGCTCTGTACTTTAACGCGTGAATCAAAGGGTTAACTGTATTGTGAAGGCTTCCGTATTGAGGTATTCAATTGAAAATCATCATTATCGCAAACGAATTTATTCGTATTTATATAAGTTTCTCGTAAGGGCGTGTCTGCAGAGCTTGCGGCTTTTGAAGTTATATAACTTATACTAAACTAGGGTTTTTCGCGGCATTAGTGTAGGAGGAAACCCCGTTATTTAGTGGATACACAACCTCAGGCGTTTCGAGCTACTTACAATGGGGAGGAAGGGACTCGTGGTTTATTTGACAGCGGGGTAACCAAGCGTTCGCTCTGCGGCGGTATTGTCAAGCAGTAACCAAGAGTTAAATACGAAAATAGTTAAATCGCTACCGCTATCTTTCAATCCCTTCTTCTTTTATGTTGGAACGTACGGTTATGGTTTCAGCACCACACCCTAACTCGCTGGGTTCCACGAGTACGATAAACAGATATTACACACATAATTGTACCATATTACGATGGAGTTTTGTGGTTACCTACTAGTATAAAGGCAGCCCTTGGTTGAAATGGCGGAAAACACAATACACAGCAAAGCACGTAAGCTGCCATTCAAGGAAGGGGATGTATTATAATATGAACCTAGATTATAATGTTCTTAGGAACATTTTGATATAATATCATGATAGTATATTATTCGGGATCAGCGCAAAGATTGCCCATTATAATAACCCACCAACTATATTTAAACTTTGTATGCAGCTTGAGCTCCCAGGAACACTGGTCAAATCCTCAGCCACACAGTAATAAATATATCATTGATTATTAAATGATATTTCAGAATTTTCAAAACAGATTCGGAATTTCCCAACAGCATGAGTTGAATTCATTTTCAATGAATCGTTTTAGTCGATTTGGTGGCGGGGTCGATTCCGAATGAATCATTTAAGTGTGTTCCTACGTTTAAGATGATAATTTACACCAAAAACACGTTTTTTGCCCTTAATTTTAAAAATGTATTATTATGACAATTACAAGGTTATTGGCGCCAGAGTCTACCGCTGATTCAATCATGATGACATTCATACCTCAGGACCTCAGGAGGCCTTGCCCGCATTTCCTAAAAATGTGAGCGAAATGTAATCAAAACTGTGAAAGTTACGCCTGTTTGACGAATTTCGCGGTAGCGCATGCGTACAATTATGTTACCCGCGTAATCCCTGTATATTTGAACACCATTGGAAGCACCATTGTAGCAAGGAAATGTCGATAGACAGACCGACTAACAGACACGGAACCAAAATGTTCTGTGAGTTCTGAAACGAAAAATGGTGAACCCAAAACTTTTTCGACACCGAAAGTGATGACAAAGCTTCCGCAAGTTTAGAAGCAAAATGTGTTAGTTCTAAAATCACTAAAAATCGGTTAAGATGATTCTTACAAAATTCGCACATCACTTCAAACTGGAACTCATTTATAATCTTTGTATACTATACACCCAACTTGATAGGCACTTTTTCAGTTTGTTGTTGGTGCACCAATGCATATACCCACTCTTTTATGAATCACCTTCCCTCCGGCTCTCAGATAGTGGGATTTTATTGAATATCAAAATATTTCGAAGAGGGGAAAAACGGTTGAAGTTGAAAGACCAGGAAGGCCCATCGTTGCTTCAACGGTTGAATGATAGCTCTCCCAACGGAATAGGTCACAGGGAATGGTAAGATCTCGAGAAAAGAGGGGAGCATCAGAAGTGGGAATAACGCAATTTAATTATGGGAATGGGCCGGTCCAAGTGGCCTTGAGCACGTAGTGGCAGAGCCTCCGGGTCCACTGCGAGGATGCTGTAGGAAACGACGTTAAAGAACCGAGTTCAGGGGGGAACAGTCGGGAAAACTATTAATCTAAGAAATAAATGGACTTCACTCCTTCCTCGCCTTCCCAACTCGACCTCCGGAGCGAGAGAAATAAATTATATTTCAAACCGAAGCTGCGATGGGTGCCACAGACTGGTTTTGTGCCCTTTACGACATTCACTACTTACAGAGGGTACCTACGCATTGTTCTCTTGAACACGAGAAAAATCGTGTTTGTTCAGTTCGCTGAAAGAGTCGGTGAAAGGGACCTTTGTTCAAGGTAGAAGTGGGTATGACTAGCGACGCCCAACAATGAATTCTGGAAAATAATAATTGTTCCTCAAGTATTGCTTCTCACGTAGCCTCATAATTCAACATCCTCGGTCCGCAAGTTCAATATGTAGGTTGAGTTTCCTGCAAAGAAGAAACCGAGAAATAATTATTTGGTCACGCCTTGCCGAATATACAATGTGTATATCAATCCCGATCCTATTAGAATGTCCAACATTTGGATCAATCAGAAATTTTAACACAGAATGTGTTTTTACGGAGGGTTATTTGGTTTGAAGGCGTCTGTCTCGTAAGATCCCCCTCGAACCCCACCCCTCTCCAGTACGAGCTGCTACCCCCACCTACTTCCTTCGCCTTCCTTCACTCCCCACTTTGCCAGGGGGGTGGGCTGTATAACGTCACTTCAAGGTGATGGCTGCCAGGATGGTGGGCAGTGTATTATAGGTAGGTATTTTATTAGTTACCTGCCAAGTGGAGGGACAGTATAGTATATGATTTACCTATTTCCATGGATAGGTCCATGCCTAACATGCCTAACGACTTTTTTAACTTACTGCTCCCATTTTATTGAAAATTAATAACTTACCAGAATACCACCAGCCCTCGAGGGAATCCCCGAAATACACATTCTGTGTTTCATTGGTTTGATCCTTGATCCTAACATTAACAACCCGGGGGTCTGGGGGTGTCCCCCAGATTTAATTTTACAATAAATGTACCATCATGAACACAAACCACTGGCGGCTAGACACCCCCAACGGCAAGGTTTTTTTTAATCGATATTATGGAACAAAGCAGTCACGAAAATTGTTCGTGGGAATAGGTTCGAAATTCCAACAAATTACCGAAATTTCCTTCGCCTAGATAACAACCCGAAATTCCAATGATTCTATCCAGAATCTTGATAAATAAGAACCTCATATTTATTCTGAAACTCATCAGCATCGGAATCGGCCAAGTTCCCCGCGCTTTGGGAGAAGCCGTAATCATTCTAAAGCAAAGGTGAAAAAGAAAAAAGTAAAAAAAAACGCGTCGAGAATCGAACCAGAGATTTGTGAATGTCTAGTCCAGCGTTGGTTTTTGATTTTCAATAATTAATAATTCATAATAATATTATGAACCTTTGGAATCGACCGCGAACAAATTTTGTTTAGCCCCCTCAACATTATTTGCTGTTTTACGTTTAAAGATGCGGCACTTTGCTTAGTTACCATGTTCCAGAATTAATGAACTTTGGTATACTGGCCCCATTCCTTGTTTAGCGTGCCCCAAAGCCTGGCGTTACAGTCTTCTTCGATGGTAAGAAACTAGGGGATGAAATTTTCAAAACGCCTTGGCTCTAAATTTCAAATAGGAAAGTACATTTTTTCTTGATTACTTTTATGAGCTTCCTTATTTACTGAATTACGGTTTGAAGGACTTTCAACTCTCGGATGATGATAATATCAGGTACAGTTAGGTACTCATGAAATAATGACTGACCCTCCTGTTTAATAATTGTAACCGGAAAGTGTATTGGGCTAATATTTTATAATGAGGACTTTATTATCAATGGGATCTTTACGCACGGGTGATCAATACAGATAATAATAAGCCGTTGTGTCATAATTGGCATAGGGTTTTAAATTTTTCTTATTCCAATGAAATCGCAAATTACTGAACTTATTTTAGAATACATCTCAACCGCCGGATCCTTTGGATCGAAATTCGCCGGATATGTCGGATCTCCTCCGGAAAAACCCTGCTAGATTTTTCCATCTAACGCAGTTAACACATTTAGTGCCCAGTTCAGGTCCTCGACTGATTGGTAGGTTCGATTCACGTGTTCTAGTCACGCGCTCGGAGGTCTCAACCCTTTTTTCGATCGGCCACCGCAGGAGAGAAGAACGTCCGAGCGGGAAAGCAAGACATTTCTTAAGGTCTACTCATCTTTTACGGTCACCGTATTTTCAACGACCGTCGATCAACTGTATCCCTTTCCCCATACATCCGTAGCCCACACTTCTATGCCTTTTACTATCGTTTTCTTATCTTTTTCCTCCTTCTTCCTGAGGCCCTTCCTCCCGAAGAATTGCCGTTCCATAATATAAATGCCATTCAGACTCCGCGTCCCCCTGTTTATCTCCTGGTTATGCTCCATATATACTGCTTTTATAGTCTTCTTTATAAAAAAGGTATAAGTTGTTGATGATCATATTTCTTCCTGCTTTGAATCTAATGGTATTGCTCGCACCGAGCAAACAACGCGTGTCATTCGAAGCTGCTCATTTTGCTAGATATTTATAGAGGGAACATTTATGTATCGTCACAAGTCTTAAGAGGTATAATATTCATTCAACACTTGATATTTCTGAATTTACGTGCATTCAATAAAGTAAGTTGAACACAATATTTAAAAAAGTCTTGTTCGTGTAATAGGTATTCATACCGAAAAAGAGCTAGGGTACATCATCGATGTTTCTGGCCTATCATTCTTCAGTGCTAGTATCTCATATCTTATTTTTCTTTAAATCATCTCCCAATGTTATGAAGATTAATATTTATTTTATCTCATATATCTAACTATCGGGCGATAAAAGATTATCTCATATTATGTCTAACTATCGGGCGATAAAAGATTAATATGGCTTGAGGATTGTACTACATACATTCTCTTCGTAGTAGTACACAATGTTATCATCATCTCCGTTCTCGGTATTGTCAAGACTTGTAGAGTAGCACTGAAAGGAATGGAAGCGAAGTACCTATGTATGTCAAAGTGTTTTTCAAGTTACTTTCAATGGATGAAACTTTCATGTGAGCAGGAAACAAGCAGTACTTATCTTCGAGGAAACGTTTTGTTGTCAAGCTGGTGGAAATATCATGCTTTCGTGACTAAGAAAAATACGCGAACTGCGGATGGAATAACATCCGAAAAACCGTGTCACACGTCGTTATCACAGTCCTCATAATACAAGGAGCACCCTAGACGGAAATACGCTCTATATATCGCGTCACGACACAAATATCGATAAGGCGACTCCCCGAAATAAGAGGATCTCACGAGCTTGCCTCAGAAGAGAGGAAGCATGAAAGAAAATGAAAGTAAATATTATATATCGCTACAACGAAGGTTCGGATAGAAAATTATGGGGATGAGGTATTCAACGAAAATTTCAGCTAAGACTGGCCACTCTGACGAGGATAGAGGACAGTGGAAATTTTAAAATCGCCTTAGATCAAATAGTTCAATAGAAGTCATACAGGTTTCCATTTTTAAATGAAAATATTTTCATCCTAGAAAGAACATGGTGATCAAGTAAATGCAAAAAGAAAGTTCACTTAAAAAAAAGAAAAAACCAGCATCGTTTTGTTATGACATTATTACGATGTTTCCATACCAAATTTTAAATAATTTCCGATTAATGCAATCCGAACGAGCTCATGACCGTTGAATCGTCACGAAAAGTCATTTTCAACGTTTGTATCTCGTCCTTATTCAACGTTTAAAAGTTTTAAATTTGCTAGGGCATTCCCTATTTTACGAAGATGTTCGTTCAATCAACGTTACATATTTTACTTGCGACATTAATATGAACCTGTCCCCTTGCCAGGAATTCGCCCATCATTTTGCGTTGCCGTTGGAGCGGAGTTGAGTGACACAAATACATACAAACTAACACACACTTACAAATGAATTACCTAGGTATTTATAGTAAGATAAATCCATCTATTAGGATCCTTTCCTTGGAGCAGAGTAATAAGTAGATTCCTACTACGTCGCACGTTCGAGGTGCCATTTTTCTTAAGAATATTTAGGTATGACCTCTTTATAGTATACGTGTAGCTCCCAGCAAACCGTAATGTCTACCGTATGATTCCGCGAATGTAAACGATGAGTCGAGACTTTCGAAGAGTAAAAGTCAAGGGATAATGGAAATACCAGGAAGTGAAGACCGAGAGAGGATACCAAATAAAAAGGAAAAAAACAGACCGTCGCGTGTATCCATCACAAAACAAATTCCTCAATCAGATTCCGGTCGGATATCATCGGTTTACGAAGGTGGCGGACTCGGTGGTTGGTGAAGAGCGGATGGAAGAGGGAAGGGGGGGG
>JAEMON010000013.1:6215602-6235296 GCA_030264115.1 Lygus lineolaris
ATTGGATTTCAGCTTTCAGCGTTGTCTCCACTTCGTGGGTCCACATCCAATTCTAGTCCCTTACGACGACGGCTGTCTTTAACTTGACGATGTTGTAGGTACGGATTAGCCCCTAGATGGTACTGTAATAATTTCATCGCAGTCGGACCACCAGTGGGGTGTGCGCATGCGCAAACGTGAATTTCCTGAAACAATGATTTATGAACAATGGTTTATGAAGGATAGATTTTTTTCAAATTCGTGGGGAAAACTCCAAGACGACTGACTTTAATCGTCACAGGTGGATCAGTGATAGGTACTTCGCATGAGTAATCTTGAACCTTGTTGTCATAGGGATACCTCCTATACTATCCTACCAATTCGCTGAAATTTTCGCCAGCTGATTCTGTAGGTCATGTTACAAAAGTTAAGAAGATACTGCCCACCCAATTTGGCAAAAATTAAAAATTCTTTTAATTTTGATGTTATCTATTCCAAGGGTCAACATGTTGTTTGCACGCTGGAACTTTATCACCAACAGGGGGTGATCAAAACGTAGATGAATCATCAAATTTCCGTTAACACACACACACACATCTTCGATAGAAAACATGATAGAACTGATCAATTCAAAATCGCCGATAGAAGGTTGAGCATTTAATATACCGTTCGATTATCTAGGTATTTGATAAACTGACGTGGTCGTGTTCTTCTTATGCTCTCACTAACGGAAGTTGGGGCGTCAAATGAGATCGGATTAGTTTCTCAAGCGATCGTGCGATGCGAGAAGTTGAAGGTAGAGGATTCATGAGAGTCACAGGCAAGAAAGGTGTCAACGTATCTGTGAACTTGGAGTGCAACCCCCCCCCCCTGACGTTAACTAGAAGAGAAGTGAAACAAGACAGCTTGCTGATTAAACATCATCCGCTCTCCCTTCTTGTTCTAACTCGTCTCATAAGTCTAGCGGATTACAAGACAAGTTATATTCCCTCCATCACTTTGGGGGGTAACTTGCTTTGACGAGGAGGGTCTAGTTTGAACCGATAAATTTCCTTATAGGTTAATCCGTATTACTGCCTACTTCTATTGCTGGTACCTGGAGGAAACGGGAGCACCCCTACCACTCGCTCTCCACCATAGAAACTGTCACTTGCTTGGAAAATGAAGCCAAAACCGATAATCTCTAACGCATATCAATTGAATCTTGGTTTTGTGAAGCATCCCGTTGTCGATCATATTTCTCTTTTGACATGGATATGTCTTTTGGCTGGGGGTCAAGGAATTTTTCGCGACACTTTTGTTTCTCCACTTTTTTTGTCCACAAAAATGCAACGCTCTGGCACTTTAAATTATTATAACTCGAAAAGTGGGTAGAAATCAATGAGGCAATGTTTTGAGGTACTGCTCTCTGCATCGAAAATTGAGCTCGCAGATCAGCTGAGTCGAAAATGGAGCTACCAGATCAGCTGAGTCGTAAATGGAGCTCTCAGACCAGCTGAGTCGAAATTGGAGGTTCCAGATCAGCTGAGTCGAAAATGGAGCTCTCAGATCAGCTGAGTCGAAAATGGAGCTCCCATATCAGCTGAGTCGAACATGGAGCTCTCAGACCAGCTGTGTCGAAATTGGGGCTCCCAGATCAGCTAAGTCGAAAATAGAGCTCCCAGATCAGCTGAGTCGAAAATGGAGCTCTCAGATCAGCTGAGTCGAAAATGGAGCTCCTAGATCAGCTGAGTCGAAATTGGAGCACTCAGAAAGCCGCTAGACATATCCATGATCTATGTTTTCCCCATCAAGGGAGAAATTTCAATTCTTCTTTGATAGATGGCTATTTCACCCTGGTTCAACAACTTCATCAGACAGTATAATAGTATTTAGCAGTCTGGGGTGGTCGCGCGGTCTCAGTTCTAAAATCGTCAGTCACCCGGGGCTCCGAATTTGACTCTCGGCTGAGAAACGAAATTTTCTCGAAGGGGAAGCCTAAACTGAAAGTGGACTAGTATAATATTAATTGGGATGCCATGAGGTTCCTCAACGAAATCAATATTTTTTAAATAGTATTGAAACGAATCTACTAGTAGGTATCGGTATTGATCGACTACTAGGGTTTCCGAATCACACGGAGCACAACAGTACCTTGATGAATTCTACAGTGCAGTCGAAGGATCACGAGTTGACATCTACGTTTGGACTTGGATCAACTGGATGTTGAATGTTACCTCGTGCGTTCCACTATCATCGAATTAGTACAATTCCATTCTGATTCAGCAATAAATTTGAAAACAAGTGTATTATGATGAAGAATGTTAATTCCATCCATGCTGCACGGCTCGGTGATCATTTACCTATTCTGATTCAGAAATTATACTCGTCAGCAATACATTTTGGTGTCAGTAGGGGAGGGTTTGATGGAAATTAACTTGAAGGCCAGATAATGGTGAGAGATAAAGGGATAAACGTAGCAGATGGTAAAAACGCCGCTCTCACAGAAGATGTGGACCAGGGTTATGAAAAGGACGCACTGTGTTGAATGCTGGAAGACACCGTCAAAGCTACAAATGATCTTGAGGAGAAACTGAAAGAACCTCATGAAGCCAAAATGTCGTTCGAAACAGTAGTGAAGATGTTGTATTTATCGAAGCAGCCCTAAACCACAGTCCGTCTTCTGCAGCCGAGCAAAAGAGTGTCAAAAGCCGAAAGGTCAAAAGTAGGAAATCTTTGTCCGCTGTCTTGTGAAATGCCTGATGTACGCCAGGAAGCAGTGGTGACACCAACAACATATCGGCTTGTCATGATCGTCCTTGAGCAACAACCCCAAAGGGATTCTGGACAAGTTTTAGGAATTCATACCCTCCGATAAGCTCCTCACGTCAAATTCATGAGGAGAGAACAGCTTGAGTTTCTGGATACGACAAGTCAACTATACTGAAAGCTCGCAGAGCATGGGGTAGAACAAGAGGGACCTAAAGACAAAGAAATCGCTATACTCATAAGAGTGGTTAGAAATAAAGAAGAGGATACATGGAAGTATGGAGTACTTGAATCAAATGACAGAGTAATCCAAGGAGATGGTGCCGAATTGGGGCCATTAGAGACACGAATAATAGATAAACTCAAAAACGGATGGCGAGCGATCAACCAGGAACCAGCAGAATTGAGGAATAGGAGAACGTCAAGAAATAGGAGCAGAGAGACAAGATGACGAGGGAGGCAATTTAGACGCTAAAGAAGGGACTAAAAGGGAGACGAGGGAAGTTAAATTCCGGTGAAGATTGTTGGATCTTCTGTGCAGCTGTAGGTATTCAGGCTACATTTTCTTTTTCAGCAATTTAATCCCTCAGCATCAATACATTTCTGAAACCAGGTGCGGTTCAAACCAAGAATGGTAAATCTGTGCAGCTGCAGCTGACGATTGTTATACAGCTCGGCTTGGCAGTATCCATCGTGATTCCGCAACTGCACCCATCAGCAAAACATTTTGGAATCAATCTAGCCTTACGATTTCTGGATTCATGACTCACTTGAAATGAGCCATTTAATGTTAGTGTCCTCTAAGCAATATTATGGTACGCGCTCGTATACTTCACTGTACTGCAGGGTGATTACTTCAGTGGATTTGTTTGACTTATTTATCTAACAGAGAGGGAAACCATAGTTTACTTTAATGACGATTGTTTGTTTCCTCCAGAAAGAAAATCCTTCCCATCCATTACATAATACGGGGAAGGGGGTTTCTTCTGGCTTCGGAGAAAATCCCTTTACCGCTCGTATAAGAACTGAAGTAAGACGAGGAAACCCTGGAGAAGAAAGGAAACGGGTGAGAGAGGAGGCGTTCGATTGAAACAGAGTTATCCCTGTGATTTATCCAAGTATCTGGAAGAGTTGGAGCAGGTGGCTTGGACCCCGTTTTCACCCGTGACCGCTTCGCTAGGGTCGGACACTTCAATCCGATTGGTCAGGAAAGCTGCGGCCGACGGCCGTCTCCCAATCCGATTAGCGCCTTACAGTCTGACAGACTGCGAAGGGCTCCTGATGCCAGAAGCTTTTCTGTCGGTAGTGAAGGAAGATTTTTTCGTTCGTGGAAGCGGCTACTGAGTGGCCAAGTATTGTAGTTATCGATCTGAGCTCCTTTTGTTGTGAAAATTGACCAAATTGGCGTGAGTCTTTTTCCTGCCCCCAACTGAAAAACATAGTTTTCTGGATAAACCCCATATGTTCACTCTAGAGAATTCCAATTACAGTTTTTCCGATAGTTTCAGGACGATTAAGGCGATTATAGATTATTCCTGGCCCATTTTTCGAATGTTTGTTTATTTAAAACACCTCAAATCGCCATTGCGCTTCACATTTCCACGTAAAACGCCAGAAGCAAAAAGAAAAAATTCAGAAGCTGCGTGTAAAAGACCTTAACTCAATTCTGAAGCCAACGATGTGGAGGAGAAAAGTCTGAACTCCCAAATCAGGGTTGATGCTTTTTTCCTCCACAATAGTGGATATCAAATTGTAGATGTTTGAAGCTAGTTAAAGTGTTTCAGATTTCATCCCCAAAATTTCAACCTCTTCGAAAGGATTATCAACTTTTCGATTATCAAGAGTTGGCTACCTCAATTAACCTAAGCCTGAATATTGGGGAAGAACAAGTAGAGGAATGCACAGAAGTAGACTGTAATGGTAAACGATGCAGGATATCCAAAATGTATAGCAAACGAATGGTGTACTAAGTAAGACAGGTTATGGAATAGACCTGACTGGCCTGAGGCCAACGTTGGCTTTGACTTGAGTGTTGGAGTAGGTAGGAGATACCACTGAATGGTCCACGAGGTTGTAAGTTCAATCAATAAATCAGTCGATTAAGTAAATTAATGATTGACATGTTCACAATCACGATCAAACGACCTAACCGATTGTGATGTAGTTTCTGTAGAAACTGCCTTGTGCATTCATCAGCAACGAGTGTTCATTTAGTAGCTCATATAGTCGGCTGATGAAAAGTCACCTCTCCAAAGGAGATTCATGTACCTAACAGCCAATTGGATGGCAAGCCTAACGAGCAGATCTGCAAGGTATCTCATAATCCTAATTCTACATCTTTTCTTCTTCTCTGTTACATAGATGTTGGTACAGTAAAATTCTGTTTGAATTGGAAATTATAAGGATTGCACTGTCCATCCCAGTTTGTCTTTTAGACAGCCACGTTAACGTTAAATAAGAATATGTGGACTCCTGCGCGTCTAGGTGTGTACACTTCAGGGTGTTTCAGCTGTGCGGGGTTGACAAAAAACTTTCCGGACAAATCCCCAAATTGCTACAATAACAGGAGGGATGTTGTCTAGGTCCCACTGGTTCAGTTATCGTCGCGAACTCCCCCTGTTTCCGACCCTCATCTGGAGCCCATCAGCTGAACTCTCCACCCCATTTCCAGAAAGCACTCTTCCATTTTCATCAATTTTGGACCCGAAACATGAAGAGGGGCTGTCATTCGAATGGTTTTCATACATTACCGTTTCGAGCTGGAGATACTTTTTCCCTGTGAAAGATCCTCCAGATACCCCAGGGGGATATTACAAATGGTAAGGAAACGTACAGATATAAATAACCTAATACAACAAGTGATTTAGAGCCTTTGAAAAAGTGGATGGAAGGAAAATGAAACCTTAATGCAAAGAGCGTTTTGATACGCTATACGCCTTTCGCTGTTTTTCCCATTATCGCCTACCTCTCCATGTTGCGAAGAAAAATGAACGGAGTGAAGGGGAAATGTTACTTGAGACAACCGTCGTTTCAATTGTTCCATTACCGGTATCCAACCCTGCTTTCAACGCAGTAATTCAAATCTTTCTTTTACGAAGGAGTCGTAACTTCCCGCCATTCTTTTTGCCTATATGGGTATACATGATGGAGTGGTGACTTATGACTTTATGTGTTGTGTGTACCAGGTATTATGATAATATAATTATGAATAAAATCTATTACATTTATGTGTAACCCTATTCCTGGAGAGGAGGGGAAAGGTTCCTGCTTCACGTAGTATGACTTGACGAGCATTTTCAGCAGCTTTTTTTCCTTATTCCTATAAATTACTCAGCTACATATTTTTTTGGTTATAATTGAATCAAAATCCTAAAAGAACGTTCAACCGAAAACTTCGAATTTGGCCCCTAGGAGTGCACCAAAATTTCTGGCCAAAGAACTCATCCTGTCAATAAATGATATTTTGACTTTGAGAACAGAAGGATATTATCAGATTGGAACTATAGCTTCTGCTTGTATTTTTCTCGAAATGTTGGGTAAAGCTGCAAATTTGATATTTGGCCTCCCGGATCGCGAAGGTAAGAAGTATGATTCTAGTTTGACCAGATGATATAAGAGCCAGATAATGACCAGATGAACTAATAGATAATGACTTGATGGGCACAATAAAATACCTCCTCTTACTATGTAAGTACGTACTTCCGGATGCGACCAAAATTTGAATTTTTCACGTACATAATTATTATCTTAGATCGTAATTTACTGCCGGAATTCGGAGGGAAACTCCTTTATACTATCATTGCAACCAAACGACCGGTATCATGTTGAAAGATCGCGCTAGAGAATATCGAATGTGCCATTACAAGAAACACGACTGAAGATTTGCTCAAGGTAGGTATAATGGTGTGATAGAATATAACACGGTTTTGCGGGTAGGCAGGAGTAGTGGAAGGGGATGATTCCGCTCGTGGGAGGCTATTAGCTGCCGAAACGATTTATGTTCCTCATAACAAATGATTATTGCGACAATCCTATCTCCCTTTCTAACCGTTTAACCCTCCACGCCTCTTCCCGAAAGGAAATAGACTGAAGGTACCATCCGAAGAACGACGGTGTTCCAAACCCACACGTGTGTGCTTTTTCATTCGCTGAGACAGCTAGCAATGGAGAGATTAAACGGTGGAAATTACTAATTATAGCCCTCGAAAGAACAATTGTACAAAGTGATGACTGTGAAAAAACGTTTCTATTGATTTATGAAAGTTATCTTCATTACAATAAAAATATTGAGTTGGTACGTACGCAATAAATTTGATTTCCATCTCATGAAACTTAGGTACATAGGTACCGTGGCAGTTTTGACATCTCAATGGCTTTGAGCTGAGATTCAGTCTCCTAGTTCAGGTATTAATGTGTAAGATCGAAATCTGTGACGGAACTTGTGGTAATACATTCGACCTTTGCTGACAAGGTACCAACTGTAGACAACCCTAATTTGGCAAGGTTTCAATAGCATCCCAGAACCTGGTTTAGAAAGATTCTACCGTCAAGCCCCACGTAGTTTTTGAAGCTCTATTTAGCCCGTTATTAGAAACATGTTTTTACTATTACGTACGCAGTATCTCTCTACAACCTGCTTTTTGATAGTAATGGAACTCGAATTACCTATTCATTCATTCTCTCATTTTTCGTTTGAGGAGAATAATACAGTGCGAGGAAGAGTGGTAATCAAGAAAGAGTTTCATGATCTTGAAAACTATGAAAAAAAAAAAAAAAAACGCTGAAATCGGACAATACGCAAAGGTATTCGAAGTTCTTGGCCTCAGCTCTCATCGGCCTTGGGGTTTACACCATTTGGCTCGAAAACTGACTCGTTCAGGTTGCGAGATTGTCCATCCAGTAGTCTACCTTTATCTATGGTAGGGGAATTCAGGAGCGGAAAGGTTATTGTGACTGATCTATAGGACAATAATTATACTGACTGATCCACTCATATTAATGAAATGTCACGACGTAGGCATTTAATTACTTTTGGTTTGACCTCCTGATTGGTTGGCTCACTGCTAATCAAGTAGAAACAACTCGTGGATACCTGTGTCAAAATGGAGCAGTTAATGAGAGCCATCAATTCGATGCCTGAAATGTTTGTGACAGGTAAGTGTTGAAGTGGGGTTCTTATATAGCGTCCACTCATGTTGGTCATTTAACTAAATCATGCCCCCCCTCTTCGATCCAGCGGTTATTATACGAGAAAACGGCAGGAACGGGGTCCATTTCACCCAAGTTCCTCGTTTAAAGCCAATTTAAAGTTATTCGGGTCTCGGGAGCAGTAGGTGGAGGCTCCGAAATTGACGTAAGAGTATTCCCAAGTTAAGCAGATTAGACAAACAAGGTAGGATCAGGCGAGGAGGGGAGAGGAGGTGCCTAATTAATGTGTTTGCTGAGGACAGGCGGTCAGGGAAGGCACATTAATCAGGGTGACCGAGTCTATTAGGAGGCGGGTAAGGGGGATGAAACTGTAATGGACAACATAGGTTAGTGATGGAAGGTGGAAGAGTTACAAGACCTATCATCACCTAGAGCGCTTTCACGTCATCAGCCAACAAAAGCGTCTCTATGTCTTACCCCTCGTTTGGTGTGAAAATTATCCCACAAAGACTTGGTGAAATGTTACCTAACTATCCTTTCTGTTCGGTTATCAGGTGATATTCTCAATAACAAACCTTTGGAGTCGCAAAAAAACTGTTCAAATACTCCCCTCACCAAACTTGATCTAAATTTCGAGGCGGGAAAATAGCACCCAACAATTGAATTGAAAACAAAAATTGATCGAAACTAAAACTGATGATTGTTGGTCGTAGGTGTTTATGAACATAGAAACCGTTTGTGTTCTAGTTGACCCCTCAATCATGATGTTATGGTCAATGTATCCAACGGGTCAAAATGCAGGGGGGAGTTTGAAATTGGTATGAAAAATGTCAACAGCAAAGTGTGGTTTCTTCACAAAATTCGATACTTTTCAATTTCAATCTTCATTATATTAAAAATAAATTATTCTTACCACCAGGAGCACTGTGCGACCGAATGTACACTCATGACCGCGACACGTATAGTACCTATTTAGGATCCCATCTTCGCAGTACTCTTTACAGTGAATGATAAACCGTTGTGTAATAATTTTCAGCGTTCCATATTTACTATTTTTAAATGCACCTCAAGAATCCACAAATAGAATGAATATAAACCTCCTTAATATTGATGTTACGTTCCAAGATAGGTACGTAAAAGTGAGTGCGACGTAAACAGTCAGCACATAATAAGTGCTCAGTGGGTGAAGTACTTTCCACCATGTCTTGATTTGTACTCAGCAAACGAATAACCTGTGTTTGTTACTATAATCCATAGATCCAACATTTAGTAAGTAGGTAATGTAACTGTGAGAGTTTACAAACCCCTTGACGTTTGCTGGCCCAACTGATTGATGAGGGCCTCCCTGAACTCAGATTCAAATAAGAAAAGATTTGTAATAGGGTTCACAGCTCCCTTGAGAAACACGTGCATGCCGTGTTATTAGAGTTAGAATCAGAGTGTCAGGGAGTAAAGGGGTGCCTTTCAGTTCACAAAGAACCATCTCTATGTCTCCACCCTTCCTTCATCACCCTGTTTCCATGAAGATATCTAAACCTACACAAGAAGCCTCCCAGAAAGGGGGGCAATTCCACGAAGCCTTATGCGTAGCTTTCTGATGAAGACCTCCGACTGCGTGGGTCGGTATGTGTTTCCTCCCTAAATCACGGACTTGCTTCTCTCAAAGGGGACGTCGTATCAAGGACCGTGCACGGGAGGGTGGGAATGTAATCCGATTTACTTCATACCCACTTTACCCCCATCGTCTAGGTCTTCTAGGGCAGCGGGGAAGGTGCAGGATATGAACTCGAAGCCGTGACACCTGTACATTTCTCTCCCCTTCCCTAATATAATAATATCACAGGTGAATCATGATACTGAATCACCATGGGGGAGGCTTCATAACGAGAAATCGGATACGCAGGACTAGTATGAGATGTGCTCAAACACGCTAAGAATAACATCCTAAAATGACTAACAACAATTATTATTCACACCATTACGTATGTGATGCAATATCTTAGCTGCGAATTAGTCCAATTCAGTTGTTCGTTTCTGACTCCTTCCTGGGTAAACAGGTATGAGTATGGTTTGTATCCGGTCTTATTATTGTTGATCTAAAAATGCTAAAAAATTTTGGTAAAGGGCAAGATGGATCCATATGGCACTGAACAAGCGAGATACGTCCTACCACATTTTCAGGAGGCCCTGTTACGCTAAATTACAAGCGGTAATGGGGTACTACAGCGGGTCCAAATTGAAATGGTTATTGGAATATTTCAGTTCAAATAACTGTGAAAAGAACGCAATAACGTGGAATAAGGTGATCATAAATATTGTGTAATACAGGGAATGAAATGAGGAAGGCAAGGTCCTCCCTCTACTTCATAACACTCCCCAACAGTGCGTAGAAGTTGTAAGATATTATGGTATCTGTCTCGTGATCCAGGGCAGTCTAACGTTACTCTTGTAATTCGATAAAGTGATAAATTATGTCTGATAATCTTATTGTAGTTAGATAACCTCTTTCTGGGCAACGGAATGGGGCACTTGCAATGTTATTTTTGCTTTCTCACTATTTATTTTGTAATTTGAAAGATCCTTCCAAAGGGCTTTCCCAAAAAGGTGCTAGGTATATAAGGAGTACCCGACGATTGAAAGTTACCGAAAATGGGTGTTGTAATTAGAACCTAACTGACGTCAGGTGCTCCCTTTCAACCCATTTTATGGGCAAACCAGCTGTAATTTCAAGCTAAAATTTGGAACCAGGGGGTTTTGAAGGGCGCTGAATTTAATTTTGAGGTTCAAATGAAAAAATTTCTACCCATTGCAAGTGGAGTGGATCAGTCAAACAATTTCTCAATTTCGTGACAAGCCAGGTTTCCTCCAACCCCTCACTTATTTATATTTTTGTTTCTTAAATTTTATGTTATCATTTTCTCGACGAACGGACCCGATTTAGAAAAATTGACTTGAATAACTCATTGTGATTTCGAAGGATGGAAGGTCTGTGTGAGGTGGCTGAAGCACTTACCTCAAATAACAACCACCAAATACTATCTCTAATTCTTAGCTCAATCGATGTTAGGGCAACCATGTTTATTTTTGCATGTTTGTTCTCGGTTTACTTCTAAGCTACTCATTTTAAACAAAGAGCTGTCAATACCGGAGGAAAAATTGAAATGAAAACGCTGTTTAACAAAAAACCTTTTTTTCTCCAATGGTGGGGAATAATTCGATTTTGTTGAGATGCGCGTTCTTTTTAACAATGGCCCTCGTCCAGAACCCCATCGTTTCGTTACTGGCAACACTACCCGTTTTGACCCCTTTCGAAAGGCTAAAAAAAAAACTTTTTTGACACGCAAAAAAGCGGAGGATTGAAAATTGGGCTGTTGCTAACAACAAAGAGTGGCGCGGAAAGCCGTCAGTATTGGGCGAGGGGCAGCCTTTTGTAAGTCCCGTTCTCGATAAATGATTGGTCGAGAAATCTGGTAGAACAGTGAGGATGGTTGAGTGGTGGACGTTCAACGATCTTTTTTCGGCGCCCGAAAGGTGTGTGGGTAGCGACGGTGTGATGTGTTGGTTGAAGTAGCTTTTTCAGGTCGTATTTTTTTCTTTTTATACTGGGCCAAAAACTCTTCCTATCGCCTGATGTTGAATGCGGGAGTTCTAAAGGGTGTTTTTTTTTTTGTAAGTTTTTTTTTTTTTTTCAACGTGGGGTGGGCATTCCGTTTTTTGAGCCGTATGACGCCTTGGACATTGAAACGCTGAATCAATCCTTCTGAATTGTAAAATGTTGGCAATGGCATCGATAAAATAAATAGTTGAAACACAACAATAATGCACATTATTAAATTCAATAATGTTGAACTCGAAACATTATCAGTACACTACAAGAATAGTACGATGTTAAGTTATTCCACTGTTAAGATGTACGTATCAATGGGGAACAGACGCATATTGACATGAATATGTCTTTTCGCAGGGGTCAATCCAAAATTTTGTCCCGTAAAAAGAGTTACTATGTTTTGGTTTCATTGTTTTTATGGCCGAGGAGTCAGCATGGAATTTCGGCATAAATCGAGAGCTTTCTAACGTGTGGATAACGATATTCGTTGGTGAAAAACCGACTGAGTTACATTTCCCTAGTTACGAGGGTTTGATATGAATTTTCCTCCGAGCAGTCTGTATTATTTTTATAGAGATTGTATGTTTACTAGTATCAAATGTGGTAACCAGGGGTGACATGGGCTGAGCGAAGTGCCCCAGACGGCGCGGCGTATGGTGAACGACGGATTCTTCGTTTGGATTTTTGGATTCTGCTAATCTTGAAACTTAATAAAAATAAAAAAATAAAAAAAATAAAATAAATTTTTGGAGGGGCGTTCAGAAATTTTCATTTTTTATGCTCGATTCCATAGGTTCATTATTGAAAATAGTGAACCAAAACAGACATAATATGTTATGTGCATATGAATTTACGCATGGATAGAGCACGAGTACCAATATTGGACTGAAGCCAACTTGTTGATTTTGCTATGCTGCTTCGTGTTGAGGGGGCTGCTTGAAGATCCTCACGATTTTCCTATAGGGTCGTCTTCACATCAACGAAGACAAAAATGATGTCTTGGTAAATATGGGTCTGTAACATTCATTCGTTGAATGGCCTCCACGTTCTTCTTACCTACCTTTGGTCTCGTTTTCCTAAATTAAATTTCATTTCAAACCTTGTTGTATTCCTTACTCTGGCTTCCTTCTCGACCGTACCTATTCATCACGCTAACAGGCTTCACACTTTGCCTGAAGGGTTTTGAGAAAACCAACTGATTGAAGAGCGGTGTGCTCTTTCGTACTTCCTAAGGAGAGACTTCATCACTGGATGTGGGCTCCTCCATCAACTATTACTCCACCGATCTCGGTGTCTCCCCATTACTTATATTATCGTTCACGACAGTCATTACATCAACTTCCAGAGTGAGTGCTGACGAGAACGTGTGTACTTCGAAGTCTAAATGTTCTGTCGTTTTATTCTTGCGACAGGATTCATAACTTTGCCAGGTACTTTGGCGAATCTGAACGAAACATGAGTAGGGCGTTTATTTCAACGTTGTTGTCCACAAGTGAATTATTTAAATCATTACAATAAATTTCCAGGTATATACATATAGTTACCATGATTGCTTATTTATGTTTCATAGCAATCTACAACAGCGATAGTCTCTGCTATAATGATCTTCCATTCAATAATGGTATATGGAATGTTTGAAATAATCAAAAATCTGAAGGCAAACACATCATTAGTTCTGTTGAATACCTACTATCTTTACTAATCAGAATAAAGCCAAAACGGTACCTTGAAGTTATTTTGATCGGTAGGCTTCACCATTTCCTGAATAATTTTGAACGGGCCGTGGGTCGAAACTACTACACACGATACGTGGATGTTGCTGACGAACAATGCTCTACAACGTTTACAAGACCAGAATTGAAACTCTCCAGGTTTTCAGTCCATTATGATCCAAATATACGAGTATACGGCGCCGCAGGGCAGAGAGCTTTTAACAACGGAATGCGGAAGAAGTTCCCGCATAGCCATTATCACTAGGGAGCAAAAAGCACCCTCTGACCGACGTGATGATAAACAGAAAAGGACTCCCCACCTTTTGCGCACACTTCAGGTCCTACTACATCCCAAAATAACATCAGAGTTTCTCAACTCCTGAGCCTAAAATTGACGCCCTTACAACGGGCAGATTATGGAGAGCAAAAAAAAAATAAAATAAAATAAAAATAAATAATAAATAAATAAATAAAATAAAAAATTGAAAAAAATGGAGCGCAATCGGGTATTCAAGTAAGTCTAAAAATTGAATGATTTCTTCAATGTTTCAGTTCTAGTAACTGCTAAAAGAGAGAGAAGGTGGCTTCCACGGCGTTGCATAACGAATCCTGGAAGTTGCTATATCACGTAAACCTCAACTTGTCTTGAACATAATTTAAAGTTTATTATCGAATGTACCTACTTGAACTCCAACGCTAAAAACCTCTATTCAAATATTTTTTATATTAGGTATCAATCCGTCACGTCACTCTTTCTGGACCATTTCTCGTGGCACATGGCTGCTCGCCAGTATCGCTAGCATTTCCCAGCCCTACTCAAATGAAACCATAATGCAGGAAGGAATGCAGATTCTCATTTCGTACCAACCGTATTCTTCAAAGAATGGTTGATTTCATAGGTTGTAATGAAGAAAGAAGAGTAGATGGGGTATTCTTTCGGATACCCCGAAACATGAAGACAGAGAGTTGCTCAGATCTCTTAATAATCGCGTTTGTTGCAGGAAGCGCATGTCGTCCTGAGTACGTCATCAAACCCTCACTTACAATTCTCTGATATAATATTCAGCGTTGTTCCGTCGAAGAAATTTGAGTTAGTAACTTGGTTAGCTTTGGGGAGTAACTTGGTTGCTTCTCAATTATCTGTGAATTTTATCGAGAAAAACTAGGCAGCCCTCACACGAGAGAGAACTATTTGTCTCGTAGCATGTCGGGAAAGCGCAAGGAGGGGTTTCTCCGCAGCCTTGGGCTGTTGGACCGTTAATGCAATTTCCGCTCAATTGTGCGCTATTGGCCCTTCTCCGTTGTGCTACCTCGTCTCTGATTCTGTTAGTACAATCACGTTTGGGTTATTATGAGCGAGGAAATGCTTCCAAGCATATTATGAAAGAGGGGACTGATTAAAATACAGGAACTGCTGAATGATTCTTCTATAGATCTTGTGCTGGTGGTGATATGGATTTTTATGGTGTGGGCTTAGCCAGCTTTCCTCATTTTCGGGGTTTCGCTGCTTCTTTATATGCCTGTCCGCGTACCTTATTGGTTATTACTACCATGTTTAGGAAATGGACAGTTGGAGCAAGGGAAGGACCTATTGTGGAAGGCTATCGTTTTTCCTCTGAAGAATCAATGTTAACCAGTCCAGAAATGGGAGTTGGTAATTCTTGGCGTTCTTCGATTGATCTAGTTGTAGGTTCAAACCCATCGATCCTGAAGGTGCCCTCGTGTCAGAAAACTCCAAGTTTATATCAACGTAAAGGAATGAGTAAAGTAAAGTAAGCAACCATTTCAGGCTGGATTTCCGTCCGTCTGCCACTCCTGGCGTCACGGACGTCTCATCAGCTGTCCTCCGAAGGGGGGATCAGAATTTGATGATTCAGAATCTGATGATTTCGCTCATGGCTACTCATTGCCTCACCCCCTTGAGTGGAGAGGGGTTCGCCGACGGCCCGACGTGAAAATACTGAGATGTGTGGTTCCAGCCACGCAGGCGGTCACCCATCCAAGTATTAACCGCGCCGCTGAAAGCTCAAGTTCGGTGATCTCACTGGAACCGGTTTATTCCACCAGATAAGGCCGTCGGCAGACGTAAAGAAATGTATAACACCAATGATCATCCTAACGATGCCGCATCATCGGTTTATAAGGAGTAAATACCATTCGGAAGAGCTCCCGCAAAACGATCAACAAACGTGCGGCTGAAGAAAAACACTTGCGAAAGTGTATCAAATGCGTTTTTCTCGGCAACCTCCGCTATTCCCAACAACTAACAACCCCCGTTCACAACTCCCTGAAAACGGAAGGCTCTCTAATGATGGGAACCAGGGCGAAAACTGTTTGAAACTCCATCAGGCGTGGAATGGGAGGATTAGCAAACAACAATACTCTGAAGCAACCCTTCCTCTTCACCCGGTAGCATTGTGGAAGTTTTCCTCCCGAGCTCCAGGTTTTCACCCTCGCACTAGTATACTAGCGATTCTTCCTCTATATTTCTTATTCTGGCCTTAGGGAGCGCTCATTACCGTCCTCTTATTCTCGAACGAGGGTTGATTTCTGACACATGTAGCGTTCTTGTGTCATTCACTGAGGAGCGTAATTTACGACGAAAAATACTCGAATATTCCGCTCTTCATTATATTCCATCCAAAAATAAACCTTGTTGGCAAGTGGTTTCGATCAATCAGGCTTCACGCAAAGAGGTTTTTGTGACGAGCTGTTCAGATTCCATCAATCGGGGAAATGGTTATGTAGTATAATAGCAGTGAACTGAGGAAAATAGGACGGTTCAAAAAGAGAACGTGTGGTATAAAGATAATGAAATGAGGAGGTGACGATGTACGAAGTGGAATTTGCTATTAATGCCTACTGACGTACCTTTGGGTGCTGCGCAGCTTAACCTTAGGGGCCCCTAGGTCGGAGGTACTGAAGACGATGATCCGAAAGGCGAAACTCCGGAAATTTGGATGCAGGAATCAGAGCAAGGAAGTAGCAGGAAGGAGTTTAGTGGAGTGAAAATTAAAGGAAACTTATAAGTGAAACCGGAATATTATATCCGAAGTTCTAAATCACTATTATTAAGAAGGATGAAATAATTTATTGCCATATATTTGTATGCAAAAAATCCCAGTTAGTAGGCGAAAACGTTGGTTGATAAGTGCGATTTGGTACCTACCTTTTATACAATAATCAATGTATGAACCTTCAATACGTGATATTTGATGATTTAACATTATAATTTATTTTACTTTACCCCCTGATGAATTGCTAAATAATTCAACTTAATTTCAGTGGATAATTTACAGTTCAGTTTTGGCTAGGATAATCTCCCGTAATTGGTCGCCTGCAGGCGGGTGGGAAAGTGTCTATTTCACCACTAACATAACATTCACCCATCAGTAAAATGATGTTCTGATGATGTGACTATCAAAATAAATGCAACATATTGAAAAAAATAATATATATATTTTCTGCGGAACTGATGTATTTTCCCCCACTTACGGAGTTCTACAAAATGGACGAAAACAACAACCGACGAATACGAATGTAATTATCTAATATTTATGATCATTCATACTCCATTTTAGAGTGTTGCACGAGTATTACGTACCTACGGTCTGTCGGCCTTAGATGGAATCATTTATCGGCGTACAGCAGTTTTCAACGTCGTTACCTCCATCAAGGGATCACCCCATTATTGAGGGGGTTATCATGATCCCAAGGATTCGCGCCGTTAACAATCCACCTTCGCGAAGCCAACAGACTAATTTCTGATTACCTCGCAAACTGATGATCAAAAGGAGACATCTACCGAGGCCGCGGGAGTGATTACTTCTCGCCTCTCGATCGATATTAGTTTCCCAGGGAATTACTCACGACCCATTGAAGGGTTCATTTGACGTGTGATTTTATCACTTTGCTGGCAGCGAGGGGTGGGCGGTTGGATTGAGTTTCCATCCCCACAGCCTCTTTGCTCCCTCTTTCCAGCATCTACGGCCTTGCTTCAATCCTATTGTACGGCCCATCGCGATCGTTTTTATCCGCGCTTTTAATCTACTTCAACATTAATCCAGAGAGACTGAAGTGGAAACCCCAATGGAACGAGGAATTATCAATTACCTACCAATCTCATTTAACTCATTTAGGAACACGGAATGAATATTAGGAATTTTACGAAGACAATTTTTGCTAGGCCAATTTGGGAATATTTTCCTCTTGAAAATCCGTTTAAGAAATTATTCATCGATTCGTGAAGTTTAACAGTTGAGAAAAAAACGCTGCACATTATACGTAAGGATTTAATTTATGTTATGTGCAATGATTCTATCGGTATATCCCTAGTTGGTGAGTACCTATATACCGAAATTACATCACGAGGTTCACAATAATTATTTATTTTGTTTAACGAGTAACTACCTGTAATTTATTGTTATTATCTGAGTGTATTCTTATTAACGTATTTCAGTAACTAAGTAACCCTTACTGACGGTAAGGCCAAGCTTCGGCGCACAACTAGACCCCGAATGGGGCTGGTATACCAAATTTAATTGATTTCGGTAGATGGTAACTGAGCAAAGTACCACGGACGGATTTTTCAAAATTGTATTTTCCGGATTCTACGTAACTCGAGTTCTACTCGAAAAGTAAAAATCAAATTTTGAGGGGGTTTAAATTTTTCTTCATGCTCGATCCCAACGGTCCATTGGGTCTTGAAAATCCACCCAAGTTGGGTGGGCAGTGCGCTTCCTCACTTCTGTAACATGGATGCATAGTACCAGTTTAGAATCGGTCCATTATGTTTATGACAACAAAGTTTGCGCATGCGCAGGAGCTATGACTGATTCAAGGTGACGAAATTCATAGGAAATCGTCTCGGAGTCAGCCCTCAACTACTCCAAAAATGTGAGCGGACTCCGTCCATTACTAAATGAGAAGTCGTAGTTTCAGACATTCACGTTTGCGCATGCGCATGCGATGTCTAATGTTGCGCATGAGTCTAACGGCGTTACAATAAATAAGCAACGTTTCGGGGCTAATCCACACAATCCCGGAAATTTTCAACAAAATTGGACTATAATTTCGTATAGTTTCGTCTGGTAATACCCGATTAATGGAGTGACCTTTGAAAAATTAGCCTCTTGTTGTGGGAATGAAAAATTTGTTAAAGTGTAGGTATCAATGTAGCTTTGTAGCTGTGTAGCTTTGATTATTCCATAGCTAACAGGACCGTACTAACGGCGTGGGTAGCAAACAGTATTCAAACGTTGGGACAAGTTGGCGGATATAACGATCTACGTCTGGCCGGAAAGGCCCTCCCCTTCAACCGGGACGGCTTCTCTGTATTCCGGAGGCTTCCCTTTGGCCGAGGGGTTGCCAAGGACCTTTTGATTCAGACCTTGACCAGCCCGGACACCCCCGAGCACACTTCCTTCCAAGATCCTCATCTCAACCCCTGAACATAGGAGCATCCAGTCTCATCCAGGCTTCATCTACCCCCTAAAAAGCTATTGTTTTATACACTCAACCCTCTGAAGTTTGTACGAACAATGCTTTTACACCATGTTGAGTTTACTTAGGAAGAAATTATCGCTGTTATCGTTACTAGGGAGGTTTAAGACGTTGACTTTTCTCGGTTGTTCCCTTCCGTTCTTTCGAACTAATGAAAATATCGATAGCAGCAATGTAAATAAAAAATATAAACATCAAACCATTGCTTGTAAAATTGTGGTTGTTCTGTTAGACCGAGTTTGCTTGGACACCTTATGAAGGATCCAAAATTATAAGTACCTACTACTTCCTGTATTATTTCGGTATGACAGGCGACTAGTGTTGTATATTTATATGCCCATATTTTATCAACAAGCTAATTTGTTGTTTCATTTTTCATCATGTCACTCCCGCCGACGACTTATCAATCATTCCTGAGTCTCCTGGGTCGTTGTTATTCGAATAGCACCACTTCCTCTGGTAAAGCAGTCTTGATGATTATGCGAGGGACGGCTTGGTCGGTTGTTATCAGCTACCCCCCACCCCATGTTCGGCATACCCCTTCCACTTAGAAGAGATTGTCATCGCTCTCCTCCATCTCGTCTATATGTAAATCCTCACTAAATGCACCGAAGCTTCAATATCGAAGGAGACCCTTTTCCAAGCCGTTGGATAGCGGTTCGGAAGTCGATGATGGAAAAATTCGTCGTCACGGTTGTAGGTCAGTCATGTTCGGTTAAGACATGAAACAATGTATCTCTTTCTTTACAGTAGGTATACCTACGCTTACGCCGTTGTTTACCTGGAAGACGTACTCCTTCAACATAACTTCTACCTTCACTATTGGTACTAATACCGCTTATGTGTACTACTAAGGCCTGGGACAATCTGTGGCACTTATCTCGTTTTACCCAAACCTCAGGTTTCACAGGTTTTGTCAATCTATGGCAATGCTATCATAGATGATATATAACATTATTATACATGCCGGGTCATCTGGTTTGGGCTATCTTCCCAGA
>JAEMON010000013.1:6236197-6248328 GCA_030264115.1 Lygus lineolaris
AACCGCCCCTTAGTTGTTGCTGCGGTACAACTATCCCTCGCTTCCTCATTTCATGCGTCACACGCTTCTCGGCCTTTATTAATTAAACCTCACAGGCCATGATGTTTCGCTAAGATTTCGTTGGTGGAACAAATGAGTGAAAACCCTTACTGGGTTGATCATGAGAGCCCCTCCCCACAGTTATACATAACCATTTTATATTCAAGGGAGCGGGCCATGAAGGGCCTTTTGATTTAGTCCGGCGGTACCACCCTTCGACTGGGCACGTAGTTCCCGCTTGTCCTCTTTTCCGCGTGTTCCCCCATCCGTCCGGCGGATCTCCCGGCTGGTTCGAGATCGAAGGAAGTATTTTTTTAACTGAATAAAGTTAAGATGAGAGGATTTCTGTAAAATCAATAACTCACGTAGGTACTTAGTTCTATATACGAATATCCCGACTCAAATTTGAGAGTTCTGTGAATTCACTTCAGATATTCATTCGTTAATTATAATGTGAGGGTTCCCAAAATCATATAGCACATCCTTATGAACTGGCAGGAAACCTGGCCATCGATTGGCCAGAGGCTCTTTACAAAATTTCATCGTCCTAGGATGAAAAGAAAAGAAGATAGTTCACCCAGTAAATTTAACTTGTATTATCAATCTTATCAACTGCTCACAAGTGGCTGTGTACAAAACTGCATTTTCCTATCAATACGAATAGAAGATTGGACAAAGCTCCAGCGTGCCTAAGGTATTCGTCAACCAACTGAGTACGATGTGTGACATACCCATACAGCATACAGGGAAACCATTTTTTTTTTTAACTTATTACGATTTTTATACCCAACTTTGATGATCCTCCCCGATTAAAGGAACTATACTACCCTCAATACATCGTGAAGGGTGGTTTACTGACTCCAATTATTTAGGTAGTGAAATATCTCCTATTCGGGTTGTATTGTTGTTGTATTGTTGTGTACTCCAATTATTTAGGTAGTGAAATGTCTCCTATTCAGGTTGTATTGTTAGAGAGTGAAGTTAAGGTATGATTTGGTCCTTTCAATGTGATAGAGACAGACAGTAGACGTCTCCTTTCTAGCTTGAGAAGGATGTTCCTATTATAAATTGATAGGCACAGCCGAAGCGTCTCCAGTTCAATTTAAGGTATGATTTGGTCCTTTCAATTGGATAGAGACAGACACGAGAAGTCTCCTTTCTAGTTTGAGAAGGATGTTCCTATTACAAATTGATAGGGGCAGCCGAGGCGTCAGCAGTTCGATTTATAGTAGAATTTTGGTTTGTGCAATTTGTTTGATCGACGGAGACAGACGCTAAGACGTCGCCTTTTCTCACAGACAACTTGCGACGTTTATGAATGAATTTAAGCTTAAATTATTTTTGTGAGACCTGAATAGAATATGCAAAATGTGGATGAAGGGATGATAATTGAGAACTCGAGTTGAGGTTGAAAAGAGCGTAGGGATTGACTTGACCAGTGGTTTTTCGAGAGCTTGGGAGTGGAGCTAGGACCGGCCGTTATATGGGGCGTCCCTGAGTGGGGAGATCTCCTGTCTCTAGGTGGGCGTCTACCCACTCTAGGTTGCCTTAGGGAGGAGTCTATTTTGTCTCTGGTCAAGCCTACCCAACTTGTTTATTCATAATGATTAATAATATAAAGGTGATGATTATGTTGATTTCACCATAGGTGGAATAGCCCTAAACTCCGGGCGGTACCCATGTACTATCATGTTAGGTAGAATGATCGTTATATATGAAACTGATTCAGCACATAAAATCTGTGGCTGCTTGGTAGTAAAATTATGAAATCACAAGAATACGTGATACGAGCCGTTGAATACGTTCGAGATTATCACCCTGTGTTTATCTTGTGGTAAACAACCGGACGGTCTGTGGCCACCATTTAACTCCCTTCTCGTCTCAGAAGGGGAATAATCCTGGAAATGGCCCAATCGTGGTTCTGCCTTCGTGAGAAGTAAATATTCAGCTTTAAGGGCTGATGCGGTTGTTGGCGCGGGGTGATGGAGGAAGGTGAAAGCGTCGTCGAGAGACGCGGGAAAGGCACGTAATGGGGCTTGAAAAGGGAAAATGAATGTTTCATGAGGTTTTCCAGTTTGAAGGGGGGAGCCACCATCATGGGTGCCGAGGCTTAGTTAATGCGCGAGGATCATAATACTATCCCTCTCGTTGTAGCTGGAAAGTTGAGTGCGTCAAATTAATTTGACGTTATGACACTTGGAGCAATGAAACACTGAGCAGTCCCAATATTATAGCCATTGATGAGCATAGAACAGCTTATAGCACTTGAGTAATTATTCAAAAGCTCAGGAACTTTGCAATTATTTTGAACAATTCTTCGTGTGATTGAGCTTGAATGTAGTAGAGTTCTGATGACGTTCTGACGTTTGTAATCGAACTAAGGCTCTACGTAGGGCTTCGTTCCCGATGAACAGGTGTATGCAAATTAGGAAGACATACAGTGAAGAGTAGGTGTAGAAGAAGTGCAGTCAATGATGATCATGGAACCGCTTACCATTTCAATGGTTCCGAGGAATTGGATATCTCAGGGGAAACCTAACCAACAACGTCGAGAATAGTTTGTGCATTACGTATATTATTCTCTCTCGTGATAGTATAAATAGATCAATACAAATAGTCATGTGTTTGTCTTTCTGTGTCTGTATCGATCAAGCTCAAAATGCAACACTGTTTTCCGTGTTTTTTTTCTCGAAACGATGGCTAAGGTGATGGCCAAGTCAAAGGCTAGATGAGAAGTTCTCTCACTATCTTCTTCTACTTGAAATCGACCGGTTGTAAAACCGACCTGGGTGTATTCATTTCCGCCACTAGAGATCAGGTTTTCTAGTGTATTGTCGTGTCATCATGGGTTGATGTTCCAAAAGCTTGAAAGAGAAGGTTAACAAGTCAAGCCGTTCGTGCTGCGAACCGAGAATTTGATAGGTATTTGTTTCGGAAATATCCCTTTCAAGTTCCTCAAATACGTAATAATATTGTGATATTTTTGGTTCTCTTTAGACAGGACAAAGGACATGTTTTAACTGGCTCTACCGTGAATGGATGAATCAACAAGATTAACGACTCGGAGTGCAAAGATAAGCGTTCAAGAAAAAGGGGATAGAATCGGTGACACTGCTCTCTGCTGCCCTTGGAGTCCCATTTAATTCAACAGAGTTTCTAGCAAACTACGCTCCTTGATTCCACAAGTCTCTCCTCGAATATCCAGGAGGAAATTTAAATAAATTACTTAAAAACTCATGAATACGAATATAAGACGGAGCTCGACTTTACTCCGCTCAAGAGTCTTCATTAAATCATCTGAAGCCGCAGACGGAGGTACTACACTGAAGTATAACATTCTGGAAGAGAAGGAAGTCCCTCCACGTTCACCTCCATGCAGCCCTTTGGGGAAGGAAAAAGTGTATACCGCCACAATACATAAAAGCAAAGAAATACGTGTGCCAGTGCTACGAGGGAGGACTCAGCTACCAAAGGGAAATGAAGTAGAGTAGTAGTGGGCATGTATGAAAAACAGCTCTACCCGAGGCAAGGTAGAGAGACAGGGGCACAAGGCAAAATGGAAGGAAAGGCCGTTAGTATACAAATGGCCGAGCGCCTTCCGGGCATAAAGAACGCCAACTAATAAAGGAGTGCTCTTAAAAAGTTTTTCTACGCTTTTGGTCCAAGACGCCTCCTTCCTCCATGTTTCCTTGCAGGTATTTTTTTGTACATTTTTTTTGCGCCATAATATCGGAAGAGAGGTGACCCTAATATCTCAGCATGAGCAAACAAGAAAGCACCTGCTTCCTTCCCCTCGGCCTTCATTTCGCTTTGGCTCCCACGAAAATGTCGGTCGTCCCAACGCCTGGTGGGAGGGGGTGCATTTCATCTTTGGACTCACCCTTACGCGCCTCTCATATAGCTTTTCTTTCTTTGTTGGTGTTTGTCATCGGCGTGGGGAAGATTGAGTTTCGGAAAACTGTTTTTTTTTTTTTTTTTTCTGAATAAATGGTGGAGAGGGTTGGCCAGTTATGGTTAGTTGCAGATATCCGGATCGAACGGAATTTGATTATCATCATCGTCAATTTTATACTGACGTTGGTCAGACTAGAGTTGTTCAATAATACCAATACGTAGATACCTGCGGCTCTTTAAGATGAGCTAAAAGTTCAATCTGGTGAGTTTGGCTGAATGTCCACTGAAAGAGCCAAAGGCTGAGAATCTAGAGCTTGTGGTATGGAGATGTGAATCATGTGAGAGTGAACAGTGAGCCTCAACCATATTCAGAACTTGAAGTGTAATAGTTTATTTGTTTATTAGTCGACCACTGTAGAAAACATCACGAAAGAGCCTGGCAGTAAACTGGAGCAGGACTCACTTAACGTCCAGCTGCTGAATTGGTAGCAATTAATACGATGAGAAGAGGTACATAAACACACTCGAACTAAGTAATGAGATGACGAACTATAATGATAAAATAATAATTATGACTACAATTAGCATGTAGTCGAAGTGACATCGACTTTGAACTGAGGCCCGGTTACCTACCTCATAATATCTTGTAATCTACCTCAGTAATATTATCACAGGGGACTAGAAGACTTCTAGATTTGTGTTCCAGCCCTAAATACCTTGTGGAAGATGGGATAATAGACAATATCACAGTGGATCTCCGAAGTGGGTACCTACGATCGTACTACAACCATTGTGGAAATAATTACATTTTTTGACAAAGGCACTTCGTATATTGGACCTGCTCTTATTTCATCATAGTATTTTTGAGATGTGATTGTTGAGTTTTTTTGTATATTAGTATTTTTGATGATGCAATTCGTGTACAATATAAAAAGGTTGTGATAGGCATATCAAACCCTGGGGGCCTCTGATTGCCCAACAACCGTTTTAATAAGACAACATTAGTGTTAACGCGCGAATCAGGGGTTTTCATAGAAATATTAACGAAAAAATTCGGACCCCCGTGCTCCGCACTTAACGTTGTTTATTAACAGCTTCCCCAGCTATTTTACCCTCCCGTTTTGCCCTTATCTCCGTGACACTGTACTTTATTGCTTTTAATTTCCCTAATGGTTTTTCGGGATAAACAAAGTATCGTGTTATTCCGAGTTTTTTGAGAGAAGGTGAGCGGGAAGCACGGAAGCGTTGGCAGGATAGTTAAAAAAGGGGCAGGAAGCTTTAGTAAATTGAATAAATGTTTATTTCACATAGTGTCAACTTCAGACTCAATAAGCCTTCTTGGTGAGTTGTAGGTATCGTTGTTATCAAACTTTTGTAACTTCACGAATTTTGGCAATGCCTGGTAATAAATTGCACATCAATTGATATTATCGCACAGGTGGCAGATGTTTAACGAATCAAGGTGAACCGGTTTATTGTGTTCCTACTAGGTATACCAAAGGCTGATTTCTGCTATTCGACAATATACTCGATTTTCAGTTTTTTTGATTTTGCTTGAATGGTTTGGCCTGGGAACGATGATGATTTCGGGAGCCTTAGTGGATAAATCAAACTCTGGAAATGGGCAATTTTGGGTAGACGTTATATTGTATTCGTTCAACTGGAAGATTCTAGTGAAAGATTTCCAAAATGGTGCTTTATATGGGGTACCCGACGATTAGGAGTGGAAGACACTCGCAACCTTCTCAGCCATTTTACAGCCAACCTTATATGAACGTGGTGAGTTGAATATCAGGAATCGATGCGGGTTTACGACGGTTGTCAATCCGAATCTGTGGAAAATACGAAATTCCGACGAACCGCAATAACCCATTGCTCAGATAAAGTCGTTAAGGGGATCCTCCTGAGTCGAATGATGCACTATAATAAGTGTTTCTGATGACTTAATGTGGTGTAATCTTCGTTTTTGTTAGACAGGTCGTTATATGACGGTTGCGGAGACCAGGGGAGTGAGCCAGGAATTTCCTCAAAAATGCCTAAATCTCAGCTACCCAAGAGTTTATAGAATCTCAGTTCCTTGGCCCCTTAATATTGGATTATGGCTACCTTTGACGTTGGTGGCGGAACTTAGAGTCTGCGGAACTTGCATGGTTATTAAAAAATAATTTGAAATATCTCAGTGATGAGGGATTTCCAAAAATGTGCTAGCTACGTGTAGCCAACGCGACGATTGAAAGTTGCTGGAAAAGGGTTTTGTAATTTCAACTTAACTGACGTCACCAACCCACGCCTTCCTGAGTGGGTCCCTAAGCTCCAAATTAACCTAAGTGACGTCACGTGCTCCCTTTCAACCCGTTTTCTGGTCAATCCACTCGTAAATTCAAGCTGAAAATTGGCACCAGGGGTTCTTGAAGGGCGCTGAATCAGATTTTGAGGTTCAAAGGCGCGAAAGCGCTAAGCTGACAAATTGGAATAAAACCAATTGAAACGAGAAGACCTGACCTGACCTGACCTGATCAACTTCTCTCCTCAAAATACCTACCATACCAAAAATTTGCATTACATAAATTGTGAAGCCATTGCAATAGCTTCATTTTCTTCGAAAATTCGCTATAACCGTTGATAAAAAAGTTCGAAAAGTGCCGAGCACGATGTTGGTTGCTTTTTCTAGCGGCGAGAGTAGCAGGTGCGGTGCAGACCATGGGCGAAAACAGACTCATCGATACAAGGAATCGAAGCGTCTCCATGCTTGGATCCAAACGCACAAAAGTCCGTAGATTCGGCGTGAATTAGGGCGCTGATTTGGTGTGATTTACCCTGAACCTACAGTGGTTTTTGTACGTAGACAGAAATGAATTTCCGACGATAGGCAAATCTACAGAAGCTCAACCACAACCCATCATCACAAATTGAATAGTAGTAGTGGCAGGTTATCAGGACGAGGAGCAATTTAGGCAACGATTTGTTGGAGTTGGTAAAATGTGGCAATCCTTGGGGGTTACTGTTGTTTAATAATTACACCTGAGTAGGCAGTTGTTACTCAAGCTCGTTCTCATAGCGTTCGCGTCCTGGCGTCTGGCAAACCGCGTCCGATTAATAACCCGTAGCGGGCTGGTTGATTGTTATGCGCCCCTTCCTTCTAAATCCACCCCCCCCCCCCTCCACCCCCCTTATCATCCATTCCAGCCTATTCCGTGGGAAGGGAGAGGAGCTCCCCTGCCTCCGGACCACCATCTCCTTCCGACCTTCGCTTATCCTCCTCCCCGAACCCAGGAGAATGACAAATGAAATCTGCCTAATTAATTCTGGTGGTAATTGTCGCCAACGGCGGAACTTCCTCTGCTGGAGCCCATCATGGGGCATAAATTAACTGGGGGAGAGCCGGCGAGTTGCGAAGGGACGGCGGGTGTAGAAGTCTATCTTACTTGCCCTCACACCACTTCTTCATGGCGCTTTCTGGGCGAGTTTCGGTGCTTCTCCAGGCAAAAACCTATACTGCTTTGAATTCCTTACTACCATTGCTTATTGGCTCACGTCCATTCGGATTGGTGACACTGGTACCTGAGTGACTCCTAGGAATGGGCATCGATTCCAAGAAATTCCCATTCAAGCAGCATGAGTTGATGAGCGAATTTTCGAAGAATGATTTTGACCGATTCGGTGGGTGATTCTTATACGAAATTTCACGGTGATTCCGAATATAGCATATATGTTCCTATGTTTAGGATGGTAATTCACACCAGAAACCTCAAAAAACACGTTTTGTTAGCGGTTTTTGACTCTAAATTTTCAAAATTTAACCCCTTGGAGTACTTCAAAAATGCTGGTAAACGAACTCGTCCTTTCTTTTGATATTATTGACATATTAAATTTTTTTCGGATTTTTAGCTCGATTCTTCGGTCAGATATCATTTGGAGAGACACATAGTGTAGATATAAATGTATATACCTATATAAATATATTTGCAAAATCGAATCTACGCGCGAACCTGGTAGATCTGAAGTGCGACTTCCAACTGCGGCTGCTAGAGTGCAGGAGCGGACAGCAAAGGCGGAGGAATACATCAGGCGGATGAATACATCACGCGGGATGGATACATCACGCGGATGGATAAATTGGGATTGAGAAAGAAGCTGGGATACGCCGTCGTGGTTCGTGGTTCTGTTCGGTTCAAGTGGTGTTGTTTATGCGAAGTGAATTTTAGCGCATTTTCATATTTTATTCACAAGAGAAGTCTTTCAATTATAGCAATACTAGTTAATTGTGATCTTTTTGCCTTCATGAGCCACCTGTCTAACATAAATATATAATTGCATATAAAAAAGTGTTGAATTTCAGGAATTATTTTTAAAATGGTCTGAAACGGATTTCCATGAACAAATTTTCCAATTTAATAATTTGCATTATTTTAAAATTTGAAGCCATTGCAATAGCTTAATTTTCTTCGATATATCGATATATCGATGTACATCGATATATCGCTTAACCGATATTTGAAGGCACCCCGATATTACTGTAACCGATATATCGGTCCAAAAATATCGTTACTACGCTGTATCGGCACGATATTCTACTTATTCTAGAATGACATCAGAGAGAGTAGTAGTAGGTAAATGGGCTCACATGGAAAACGCTAAGTAGGTACAAGATTTAGGATTTGAAAATGATAGCACCACATTATGGAATCACCGCATTTTGAATTACCTTTTGAAATAAAATAGAAGACATAAAAGCTCAAATATGAGCAAAATCAATCCATTACATCGTGAGGAATCAGTGTTTCAGGAAATATTCCCGTTAAGGTATGCACACGCGCAACCATTGGTCAGACGAAAATCATAGGGGACTGTCTATGAGACCAACGCCAGCTCACTAACATAGTTACCATGATTTTTGGTGATTTTTAAAGTTTTAATTTTTTTGCGACTTTTCCCATCTTCACGGATGAAAAAGTCGAGAAAACGGAAAACCATGAAACATCACCAAAAATCTTGGTTACCTACTATTTTGGTGAGCTGACGGATCTCATTCTATGCAGAACTCTCGGGTTTTCAACTTTTCTTTTATTCAAAAATGGTTTTGGGCCGTTTCGATGATGAAAAACGTGAATTTTCTGGGTTTTTCGACGTTGGTGGTGCTAATTGGTTCTAGATATATAGGAACATGGGGTATAATCGGATCCAGCGTACAATGGGGAACTTGCATGGTTATTTTTCATTTCAGCGTTTGAACGATCTTAGAGATGGCTTTTCAAAAAGATGGGTATCCGATTATTGAAACTTACCGAAAATAGGTCTTTTAATTTTAAAATAATTGACGTCACCGACCCCCAGCCTGCCTGGGCCTAAATGACGTCACGCATTCCCTTCCAATCTGTTTTCTGGTTAAACCAGAGTAATTTCAAGCTGAAAATGGGCATCATGGGGTTTTCAAAAACAGTAATTCAGATTTTGAGGATCAAAATGCAAAATTCTCACCCATGCAAGTTCCCCGTTTCCTATAAAATCAAATAATTCAGTTCACAAAAGTAGTATTTTTTGGCCACTATGAGGCGTGCTGTTCGTTTCCTCACTCCATTTCTTTATGGTCCTGGCCATGGGGAACTTTTGAAACCTCGTACCGAAACCTCTGCGTACGGTTCTTGATTACCGACAAAATATTTAGCTTGTACCCGTTCGTATTATCCACCGCGATCAGAATGACTTTAAGCATAAGTTGTGATCGAAGTCATCTAGACGTAAGAGTTCTCCCACTCCTTCATAGAGATTCCTAGATACTATTATGTAGCTTCTGCGAATTGATGCGTCCCCTAGCCGTGCTAATACTCTCTACTTAAAGTCCCTCTGACCACCAAGGAATTTTCAGCTTGTATACATTCGGATTGCTGACGTGCTTCTGTAGCGACAGTGTTGATAATTGTGCTGAGAGTGACCTCGGTCTTGTCGATGGCGACCTCTATCATTTGGTTGAAGCTACGATTTCAAATGGTTAATGACATGAAAATACCATTGGTTCCGTTCGAACCATTGGACATACCTATCTTATGCATTTCACTGTATATTCCTTAAGTTGGTTGTGCAGTAGGTACAGTGATTTGATGTTACTCCTACTAAGTAGGAGCCTGTAAGCTTGGTAGTAGTCGGATAATTATACCTATTGTTATAATTTATGATTCGTTTCCTGCTCATCGCAATGAAAAGTTATTTCTTCTGACATAAATTGAGCATTGACGGAACGAGTTGTACGAACATACTGATAATCCGAACAGAATATGTGGAACGGATTTCCGAATGTTTCAATCCAACGTTGATTTGTGAGAACGAAACCGAACTCGAGAGTAACAAGCTTATTAGCTTCCCTTTCAGCATCGGAAGGAGGAAACGCTAAATAACTTTTTGGGAAAAGTTTGTTCGGGACTAAGCCTTTCGGTGGGGGTTGAGGGGCAAAATAAAATGCTAGCAAATTGGGATTTCCATCACCGAAGAAAATAAACTTTAAACTTTTCCCACTTCCCGTGCGGATGACGTGAGTCAAGAGAAATGCTCGTTTCGCGCTCTCTGGCTGGCTGCGTTAGCCTCACCTGTTGAACCAGCAAAATAGGAGATCGGTGCACGAACTTTATTTATTTGAGGAAATTGTTCGGAAGATATCAAAGTACTTGTCCCGAGGCTACCGCTTGATGGACTTTGATTGTTTGAATACTTCCGATATTAGGCTGGGTTTGTTGCGATCATATCGGCCATGGGAACACTTACCTCTAAATAATCGGGATTTGGCTCAGGAGAAGGAAGAGAATCAACTTCTCCTTCTTGTTCTATTGTCACATTTCAAACCTCATGCTGGGTCTACTAAATGTCAACATGAATTTTGAAACAAATTTGTTCAAACTCTTGATAGTGTTGATGTTGTCAGGTTTAGACTAAATGCCAACATAATCGTGAACGAAATTTACGTTAGCGCATGCGTTGAGCGTACAGTTATTTCAATCATGATGAAATTGATATGGGCGCCAAAGGGGCCAAGGATCCATGTAATTCAGTTTTTCACATTTTCCTCAGCCAATTTTCGTCCGATTTTGATGCGGTTTGCGGCATTCTTGTTGTCATTCAGTTCTCTAGGGGGAGCATCTATGTATAATTTTAAGTTCGTAATTTTGAATTTTTCACGTCCTTTTTTAGAAGTCAAATTGGCATAAAGGCACATAGACTCTGTAGGAAATAAGAAATAGGAAGAATGCCGCCAACCGCATCAAAGCCCGTTGGAAATTGGTCGAGAAAAATGGAAAAAAACTGTGCAACGCTAAAATGGTTAGGGGACGGGGTAGGGGGGAGGTTATCCGTATCTTAAACCTATTGGTCCTAAGTGGTACCTAATAATGTTATAGTAAGAGTTCTTATAAACCCTTTGGTAGCAGAGATTTAGGCGTTTTTGAGGACATTTTGGGCTCCTTCCCTTGTCCCCTTAAGGGGCCCTACCCGCATAATCCCTGGAAATTTGAACAAAATGGAATGACAACTCTGAATGATGTGGCTGTAACAAGGAAATTCGTACAGACAGACAGACCGATGGAAAGAAACTTAACCAAATTTGTTCAGGAAGCTCTGAAACGTAAAATTCAGGTGGAAATTTCACTTTTAGAGGACACAAATTTTTCTAATTTTCAAAGTGAAAACAAAGCTTCCGCTACTTTCGGTAGACTCGGTAGCAATAGTTGAAAACATACAAATCCTATCCCCAACCATGACAGACTGAACCGTGAGGCCTCCCAGTAACAAACGTGAATCATCAAATTTTGAGGTGAGGGTAAAAATTTTTTTTTTTTGTGCTTGATTCTAATGGTTAATCCATGTCATTACCCATTGAAAACAGTATGTACTAATTGAAGAACACTAAGGCAGTGCTTCACTCCTGTTCCGCATTTCACTATTTCCACTGAGCTTCAAAATATGTCCTCAATATGTACACACAATGGTCTTAACGACGGACTGAATTATTCGATTCATCTACTAGTTTCTTCTCACGGAACTAAGGCAGAAGTCCAAAACATTGAGGTACTTACTTACAGATTCACAAATAATATTAGCGAATTTTCGAAGGAAATGAAGCTATTGCAATGGCTTCAAAAATTAAATAAATAAAATTTGCAATAAAAATAGCAAATTTTGGAAAATTTCCTTCATGGAAATCCGTTTCAGAC
>JAEMON010000013.1:6260772-6299017 GCA_030264115.1 Lygus lineolaris
TGTTGTAGAAACACTGTTATGCGTTATCGTTCCCATCACTAAAACCAACTTACTTTGTATTTGTATACTTTCGTACCAGTAGTTCTGCTTCGCACCACACCGATCTGCTCACACCAGCCCAAGACTCATAGAACTGCTAACTGCCAGAACGCCACATCAACTCTTCCTGACCGTGCTGAACTGATGGGAGGAAGCCGCTGGACTTGATCTCCGATTGCTTAATATTATATATTATTTCCCAACTGTAGTGCGATATTTTCGTAGGCAATAAAGTTTTCTTGATGCAAAAAAAAAAAAAAAAAAAAAAAAAAAAACTGAGGTTCTTAGGTTCTCCTCAGGGTTCTCTGAAGGATGTGGAAGGACGGGAAAATTGGCAACGTGAAATCTTTGATGTGAGGTGGAATGTGAGGAAGTTATTTTTTCCTAGCAAATATTGGTTGTACGTGAAAATCATCAGAAATCATCAGTTTTTCGTGACGATTTTCGATTTTTTCTGCCAACGAAAATTCATAGTTCATGTGCCAAAGCATGGACATGAAAATGTCAAAATACTGGGTACAGGTTGGATCCTCAACACATTTACGTTCTCGGAGGATCTTCGTCATCGGAACAGTTGATGCAGTAGTATGCCATAACACGGAGCACCGTTGCTCACCGACAGGTAAACAAACAAAGTTGGTTGCAGTTTTCAGTTTGTCATTATGATAGGTACATTCACAACATATGAAGGACGCTAGTAGAAGCCTGTTCCATGATACTGCAAATGACACTTCTGAACAAGTATTGTAAAGATTACTACATAAATAACAGTAATAGAGAGTTCTTTGCAACACTTGTTCAGCAGTATCGTTTACTTCAAATCATCACAGTCTTTCGGACACATCCATTATTGGGAAAGTTGTTCACCAAAGACGTTTGATCATTTTAGCGAATTTTCGAAGAAAATGAAGCTATTGCAATGGCTTCAAAATTTTTGTAATGCAAATTTTTGACATTTTTCTTCATGGAAATCCGTTTAAGACCATTCTAAAACGATTCCTGAAATTTAACACTTTTTCTTATGTATAAATATACAATTTATTTATATATTTATAAATTTGTCACTCCAGACGATATCTGCCCGAGGGATCGAGATAAAAAATCCAAAAAAAAATTTAAAATTTCAATAATATCAAAAGAAAGGATGAGTTCGTTGGCCAGAATTTTTGAAGTACTCCAAGGAGTCAAATTTTAGAATTTAGAGTCAAAAATCGCCAAAAAACGTGTTTTTTTAGATTTGTGGTGTGAATTACCATCTTAAACATTGGAACATATGGTATATTCGGAATCAGCGTGAAATTTCCTATAAGAATCACCCACAAAATCGGTTAACATTATTCTTTGAAAATTCGTTCACCAACTCATGCTGCATGAATGGAACTTTTGAATCATGAAGTTGTTCCTTCTTTTCTCTTCTAGGTCTAAGACGAACTAAGGAGTTCTCGTCCCAATTTATTTTCCAACTCCGCTCGTACAAAGTTCACAAAGCACTGATTGCATCCCTAGAATAGTTTGAGTTTTCATCAGAAAGTGGAATACCAACAACTGAGCGAGACCTTTCAAAAGCGATGTCCTTCGGCGAATCAGGGTTTGGAGTTTCATCGCTGATCGGATCAATGAAATTCGGTCAATCATCGTTTAACTATGTTGAATGGAGAGGTTACTTACTTACGCCGAGCTTGGTGATACTACCGGTTTGTTTATGCCAAACCATGTTTACTTGTTTTAGGTAAATCACTTGAATTGGAATTTCAATCACTTGACATGGATTTTCAATGTTTATATTGTGGTAGTAATTATGAAGGTCATTTAAGGAATAGGTTGTTACGTAGGTACTTGCATTTAGTATTACATAACCAATATTATTATTTGAAACATATCTGACAATCCATGTAAATTTTATAAAAATCGGTCCATAAGTTCCGGCGTTTCGTCTGGCACACATTTACACACACCCAAACAGACACGAAATTCGTTCTGGGAGCTTTGAAACTCGGAAACTTATCATCTGATTTCTATTAAATTTTTATGGATTGTGAGGCGGGACCCCCTACAAGGTCTCCTATGAATTTAATCACAGTCGGACCAATGACAATTATTGACAAACATAAATAGTGTGACAATAAATTGTAAATTTGCAGGACGAATCTGCCTGCACGAGCCTTCTCTATCGGTAGACATTAACTGTATTGAAGGACGAATGAACAGCATGAATTAGGAATTCATGCCACATACTTAGTTTGTGCGGTGGGTAAAATAATTAGTTGAACGGGCACGAATAAAAGAAATCTCTTATGTCGACAACAACAGATTTGGAACTCGTGCCGGGAAGTGGAGCAAAGCACGGCGGGAACTTTTCCTGATAAGGAAACACATTCAAACGCAAGATATAATCTCAGTTCTGTTACGTGCCCTTTCCACCCACGGGAGTCGACACGCGGCAATTTCCTACGGCCCGACCTGACGGCGTTCGGGATGTCTGAGGGAAAATGTCCCTCTTCCAATTAGTCTTTATTGATTTTAAATAGATTCTTATCTTAAAATACTGAACGTAATCTCTGTTCTCATCTATAATTTTCTACAACTGTGCAAACGAGTGTAGCCGTGAGTACTGTGTACTAGAAAATCTTCATCTCTATCTCCATTATTTCGAACTTGCCTTTCTACTTGGATCACACCACAGACATCTTTCTCTATCCACACCCATCGATATAGAACTAGTAGTTCTATATCGATGTCCACTCTTCATGAACATAGACTCAAGTTGAGTCTTCGAACAATCTACGTTATCCTAAAACAAGTTGTTATCATATCACTCTCCTACTAGTTGTGGTTATTAATTTCTGACACTTCTCAGACGGCCATTTCGGTAGTAAATACTTTTCCTAATGCGAAATTGGCATCGCACCATCTCTAGTCTTAATTTTATAAATTTATATATATATTCTATAATAACACTAATATTTATTAAACACATATTGGTGGATCATACTTGTTACCTTGTATTATTAACTACAAACGTAATTCTTAGCCCGGCCCCAACTCATTTTTTGTAACATAATCTTGTCTCAAATTGTGACATGTGTGAGGATTCTCAGTCGTGATGATGATTGCCAGTTTAGACGAACGTCAACACGATAGGGAATTACGTTTGCAAATTCCTCCTCGTTCTATACGAAGTATAGAAGATACAGATCCCAGGGGGGTCCAGGGGCCCCCTTTGCCGAGTTTTTTTAATTTACATGATGCAATCAACCAATCATCTAGTTACAGCTAGTTCCTATTCCTACAATTATTACACATACCTTCCTAGTGAGTCTGGTCAACCTACTTTACCGGAATATTATCTACTTCGAAATAATGTGTCTTCAGTCACTAATTATACTGGAGCAATATCGTTGATCTCGATAATCGTATACAAAAAGTTCCATTCATGCAGCATGACTTGATGAGAGAATTTTCAAAGAATGATTTTAACCGATTTGGTGGGTGATCCTTATAGGAAATTTCATTGATTCCGAATACACCATATGTTCCTATGTTTAAGATGGTAAGTTACAATAAAAACCTCAAAAACGCGTTTTTAGCGATTTTTGACTAACAATTTCAAAATTTCAACTCATGGTGTACTTACTCCAAAAATTCTGTCCAACGAACTTAACCTTCCTTTTGATATTATTGACATTTTGAAATTTTTTCAGATTTTTAGCTCGATTCCTCCGTCAGATATCGTCTGGAATGACACATAATATATAACACGTATATATATAAAACACTATATATATAACACATACAGTAAATATATACACACATATAAAAAAAGTGTTAAAATTCAGGAATCGTTTTAGAATGGTCAGAAACGAAGAAAAAATTTCCATGAAGAAAATTTTCAAAAATTTGCATTACAAAAATTTTGAAGCCATTGCAATAGCTTCATTACCTTCGAAAATTCGCTAATATTGACATTTAAAAAGTCTTACTTGTACAAAGCTATATTTTTAGTAATCCTATCTCCATCAGCTCTTATCATTCAAAAACACACAAACTAATAAAAAAAATCAAATGGAACGAACTCCGTAAAAACTCACAACCATGTTGTTGAATTTTCATTATTAGGCAAAACCACAGTACATGGGAGGATTGGATAGATTATGGTTGGAAGATGCAAGTTTTGATTCAATGTGGCTTCTGGCTCGTGGAAGAAGAGAGTTTAGCACGAGCACAGATTTTCAAGGGCCTAAAACGTGTGGGGGAAACACTTTTTGGTTCATTCCGAGTTTTGGTTTGACATAGCGCAAAAATACTGTATGAGTCCACTGTTACCTCAATTATTCAGAAAGTGTACTCGTACTTCTTGATTCTTGCAACTCCAACAGACGAACTAATGCAGCTCGAGCACGCCAACTTTTTTCTTCTTCAATATTTGATTCTCATCGACTTACGAGCAATTCAGACCATTTGCGGGTCACAAATCACGGACACTGCGATTGCATGCCTTGAAAAGAAGGGACAAGGTTGTTCGGGGTGGACGAATTAGTTGTGAAAAGAGGGTGGTTTATTGGGATTGAGAATCCACTGAGAGGTTTGCAAAGGCGTTGGGAGTCGAGACGGGGCTTCCAAGATTAAATTGATTGGCCCCACTTTGAGTTCTCGTGCTCGTCCTATAGGAAAGGGAAGGCGTTCTCATTACAAAAGGACCCTTTCCGACGGTGGTTTGAGGGTAATCCCTGCGGTTTGACGACATCGCAGAGCACAACGCTAATTACATTACCGGCGGGGAGGCCTCCAGGGAAAATGTACAGAACGGACATTAATGTTTATTCGGCGTGAAAGTGAATCATATTTCGTGACGTCAAACTCAGGAATCTGCCGACTCTCTATTTCTCGACAACCATTATTAATTTTCCATCTACCAAATACCATGAACTAAGATTTGAAAGCGTTGAATATCAATGTTTGGATGTAGCCTTGGAAGCATTGATTTCTAATAGGAACTTGAATATTGGGTGCAGTACTTTCCCTTTACCCGGATCAATTTGGAAAAAAGAACGTAAACACGATGAAGGTTTGCATATCGGTTTTGAGCATAGCGATAGGAAGATTTTTCTCCCTACCTCCTTGGGTCTGAAATACATACGAACGGAAGTAGGCAGAAGCGCCATACAAACACTTATCCGATTTTATGCTTCGCATTATTCCAGTTTCATGAAAGCCCATCTATTTTGCAAAGTTTTCCCAATTGATGATAGTATGATTGATGTATAGTTCTATCAGTAACACGAAGTCAAATACTCTCAATATTATATTACTTTCAATAACGAACAATAGGTAGTTTACTCATATTAGGTAGTTATTCATATAAATATATATATATACATATATATATATATTCTTTATGTACATATAAAAAAAGTTTTAAATTTCAGGAATAGTTTTAGAAGGGCCTGAAACGGATTTCCATGAAGAAATTGTTCAAGAATTTGCATCATAAAAATTTTGAAGCATTGCAATAGCTTCATTTCCTTCGAAAATTCGCCAAAACTCGATTTCTTGCTTTTAAGGCACATTTAGTGCGTAATTGCGCACGTTTTTGCTCACTCAAATTATCAAGTTTCCGAATCTGTAATGAAAAATCGGTGTTCCTGGTTGAAAAAACAAAGTTGGCGTTGATTACGCACGGTTGCGTTATTGCGCGAAAATGTCATGGTTGAATTCCTTGCAGAAAATCATAAAGACCACCGTTGGTCCCGTTCTTTACATAGCGAACTCAGAAAATGCGGGAGGGTGGGCAACTATGTTATGATACAAGCTATGTTTGATTCCGAAAACTCACGGATAAAAACATTGGAGAAAGGATAATATTGTATTCAGTTCAAGAACAATGTGTTTGTATAACCTCGTTTCTTCTTCTCGTTTCAGGTGAGTTGATCTTATATCCCCTCTTGAACGAATCTTTAATGGTTCATCGACAAGGTAAGGTACATAAGGTATTATCTATAGTGAGTTATGTGCTGAGTAGTTTCAGACCTTGACTGTAAGAAAATCCATTATTTACATTGGTTCATATTTGGTCATTCATTATAATAATACCTATACCTTTTGACAAGCACGTAATACCATATTAATTCATTATCAGACGAAAATTGTGAAAGTAACACAACGGCTGTGTTCTAGGGATGGGAATATTGGAAGAAAAATATTGATATTAACGAACAATATCGACACAGAATTGATCCCTTCTATCTAACCCCCCCCTCCTTCCTTATTTTGCTATGTTGATCATATATAATTATATAATATTCCATGGGAGCTTAATTTTTGGAGTGGGTTCTTGTCCGAATCAAACTTGAAGAGAAAGTACTGAGAAAGGCATAACATTTTTATTATACCAGGATTATTTTCCAATTGGCGGAAAATAATGGTACTTAACCTCTTCTATTGAAAGTTTCTCCTTATATTTATCTTCGGTTATGTTTCTTATAAGGGCTCAATGAAGGTTGATTTTTAGTTTTATCGGCTTCCACTGATCAAAATGACCTTGCTTTGTCTAATTTATGGACTGGATTTATTCTCCTCAAGCTTAGTTAGTTAGTTTTTGTTATGTTATGAGTATCATTTATCTTGTTGTATATTTTTTCCCTTCGTGATATGAGTTTTGTCACAGTATTCAAGTTCCTAGTCCCCTTTCTTTGTTAGTCTACCTATTCGAGTACATTTTAAATACTAGAATTAATAGGTGTCAGTCGTTCGAATTGGTGCTTCAAACCAAACTGACTGTTCTTTAATTTATTATAATATGATGAATGTACTTGGACTTAGAACGTTTGTAACTAAATAAATGAATAAATAAATAATTCAAATTTGACTGCTACTTTTTCGTCAATCCCTATTTTCACTCCAGTAGCAATTCTGAAAGATGAACCGCCCCTACAGTTTTGCTTATAAAGAATTCGTTTCGAATTTCCCGGAGGAAGAAGGGAAAAGTTGCATCTCCAGGGATTAGGTAAATTTAAAACGAAAGACCTTACCCAAAGGGCGCTTAATGAGCACTCCCTTCTCCTATAGAACCAGACGCCATACAACCCTGCAAGACGTTCAATCTGAGTAATCAACCGGACACATTACTTTTGTTTAAAGGCCAGTATCTTTTTCACTTTTCACCTCTCGAGTGAAAAATATTTTAAGGTGCTCCACTTTATTTATTTATTTTTTTTTTTCATGTTTCATTCATGGACGAGAATAAGAAGGGAAGGTTGAAATTATACGGCAGTTTTAGAACCTGCGCTGTTTTCCTTATTGAATCAGCTCTGAAAAAGAGAATTTTCTCCGAGCGTTTTGAATGTCTTAGTACGATCTTGATTTAAGCTTTTTCTTTATCTTTCGTTTTCTCCTTAGAATAACGTAGCACTGTTTCATGATGCCTCATGGAAGTGGAACAATGGAGTTTGAAAAAGTGACTTCGCTGTCCTTATACATATAAATAATACCGGCCATGATGGAACTTTAGTCATAATATTATTGCATAATATGACTTGACTAAGTAGGTACTGTTTGGAAATTGCAGAAACGGAACTCCTCATCATTTTCATAAATTTGTCTATGATTGGATGGCACCCACTCTATAAAACTCACTTGATTTTTGACCATGCATAACGTAGTATATTCTCTTGATCCTACACAAAATGCCACCTCACTTCGCAGTATATTTTTTAGAACAATATTTTCACTTAAAATACGCATACGCATAATTCTTGCCTGCCTTATAGAACTGATCATTTACCTTTTACTAAACAGCTGGTCTACAATCAGTCATACGTAGGATCCAACCTTACTTTCGCTGTTTTCATGGTTCTGTGGCACCATGAGCATTTTGTAGGTGACTTTAACAACTTTCATTTTTCTCTTCTATCCGTTTTCTCGTTCAAGTTGTATTTTTATATTTGATAATGTATAGAGAATTATATTGCGCCTCTCTACAAAATTGAGAGTATGGTAATGACTTCGAGTTGGGAATATTTCGAGTTTCTGAAATTTGAGCCATAATATGGCTCATATTATGATCACGATTCATGTAGCGAAATCTGAAGGCGGCCATCTTCACCAGAGGTGCCTAAGCCTTCCTTTCTCTGGTTGGCCCACCGAGAAAGTACGTCTTCATCAACTCGGATATCTCTGGAGCCATTTGGTGCCAGTAAAGGATTCTTTTTCGAAGTCAAGGATTTTACATCACATAATGGACTTGGAAAACTCACGAAAGTATTTCAATACTTGCAATCAGGAGGAACTAAATTCATGGTCCTTCGAGTAAATTACCTTCCTTACCTCTATCGACCTACCTACCAATTCATCGAAATTCATCACCTGCTGTACTTTTAAATCAGTACCTTATGAATAGTACTTTATCAATGTGATATTCCTGAAAAGAGATTGTTGATCCTGTCAGCATAAGTGGGTAAATCTTTTTTTTGTACGTGTCTTTTGTGGCCTAATTCGTTGTAATTTTAGTTTTTATTTATTTTTTTATAAAAAAATAAAAAGTTTTATAATTTATCTCCACCAAGAACAATAAGAAACGACACCATTCAAGTGGAGAAATGCTAATAGGTTCCATTCGAACCAAGTGGCTATACAACTGACCCCCAAAAGAAGTAAAACTCTTATAAGGAAAGTGGCGCAATTTTATTAAGGGTCTGATTGGTGTTGGAACATTCGTTTAACAATTTTCCACAGCTTCCAAAAGCCCATTGGGAAGTGACCTAAAACTTGGGGCTCAAGCTCACCCTTTCTTTCACAACTCTGACCCCGTTTTATGCCCTTTGTTGCGAGCTGTATGTCCTGTGAATGTGTGTTTTTTCTATCCGTTTCGCCTTTTTTTTGTTTCTTAATACTCCGCTTCATGATTTCGTTCTCCCCAGTAATTCTTTAATAGGAAGGACCAGTTTAATTTTGTTCTTTCACTATTTCGGATGCTGAAGGTATCCTCCACTTCCGTGTCAACCATTTGCTATAGGTAACTCAATGATTCTCCTTGATCAATTTGAGGTAATTTCCTATGGAACTTTGCGTATTATTTGGTTGTAATGTCTCGTTAATGTAGGAGATCCATCGTCGACTATGTGTGGTGTATACTCATCTACCTATCACATTGTTGAGAACACGATTCAGATGAGCCTACAGTATCCACACACTGATAAGCCTTCTTAGAGCCCCTCAAGTTTCTAACTAATGAATACGCCAGAGAATCAGGATCTCCAGTGGAGTGGCGGGAATACTTCAACGGTAAGACGTATAATTATTTCCTACCCCTCGGAATCTTGACGCTCCCCACTTTACTACCCTACAGGACGAAATCCCCCAGGTCGAGGTATGAAGGGTTACTTCCGATGGGGAGATTCAGATCTGATCCAGGCGAGGATAGCGTACTTCCGTCCAATAATATCTAGTGAATATTCATTATATATATTTTTTTTTTGGTATTTAGTTTTTTTGTGTCCTACAATTGGGATAATCCCTGTATTAAACTCTTGATTTCTTGGTAACAACAAACCCCCCTAAATGGAAGTAAGTGGGTGTTCTCCTTACAGATAAAAAACGCACTGAGAGAAAGACATTATTTCATAGTACCTTCAGACGTGTGATATTCATTGGTTAGTTGAGATCACGACTCCGAGAACACTAATTCAAAAATATGTACTGGCATGAGTTTATTATCTAGAGAGCCATTAAGCCTTTCTAACTACATACGCTAATAAGTCACCTTAGGACAACAGGTTCCCACAACCTCTGGAGCCCTACCAGACCTATACCAGGTAATACAGGTAACTCATAGAATTGACTTGGCCCAATTTTGAACTAGTTTGTTTTGCTGATCCAATTATTAATTTATTTAGGTCATTTCATCACGTACCTGTCTATATCAAATTATCTATTGTGTTTTAAAATAGATCTAGTAAGTACACCTATCCACCTACCTCCCCATTTCTTCATCTCCTGGTGTGATGTTCCAATTATTTTCTTCGGATATTTAAGATAAATTCGATCTGCTTAACCATAGCGCTTACTGATTCTGTTTGGTAACACGCTAGTGAAACATCATTACGTTTGCTTTGATTTTGTTCGGTTTGAATTTATTACTAGACCGATACAAGCCACTCGGCGAAGGGTAACCCGAAGTTTCCTGCTAAATCCTAATTCATCCAAGTTGTCCTGGGTTGGGAACGGTTGCGAGATCTCGGCACCAGGTCTTTGACAACATCCACTTCACTCCTGAAACCCAGTTCGCCCACTCAAACTCCAGTTCCCAACATGAGTTAAAACAGTAGTTGAAGTGACGGGTATCAGATGTAATTACTCAATCCCCTCTTCTTCCAGCCCCCTTTCCCACAGAAGTCTGAAACCAAATGTTTGAGGAGAGACTTCTAGTTGATTGATTCCACTGGATATCAAAGAGTAACAGCTCCCCACTCCACTTCACTCCCAACACAAATAGAGGTTCGCCAATTCGTTAAAATAGAGTTACCACTGGGCGTTGAGTGTTATTTCTTTCTCTCTCTTGAGAATGATTTTTCCAGTGAATAACAGTTATATCGATACAGCTGCTCTTGTTATTTTTTCTGTGAAAAGTGTTTAGGAAGCCTCGAGAATGGGGAATTTCAGTGGGTCTGAAAGTGAGATGATTTTTGCAATATTTTAGTGAGAAGAACAAACAGAGTGGGAGTAGGTGTTAATTTTGTTATGTAAGAAAGGGAATGTGAAATAAAGATAATGGATGTTTAAAAAGCGTTGGTCCTCCCTCCACGTCATAACACGCCCCTTGAAGAGGTATGCGTAGAAGTGGTGAGATATTATAGTATATACATAGTGATCTCGGTCTGTTATCATTAATTAAAATGATGACTTATCTCCGATAATCTTATATACTTGATCACTTTGCCTGAAGGCAGTTTCTGCCTTTTGGATTTCCTCAAAGTTAACCTGGAGTTGCCTTCTTTCTCTCAAGGCCGTGGCCCAGGGCAACAAACTGATGTTGCTCTGGGTGCCTGGGCATGACGGAATTGAGGGCTATGATGAAGCCGACCTCCTTGCCGAAGAGGGGTGCTACCAAATTGGTCCGGAGTCTTTTTTCCTGGCAACGAAATTGGAGTGAATCAATCTATCAGTTTACTCCAAGTATTTTCTCGGCAAACAGACCGGATTTTCGTTTATCCCAAGCATTATACTGATAAAAACAATTGGAAAATTGACTGGGATATGAACTTTATTCTGGTAGTCGACCAGCAGCTAGGTAATAGCGGAAACAGTAACCGTCCAGTACTACATCATACTATAGTACTACTATTATACTATCATTATCCAGTTACGTCAGTCATTATCTCCCAACTGCCATCAAGTACCTATATTGCCTTACTCATACCTCTAATACCGTCCTAATTCGTAGAGCATGGCTGTGTTTGCTAGGTAATACAATTTATATTTTGTCAATTTATGTTCGAGCTCCAGCTTTATTGTAGTATCTAAAATATTTCCAGCAGCGGATGTTCCCAGAAATGCAGCACTTTCTATATACTGCGGCCACCCAGCATAAATTAGCCCAGACCTCGTTGGAAACATTCATGAGCAGAAAATATGATTTTCTCACTATCTCTCAAACGATATGACTTACCGCAACTATTCTTCCGCTCTTCCACTATAATCGCTCTCAGAGTAACCTGCTTTTTCTTCTTGGTCGAAAACAAAGTGAAAGAAATTTACGGCAAATGAACTTTATCTTGTTAGCTAATAAAAAATGATACCTCGGCACAACTTCGTGCTTAGTTTCCAGGTGAACTATGGAGAGCTTATCCCCGTGCAAGTTCATCAGAAAGTTTCTCAGCCGATGGCCCATCCGCCACCATTCTTGGTGAGATAGGAAAGCGTAAAGATGTCTCGGTACGTTTCCATCGTCGGAAAAAAGAATAAGAGCTTCTTCATCTGCAATATTTACTCTCCTATTCCTTTTCCCTTGTTCTACTCGAGCTTCCTTTATATTCAGCGATTCTTTGAGCAAACACTTCCACCGTAGCGTTAAGGTAGCACTCCCGAGCTGAGAGGTTGGAAGAAAAACAGACTTGATACAAAACTTGGCGTGGGATGGTTGTGCGACACGAGGTTCAGTTGATACACGAATGGTTTCTATGTTGATTATCAAGAATCCTTCGAATGACAAACCTTAGAAATCTTTAGATTCTTCACTCAACCCTAAGAGTCAATGGAAATTAGGAAGAGGGTCGGCTGTTATTAATGGAGAATGGGGCTGTGAGGCAAAAATCGTGCTCCAGATCATCCCTTGGGACTTGAACTTCCTCCCTCCAATCTAAGGCCTGTCTTTATTTCTTCCGTATAGGGTAAAGTTCCTCGGCTTCCTTCAACCTCGTCGATCAAGAAACAGGAAGTTACTGCTAGCTGCGAGGGAGCGGCAATCAAAATAATTCATTCAATAAAGAATGGATATCTTCGGGAATCTTTCATTGTTGCTACTTCAGTAAAATTTTTCATCCAATCAACGTTCCATCTTCTTCGCGAAATCTATTGATTGTCTTTTCCGTCCAATAACGCTTCTGAAGAGATGTATCTTCTCCATGGGAGGTTTATTTCCTATTCCAGACTACTCCTATGCTACCATCGGATACATACGTGAAGGCTCTGATGGTGTCTGATTTTGTTTTTCTTATCCTTTATCTACCCCTTATGGAACAGAAAATATCTCAGAAGGTTGGTGCTCGATTCCGTCCAACTAATGTTAGTGCAGCTGCGTTTGTCCATATTGTTATTAACGTTGTGAATAGCAGTTCTTCCTACTAGGAACCTGAAGGAGAAGAGTTAAGGAAAATCCCGCGTGGCCTATGTTGTACTTGCCATTGTTTTAGAAGCAGGTAAGTAGGAAGAAGGAGGTTTCCTTATTGGGAAATACACACTTAAGATCACATCCATGCTGTTGACTACCTATCTGTGTGCAGTTGGAACCTTGTTGAAATATGGTCGAGGCTGCTCTTGAAATGTTGCCGAATAGGAGTTGAATCTTTTAGTTTGGAATATCTTTGAACTGGGATAGACTCAGCAGCTTCTCGAATCAAGATGTTCAAGAAATCAAGATCAATCAAGATTTAGATGTTCAAACGGGTATATACCTCTGGTTGCTGCACTCACGCCCCCCCTCTGTGTATTCCTCTCCCTACCTCTCTCTCCCCTTGCTTCCTTTCTCTGATCTAATAACAAAATCTTAATCAGTGCGCTGGCGAGGGGGAAGAAGAGAGAAAACCGCTCAGGTAACAAGCGCCAATTAGTTGCTTTTGATCTTATCGAAAGGATTTCTGGTCTTATGCCCTCTGGGGGTGGCAAGTAAAGAGGGGTTTTAGTGAGACCGCCGAGGCAAAAGCTGGGAGCTATAGATGCTCCCGTTTCCCGTTCAAGCAAATGTTATTTCTCTGGTGATTCCCCACAACACAAACTGGTTAAATCATATGCGCCTTCGATACTACGAGTGAAAATAAACTAAGACAATACCATTCCTATATTTGGCATTAATTCAGCGGAAGTTTTGGTCCGAATGGAATTGTATATTCATACTTGTGACCCATGATTGATCTGCCATACTCCAAGAAAAGTAGAGCGCTATCGGACCGGCTTAGGGTGAAATTTCTGTGTATATTGTTCTGTCCATTGTTCTGACTGTTGTGTATCTGTGCTATTGTTCTGCCCAGATTTGTCGGCTGAGCCAAAAGCAAAGAAGTTGTTATGTTTTTAATTAAATCAGTTCAACACTTCCGGAATCGTGTAAGCTATTACTCGAAACACACACGTATCACACAGCTCTATTGAAATAGCCTTGCAACTGAAATAGTTAGTGGAAATTGTAATATCTGATTTATTTCTCATTTTTCGTCAGTGAGGATGCAAAAGCGGGAGAGGTTTGCAACAAGAAAACATCGGAAGGGATTTCCATCTTTTTGATGATATAGGTATTTTATGTGATTTAAAAGATGCCTCTGGAAGTTTTTTGTTGTCAAAAAAGAGGACCGTGAGATTTAAGGAAACGGTTGATCTCAAAAGGGAGAGAAAGACAACGAAAAAAAGAATGAAAAATGGAGGGAGAAGCAGACAAAGGCGTAGTTGTCTGTACCAAAGGTGTTTTAATAAAGAACGCCCCCTCGCCGGCCCACGAGGCCGGGTGTCCACCTTTAGAGACACTTTCTTGCAGTGATAAGTAGGTAAAGAGGAAACTTGGGAGCGAACAAAAGACAAGTCTTCATTAGGTAGCAGTTCTTTCCTTCTGGAGATCCCCCATCTCCAGAGTTTTCACCGTAAATTGCTCGAAAAACTCATATTTTCTCTTGTAATAAAGGTGCGCCATTCTGACAATGACTGATACCTACAGTTGAAGATGTGTTTTGCTTGGCTGTAGTTGACAGCGGCTGCAGTTGGACAGTTTCCTGATTCAGTAGATTGGTTCCCTACCTACTCCGAAAGTATGTAACTGCTTCCCAGAGAAATCGATCACATCGTTGATCACAAAAAGCTATAATATCATGATTTATAACAAAAGAAACGATACTTCTAAGCGACCCCATGATTTTCAAAGGGAACAGGCTCATAAATCTAAACTCACTCAAATAAACTTCAGCATCTTAGTTGGAGTCTTCGAAGAAATCTTGATGGTCAAGTATTGTTAAGTTTCTGTAGTAATGTTTCGCAGAACAACGGTCAGGATCGGGCAATATTCGTTTCCTCTTCTTCTACCTAAGATCGCGCATCGGTTCTTCGCGACCATACCCGAATAAATGCTTCTTTTACTAATTTCTTTTGGGTAGCCTTTGTGGATATAATACTATCATATTATTATATTGTTAAACTTTAATATTGTGAAATTATATTGTGAAAATTGTATTGTGAAACTTCATTTTCTGCTATGTACACATGCGGTTGTTATATGACCAAAGATAAACAACCATACATCGTTCGTTATAGAACTAATCAACCTCACCGACCCTCTTGTGGCAATTTAATATTGTTAATTCAGGTCAACTCGTACTAGCATTGCTCTCCTAATGGACAATCGATGTTTTCTTGTGTTCAAATATTTATCGCAATTACCGCTGATGATTGCCAATACTGCGGCTGATTGAATCGTACGCCATTTCGGACGGGATTTGGTGATTGCTTTGTCCTTTATAACAACGTCAATTAATTAATTCTTACGAGTACACAACGTTCCTATCTCGATCGTAAAATTTCCAGAGGGAAATTCGGACAGGTTAATCTTAACCAGACACAATTTTGTACCCCGAACGTCAGAAATAATAATAAAATGTTCGTTATCAGAGCAAAATATGTGTAGGTACAATGGCCTTTGCTATTCCTCTCGTCTAGAGCTAACCCAAAATAAAGAAAACAGAGTTTCATTTCGTTTGGCCTGTCAATATTAATATCAAAAACGTCTGCCAAGTTGGGTGTGGCAGATAGCTTCCTCGGACCATGATGTCGAGAGTAATTGATGTTTCGAGGATTTCAGGACCGTTGGTCGGCTGGTAATGAGTTTCATAGGGGACCATCTATTAGGCATAACCTCCGTAATCCCTGATAATTTCATCAAAATCGGTTAGAAATTGTTTAAGTTTTGCGTGTTTCAAGGATTCCCGGACACAGACAGACACCAAAATTGTTCAGGAAGTTCTTAAACGTAAAAATCGAGTTGAAATTTTGATTTTGGGAGTAAACAATTTGTCACCTCCCAAAAGTGAAAACAACCTGCTACCTTGGTAGACTCGGAAGCAAAATATCACCTCTGAACATCACGATTGTTTAGCAATCACATTAGTTTATTGTGGGGTAATTTCAACTCCCCTCTCCCCTCTCCATTTATCTACCTTGGAAAAGATGATCATTCGGAAGGAGATTATTCTTCGGGAGAGACAATGATTTTTGAAATCCAACTTAATGGATTTTTGCTACATCTATTTTTTTAACGTGAGGTAAAGTCTCTATTTTCAAAAAACAACCGGGAAACGGCTTCTAAACGGGTGTAGCACGTGGCTTCCTCGTATGCATAACATGATTATATGACTGTATAAAGAGTATAGACCATTGAGGATTTCAGAAGTCATCAACCCGACACATCAACTTTTGTGCATGCGCAGTGGCTACCTTAGATCCGGTGATGATGGACTCGATATATGTAAAATACACATATATTACTTACATGAATATATAATGTTCAATATATTTATGTACTGTTTCTATCTGCTATTTTTTTATTTGCCATTGTTATCCTTTTTACATGATTCCCCGACGTTCATATTTCCTTTCTTAGTCCCATACAACGTAAAACATATACATTCCTCGGATCTTGGAGACAGTCTTCAATAACGACTAACTTCCTATTTTGAGCAAATTCGGTACTTTAGACCCTTGAAATATTGATGTTTGAAGTGATTTTCAAATTCTAGCATTTGTGGTAGCTACCATTGTCAAATTACCATGCAATTAATACAAGATCAAGGGGTTAGTTTCTGACTATCTATACCAAGTTTTTAGGGAAATCGGTTCGTTATTTATGAGACATGCGTTTACGTTGACATGCACCCAATCAGGATGACATCTATATCATTCAGAGGTAGGTACATTATTTTCCTTATCATCTCGGATGTAAAAGGTTCGGGGTTATGAAAAATAGCAATTTCACGGCGTATTAGAGAAGGAAATCGGCTCGAAAAATCTCGAATTTACGAGGAATGAAATGCTACTTCAAGTATGAAGAAACAGAACAAGGGACTCAAGATAAAGGATGAAGGTTGAGGAATGGGACGGAGGGGAGGTTATATAGCGTCTAGAACGTTATACATAACGTTGAAGAATGTCATGGTGGTTTCTTTCTCGACATGATGCCCGCAGGAGAGGAGACGTGTTTGCTTATCCGCCCAACCTTGACGCTGTTGTGAGAATTTAATGAGGCGAACGTGGAATACAGAATAAGTAAGCACATCATATTATACCTATGGGAAATAACCTTCTTCCCGATTGAGATAGGAACATTATTCATCTAGTCGCTGTTTCATAGAACGAAGACTTCGAAATCATCGTGGTATGATTTTTCGTACCTCTTTCGCAACCTTGACAACCGTTTATGGACTCTTCTAGTAGCAAAATGGGACGCTTACCTTATATTTTCGATTTAGTTCGAGGGGTGTCAAACTAAAGAGACTAGAAAACCGAGGTTTTCCGCGCCTCGCCGGGTGAGTCTCCTGGATGCCCTGATGCAGTCCTCACATTCACTCAAAGCCTTAACGGCTATAATATCATAAAAACATGGAACATTCTTCACCGGATTTCATGATTTTCTGCCACCTCATTGGGGTCTGTCATTAGTTTTCAGCAGTCACTCCTTTGAACTTCTGTAGCTTTGTATAGGTTGAATACGCAAAAAAAAAACAGCTTCAGACCTCATAAAACTGATATAGGGTCTGTCATTCGCCTCCAGCAGACCCCTGGAGCATGAATTTCAAAGGTAGGTAGCCAGTAAAGACACCCACTGGCGACGACTGCATACGAATACTCAGGGAGTTGCAAACGTCGGAATCGAGATAAAAAATCCGAATAAACTTTTAAATGTCTATAATATCAAAAGAAATGATGAGTTCGTTGGCCAGCATTTTTGGAGTAATCCAAGGGGTCAAATTTCGAAAATTTAATTTAAAAAACCGATAAAAAAAACGTGTTTTTCGAGGTTTTTTGTGTAAATTACTATCTTAAACAGAGATACATATGGTATATTCGGAATCAGCGTGAAATGTCCTATAATAATCACCCTCCAAATCTTTTGAAATCATTCTTCGAAAATTCGCTCAACATCTCATGCTGCATGAGTGGGACGTTTTTATACTACTTTCGGGACGGCAGTTCTTGTCGTTTTCAAGGTATTAAGTCATTGCTGTAAAGCAAATTCGACGCTGAAACAGTCATACCTAGGCCGTTCTGGAAAAATACGTACTAATAACTATAGGGCTATCTAACATGAACATCATTCATTCGATTCGGAAATTGGTTTAATAATCTATCGAAACAAGTCAATAAATTCAAGTACGTATCGTGGAACATTGCGGATGAGAAGATGCGTAGACACTCTACACCAATAGTACCGAATAAAAACAAATCTTCAAGGAACCAGAAAAATGCGGGAGTAGTATCTTCGCTAGCGTTTACGCCCTGCGGGCGGGCACCCTGTCTGTAATAGCACAATAAAAGAAAGCATGGCGTATAAAAACACCCCCACGATCTTTAAGGTGGGCTAAAGCACCCTCGTGGGAACACTAAACTCTAGTGATGGCGTTATTCTGTGATCCCGAGCCTGAATTGAGCTCCCAGTTTGTATTTTACAAACGTTCTCTCGGTTCCGCCCATTTCTTTCTTTACACCGAATTTTAAGGTATTCCTTTGAATTAAAAACGTCCGAGCACGAGGGTCATTTGGGGCCCTGGTTTCCGAGAAAGAAAGGGTTCAATCACATTTCATCGTAATAAAATTCGCATTAGTTCCTGCAGGTAGGAGCGCAATAAAATGAGCCAATTCTATCAATATTGCTTTTATGTTATTCATCGTGCACCTGAGAGGTATTTTGATAAGAAAGCACGTCTCAAACGGATTTTACTTCAATAAGACATTCATCCTGATTGGAAGCCATGTTGGATCAAAATCATCTCGGATTCAGTTCTGTACTCCTCTTGACGTGGAAGATGAGAACAACGTTAAACCTCGCTGAATATTACGATTGCATGCGCAGGATATGCTATTTCGGGAGACATTCGATTCGTTTCTCACAACTGTCCGGTCAGAATTACGATCGCGGGGTAATTGGATGCACCTAATAATTCAATCAATTCCATCAATAAATAATTAACTACGAACAACCGAATTTAGCGTGATATGAGCCGATGGGATATAAGCTTATGTAATGAGTGTAGGTATGAAAACGCCCTTGAGGTCGAGTTCAGCATGAATTAGTGATTTCAACGTCCCTCGACCGACAGAGGGGTAATTACCAATTCAGAACAGTATGGAATATCCCGTTGCCCGTTGGAAATGTGCTTCAACCATTCCCAATAATTAATTTAGGTATATATATAGGTAATATATAACATCGGGCCATTTGTACATCCGAATAATGTGTAATAACAACGATATACACATAATTATAATGTTAAATTCGCATGACGCCATAAATTCTTATTCCTCAAGCGTTCTATTATTTTAGGTGAATCAAATAGGCTGACACACCACTCAGTCCTCTCCTTGATTTTATTTTCGCAATTCACGCCTACCTCCTCTTAAAACTGCTTGAGATTCACCCTCGTTGATTATCCGAATCCCAGCGCCCCCCAACGGGAACCTTCTGGCTCGGAAAAACTATGTAAATTCCTGGTGTGTCGTCATCTCCTTCTGCCAAGACAAGTTAGCCTAATGACTTTGTTCGGCAGTTTCTCTCCCCCGCAAGAACAACTTCCTAGGTGCCCCTTGCCGGTAATGTTCATTGTCCCATAAACATGAATATTCAGCGTTCGACCCCAACTCTTCAACGGGGTCGTCTTCGCTATGCGGTATATTGCGTTATTTTGCGTACCCCTGAAGTTAAATTTCAAGTTGAGATGTTGACCATATCTGTGGGTTATGTGTAGAGATGCGTTAGAGTTGCCTTAGTTATTTGGAATAGTACTTGATGGCCCATAAGCTGATGGCGAATCCACCTTAGATACACCATAGCACAAATAAATAGTACATCGTTGGCTTAAGGGGGTTCCGCCAGTAGTGTGAAACATTTTTCCAACTTTTCTCAGCCAATAATCGATCAAATTCCAATATGTTTTCGGCATTCTTTCAATTTCTTAATTCTGCAGGGCAACACACTATCGAACATTTAAATTTCAAACATTTCACATTTTGTTATTAATTTAAAATTTAGAATTTGAAATTTTGATAGTGCGTCGCCCTGCAGAATTAAAAAATAGAAAGAATGCCGAAAACAGATTTGAAATTGATCTATTATTGGCTGAGAACAGTTGGAGAAATGTGTTAACGGTAAAATGGTAACGGGAGGATGGGAAGGGGCGGTTACTTTTTTTTAAATATACTGACGTAAAGAAGTAATAAGATTTGTAGTGATAGTTAGTATGAACTCTATAATCCCGAGATTTGCGAATTTTGATGAGGTTCACACTCTGGCCCGAACACCCTCAAGAATTAAACCCTTTCATACATCTTCCGAGAAGCGTTTTACCCCCCAATATGAAGGTAAAGCGCCCCAAAGTGCGATATGGAGTGTTTTCATCCAACAAATCAGTTGAAAACACTGTAATGGGGCATTTGCATGGGTCAGAAGACGTAACTTTAGTTGCTTGTGTCTTGAGAGTTGGAGGTCATTCATCACAGAATTCGGTAGGTAACTAAAAAACGAAAAAAGTTGCATTTGATCAGATGGATCTTTGATCGGGAATTTTGTATACCTATGTACCTGGGAAGATTCGCGATTCACACTCGTGTTCCTGTCGAACGGTTGGTCCTAGAAAGCTCTGCAAGGTCTCGCTTGACGCTAGTAAGTAATTGTGTTTTATTTGAAATGCACAGACAAAATATAACTTCCACTGTGAAGTTTTCAACTAGGGCATGTTTAAAATGTCAGCCCCAAGTGGGGTAGAACCCGGCGAAGACTTGCCGTAACGCCAAGCTTAGGGGCACAGCTAGACCTCAAATGGGGCCGGTATACCAAATTACATTAATTTTGGTCCAGGTAACTAAGAAAAGTCGGATTTTCAGTTTCTTTGTTGTATTTTAGTTATTTTGGGACGGATGTGCGGATTCTATGTATCTTGGAACGTGAAACATCGAAATTTAAAGGGGATTAAAAGAAAATTTTCCGTGCTCGATTCCAAAGATACATTATCATCATTATTGAAAATAATAAATCGAAATCGGGTCGCAGGAGTAACCTGGAGTGAACCTACGGGGAGTTTTCATCGGAAATCCTTGACGCTCATTTCCGAAACTTTTTTCGAGTTGAGACGTTCTAGGGCAGTTCAGTACTACAGTAACTGTAGTGAGGAAGCACAACTATATATAGTGTACTATAGTACATTTTAGTCATACATGTGAAGGTTAATTCTTTTTCACCATTCCGTCCAAATTCGCGGTACATTCATGATGATTTGTATACCTACAATTTGATTGTGAACTCACGTTCAGCTATACGCCTGAGGCATTTGATTGGTTTGGGCAGCCCCGCAGGAGGCGAAGGCAGACCAAGGCTAGACGTCCATCTCAAGGTGTTGAGGCCCGTCCATTGCAATCCCTCCCTCTTGTCAATCAGTCTCATTAATCAGCATAATTGGTTTCTGCATGCCGATGGGATTCACTCCACTGTTCCTCGAAGTTACTAGTTTAGCCAATGCTTACACTACAAATGTTCTCACTGTTACACGATACATCTAAACATATCCTTAACCGTGATGCATTTCGGAACATCCACAAACGTTCAAAACCCCAAACTTTGCCTTGTATATGTAAAATATTAATCCTGATTACTCTCTGAAAATCAGTATAATATTTAATGAGTGACGTGAGATAATAACAAGTAATTACTTGGGAGCATTTACTTGTGAGTAAAGTGTTTACTCAGATGTGCTAGAAAATGCTTCAGATTGAGTTGAATGAAAAGAAAGCTTTACTCGCAAGGTATACCTCGTTGGAAATTATGCTATACTCGCAAAGTTTTGCTTTTTTTTATTCACCCGCCTCCAACGAGTGTGTCCTCGTTATTATGACGCTTCCCGCAATAAAACAACTAGACTAAGCCAATTAGCTGTGATGAAACCAACCTCTAAAACTCACGATTTCCTTGTTCACGAATGAGAAAAAAAAAAAAATTGAGAACTTCGAAAAATCTCCAAAATTCATGGGTACTGTGTTATGGAGCTGGTTGGTGTTGATCTCATTCGACTCAAAACTCTCAGGTCTTCAATTTTTCTCTCATAAAACACCAAATTTGGGCGGTTCCAACGCTCAAAAACGTGAGTTTTCGAGGGTTTTTCAAGGTATCATATATTTTCTGAATAGATATTATATTTTCTGTAATAATATATTTTCTGAAGATATTTCAAAGAGCTCTGTGAGGTACTATTTATGTTGACCCTTTCAAATCGAAGTAGTTTTTATTCATGTCATTTACCCGAACTTTCCTACGATTAGGATAAAATGTTATGGAACGAATAATCACCCATTGAGACATCTCCAAAACGGAAACCGGCACGTCACTAAGTAGAAAAACCCCTTAAACACCACGTCACTTCCAACTTTGAAAAAAAAAAAAAAACGGGTGAAATGACTTCATTTGCTTCAAAAATATCTACCGCTAAACACGAAATCAGGAAGGATGTTCAATTCAAGGTTCCGTCTGACTAACACTGCGAGAATTCAAGATTTTACTTATTGGGGGAAACATTTTCTCGTTGTTATTCACACTGAAATGACGTATCACCTCGAATTTTTACGCTATACTTGCATGGAAGAGTCCTTAGTCCTTAGTGACTACTCGACGAGTGTTCACTCGAAAGAATTAAAGCCTTGTTTTCATTCACTCACACACGAGCATTCACCCGTTTTTATTCACTCCTCTCATTGTCTTGCTCAGGTCTTCTAGAAACTATCACAACAAAACGTACTTTCCCAAAGAAATAGCATAGCACTGTGCAAGGAATCAGTGAATTGGTTCCCAACTTGCACCGTATCCTCCATTGCCAATGATTGTGCAAACTTTTGTTTTTCACTTTGTCAAAAACCTCATCAGCGCACTTTTAGAAGAAAATTCAATTACTACAATGACTTCAAAATTTGTTGAAAATTACCTGCATGGAAATCCGTTTCAGACCATTCTAAACAGATTCCTGAAGTTTAAATTTTTCCATAATGTTTGCACCTACGTATCGTTCCAGACGATCTCAACCTAGCAGGTCTACTTATGCTCTACAAAATCCGAAAAAATTTCAAAATGTCAGTAATATGGAAAGAAAGGATGATTTCGTTAGCTGGAATTGTTGGAGTACTTCAAGAGGCCAAATTTTGAAATTAAATGGTCAAAAAACGTGTTTTTTCGAGATTTTTTAAGTAAATTACAATCTTAAGTATAGCTACATAGGCTATAAATAATAGAATCAACTCTTATGCTCTGTGAAAATGATTCTTTGAAAATTCGCTCATCAACTAGAGCTGCATGACTGGGACTTTTGATATTGCCTTAAAAAGTAGTTTCTGTCTAAAAGACCGTTATTTATGGTAATTCACAAGGAGTTTCGATGAATTTTTTTCACGTTTAAGGCTGTTGTGTCGGTGTTTCATGAATGCATTTTAGAATTCAGAGATATAAATTATACTTACATGAATATCTGATCCTCGATAAACGTATTCCAATCAATGAATTCTATATAGCAGAGCTCTCTAGTTAGGAGTATTGGAGTGGAGGAATCAGAGTTCGACAAAAAGCTCGTTCACTCAAAAGTACCCCGCAAGGTAGAATGAATGAAATTCAAAGCCTGGGGATCTGAAAAGGCTCGCAGTACAGGAACTGGGTAGGTTTCCCCCGCAGATAGAAACTGAAGCTATTAAGAGGAATGAGATGGGTTAGGCAGGCGTAAAGAGCCCAAGTCGTCTAGAGGGATCGGAAAAAATCGCGTCGCCATTCGCCTCCATTTGTCGTTTCGGTTGGTTGAAGGGATTGGATCGAAAGGGAAATGGTTTTCCTTTTTGCTGTCTCTGTTGAATGAAAAAGGTAGAGGCCTGCTACCGCAAAGGTTATTGGGGTAGTGAGAAAAAAAAAAAAAAAAAACGCGAAAAATCGAATCAATAACGAATTAGGTAGATTCATAGATTTATTTTGGTGGTTTGAAAGAGCAATTTGAACTTGGGATTATCGTTAAATGAAATTTCTGAGGTGGTCCGGTTCAAAGAACAATGTTAAAATTCGGACGAAATGATTTCTCGTGCCGTTTGGCCCTGAAAATATGTCGTTTTTGGATGTTTCCAGTCCAAGTTACTCGGAAGAATAGGTATTAACGTAGTTACAGTGTGGGAAAAGGCAGGTTATATTATTGTTTAATTTACCCATGTTGGCCCCAATTGTCTTAACATAGAAAAATACGTGTAGTTAGACACCTAACCATGCAAATTATTTTGTATGAGCAAAATCTACGAATTTTTCATTCCATTTCACGGAATAGGTAGGGGAGGAAAAGTTTCACATTATGATTCTTCAACCTGGCTGCTATGTTACCCAAAGTTCCTCTCCAAGATTAACTTTTACTCGTATTGATAATATATTATGCCAAAACGAATTTGAAAGGTGATACTAACGTGAAATACATGTTGTGTTATGAAGTTAAAATTTGAATCAAGGTTCCGTCAATGTAATATTATTTAGAACCTACTACGGTTACATACAGGTCATACTATATAATAATACAATGCGATGCAATAATAATTACAGGAAGTAATTCAATTACCTTCTAGAAAGTGCAGATCCTCCTTGGACTCTTTTGAAATTATATTATTAATTAATTTCATACATTCATACATATAGTTAATCTGATCAAAACTAAAAGAAAAATGAAACTTAAACTGGTTTTAGACAAATAAACAGCGCCCATTTATGTTTAATGAAAAAAACAACGGAAAAACCTTAATTAAAAAACACTAACAACTGTAAGTTATTACACAATCCATTTTCTCCATATCTAGGTACCTATTCAGGCTCAATAAGTTACAAACCTTCCGATGCGAAGATTACTTTCTTCTGTTTAAACTCTACCAATGAGCCACCATCTCCCATGAAATGAAGTTTTCCATGATAAAGTAAATTTCTCCGTTGATGGGAAAAACTATAGATCATGGATATGTCTTGGTATTATTTTCAACCCAACAAATTTCAATTCAACAACTCTGAATAAATTAGTTGTAATTTGTTGTAACATAAAAACCTTCTATAAAATCAGTCGATTCCAACGAGTGGTGAAAGATTTTCGTGGAGTGAAAACTGTCGGAATTACGTATACTTAGTTACGGATTGGTTGTGAACAAAAACCAACATGAAATTCGTCCACTCTTTAATTTAAGCAAAAGTTTACGTTAATATTGAACAATATGATCTACCAGAACATACATCATAGATGTTGAATTCATGTAGACGTTCGAATTATTCAATAACTTCAGTAAACTGAATGAATGAAACTGAGTAAGAAATTATAAGAATCAAATGTGATAAGGGTGCAGTCTCACGCGAAACAAGGAGCGCTAGTGTCACGTATTTCCTAATTTTAACACCGTCATTCGGTCATGTTGGAAATCGTTTATAGAAATCTATGCATTCGTGTTTCTGCCAAACGAACATTTTGTTTATAGTCCGATCAAATTTGTTTAGGAATGTAGCCGGGTGCGTGAGGAGGGGGAATTTGTAGCTTGAGATGTGTACATTCTTCACATGAATCAAGAGCTTTCCAACGAGTGGCGAACGATTTCTGTTTGATGAAAATTGAGGACGTACATTTCCCAACCAACGGCTTGGTTGTGCGTGAAAATGGACCGGAATAGAAACGTTGCATTTTTTCGTGTTAAATTTTCACCCTAGACCCCTTAGACATCCATGTCAAATTGCTTCTGTGCTGATACGAATTCAAATCTCGCAGGATTGTAATCTCATCCGGGTGGACGATCAGACTATGGGTTATGTCAGAGCATAAGATCTTTTGGTGGTATAGAACACACCTGCCGAATCTCCCAATTTTATTTTTTACCAAGTTTTAGGGTCAATTTACATGCCTGTACGATGAACGGGGGACGAATGGATAACTAATAATAATAATACTAATAACATAATTTTGTTATTCTATAGAAGGTACATTCATGTGTATCGTGAAACGCCAAACAGAATGGACGGGGAGGGGGTATGGGGGTGTTGAAGAAATTGTCAAGTGATATCTACTCAAATGACACATGGCCAAGTAAGACTTGTCAAAACTTTCATTTCACTCCTGCACTCACTCAGAAAGTTCTGATAGTCATTTCCACTCCTTGATACCTCCCGTATTTTAGAGAGCACTCTTAAACGGTAACACGACTCTCGGAACGAACAATAATCTTTTATACCGCGCAGAGAGGGTGATATTCTGATAAAGTCGTATGAACTGAATAGAGGATCCGAAGGATGAGGTTGAGTTGAAGGGAGACGAGTGGTTGGGGTGGCTGTCATAATTAATAGATCTCAAAGAGCTCTTCTCAAAAGAAGGATTGCAGGAGAGAGGGAAATTATGGCGCGGGAGATGAGAGGGGGACTTCTCATTCTATTTACTCCAGTAATGAACGGTGTGACGTACAGGAACTAGGGGGAGATGGGTGCTTTGGGTTTGTTTTCGCGTGATGCATAATGACAGGGTACACAGAACCTCCCGAGATTTGTTAGATCGATCGGTTGAGCTCTTTCGACGACGATGTTTGTTCTGTCAATAATCGAAAATCTCTCCTTCTCAATGCACGCAATCAAACCCCGATTCGGTTCCAGGATTGGTAAAACGATCGTGTACATTTCTCAGGGGATCTCAAAAACTCACCCATGATAGAAAAGAATCTGCCAATACCTGAGCAGTAGAGATTCCTCGCTTTTTCTTTTACCTACTTGGTCGATAGGTCCTCATAACATTTCAACTTTGAGCAGAAAGAGGAGTTTCGGGGTGAGGAGGCGGGGTAGGTAAATTTGGATATCCTACCCGTCACAGTTTGAGATATGTTACTCCCTTTCAGCTAATTTTCGAAAAGAATGATGAGCTATTGCAATGGCTTCAAAATGTAAATAATGCAAATTTATGGGAATTTTCTTAATGGAAATCCGTTTCAGACCATTCTAAAACGATTCCTGAAATTCAACACTTTTTTATAGATATGTATATGTATTTATATTTATATGTGTAATTCCAGACGATATCTGCCCAAGGAATCAAGCTAAAAATCTGAAAAAAATGTCAGAATGTCAACAATATCAGAAGAAAGGATGAGTTCGTTAGCCAGAATTTTTGGAGTAGGTACTCCAAGAGTTCAAATTTTGGAAATGTAGGGTCAAAAATCGCTAAAACTCGGCGCTCCGCGCCTCGGGTTAGTTATACTTCAGCCCTACTGGCTAAAATTAAAAAAAACATGGAACATGCTTCTTCTAGTGTGCTTCATATTTATGTTGTGAATGTACCTATCTTAATGCCAAACAGAAAACTCGAACCAACGTTATTTGTTTACCTACGCACGAGTAGTCCCCTGAAGGATGTGGAAGGAGGGGGGAATTGGCAGGTTGAGATGTTGTGTGGCGTGTAATAAATTCAGAGCTTTCCAACTAGTGGTGAACGATATTTATGGGATGGAAAATGATAAATTTATGTTTCCCTAGCAACGATTGGCTGTACGTGGATCATCATGAGAACCGCGCGCTACTTTTGGGTCACATTTTCGTTCCTCGATACCGTTCCTAGATACTGTTCCCGAAAAACGTGACATTTTTGGCAGTTAGGTAAAGGCTAAAGCATGTTCCATTCTAAAACGCGTTTTTTGATGTTTTTGTGTTAATTGACATCCTAAACATCAGCGTGAAATTTCCTATTAGAATCACCCTCCAATCCACCAAATCGGTTAAAATTATTCTTTGAAAATTCGCTCATCAACTCATGCTGCATGAATGGGACTTTTTTAATGTTAAATTGCCTACCAAATAGGTAGAGGTTCATTTGAAAAGCATAAACTAATACCTGATCCCAGGTTTTCACTGTATGAATGATGAAAACTAGCTTGCTCGATTGCCTTGAGTCATTCAGAACTAGTTTCGACTGAGATCGGGATTTGACTGCTACGTGTAAATATATATGTTGATACTTTTTCAATTCAAATCATTTCAATATTATATCGCTATTTCACTTGGAACTCTGCTGTCTCGTTTTTTCGTCATTTTACGTCATTTCCATCTCGTCCCCTCTCAGTTCTACTTCCGTTCTCGTAGTCTCCGTTCAGTTGGTTTTCGAGGAGACCGAATTTTCCTTACTGAGAGCCATCAGGGAAATGATAAACGGCCGTTGTTTTGCGTGATAAATGATCAGAGTCCTTGTCAACCACTCCGCGCCTCGTCATTGTATCTTGCGTAGGCCGTTGGAGATGCACGTTGGGGCGGCAGGCGATGAGAGGGCGGATACGCTCGCTTGAATGGGGCCGGCGAGCCCAGCGGTTGAATTGAGGGGTCAAAGCGACCCCTTTCGGTCCAATTCACCCTTCTCCTGGTGTTTTCGGGGACCAACAGCTTTTCAGTTCGATTTCCGAAAGAAGGGATCCGGCCACAGGAATATCAAATGTGGCGTCTGTTTAATTCGTTGGCTGGCGCATGAGGTTTTGCTACGCTTATTCAGGCCAACTGTAGAAACAGAAGAACGAATTGAACAATACAATCAATCAACGATGATCAATTCATTGTTCAAAATTGAAAAACGTCTGCAAAGTTTGGCGAGCAGGCCTCGTGCACAGGGTTGCGAGCAGAGCGCTGTGTCGGCATCAGCGGCGTAATCGAACACTAAGCCCACCGCTTAGTCACCCCAGAACGCCGCAAAACAACTCACTTTTTCGCTATTTAATCGTATTCCTCCATGGCTCGCATACATTTTATGGATGTTTGATGTTCCTAAGTCATTGAACGAGCTTAGCGAAGAGGAAGAGTGATAAGGAAAAAAGGTTTTCTGGTGGGGAAGGAGTGGAAGAAGTGATAAGAAAGTGTTTCTGTTACTGTGAAAGAAGTTTTGGGTTTTGGGAATGCCAGTTTTATATTAGAATGAACTGCATCGTAATGAAAAACGCCTTTCTCCCAGTTAGTTTAGATACCTGTTTCTTCAACCAAACAAGGGAAAATAAACGGGAAGAAGCTTTTCGAGGTTGGCCTTGTAGTTTCCAGCGAAGAAAGAGGAACGGCGGATGGAAAACACTGAGGTATTCACAGTTCTGTGCGAGATAGTAGATACGTTAAATATCAGTAAATGAAGTTTCAACAAAAAATGTGGGAATTTCCGTAAGAACCTACTGAAAAATAACTTTTAATTACCTATGGATTGAGGTGGCAGACTGGTAGTCTAAAGTGAAGAATGCATCATCAGCCAGAGCCATTCGCCCAGGTCTGAGGCTTCCGCTATTTGAAGAAAAAGTTTGTTTTGTTGTTTGTTGACGTGTTGTCAAATTGAACCAATTTGATGATTGGTACCTACATAGTAAGCACCTACCTATTTCCTACTGTCCTCAAAATTATTAGCGCCCTGGTAACCTAGAGTGGGTGCATACCTACAAAAACTAGCTGGCTACAAGCTAACTAGCTAGTTTATCTTTAGGATCTTTGTTCCTTGAGGCCAATATTATTGGTTGAATTTGTTCCGAACAAAAAGTTCGGGAGAAAAAGTAGAGAGGTTTGTTTCAACTAGAGAGACTGGAAAACTTGAAAACTCAGATCTACTTGAAAATCCTTGACTGTATTTGTTGCTGCCGAAAATTTTTTGTCAGGATTAAAATAATAGGTATACAAAAGTACCTACATGAAATATAAATTTGCTAATAAATTTGCTTTGTTAATGAAAGCATACCTACCTACTGAACGAAAGGCAACTTAACCATGTTTAGGTAGGTGCTAGGCTCTTCTTTCATCTTGGATGGAATAAACATAAAATTATGATTCTCATTGTAAAGCATGTAATTGTGGTTGTATAACATACGTATAACAAGGAATTTTCAAAACCACAAACGTACAAATAATACATGGGATTTTGAGCATGATGACCCAACGCAGCTCAAAATCCTATGTACTTATTATATTTCATGTGCGTGATATTGAAAAATTATCGATGTACGAACGTATATACAATCTTAATTACATAATTCACGATTTAAATCATAATTTCAAGTTTATTCCGTCCGGAGAAAATTTGAAGGAACCGATGAAAAAACCTGGTTCGTGCGACCGACTTGATGCGATCGAATCCTTAGGCAAATTCATTGAGCCACCCCAAACTACCCTTTGAATTTGAGCGAAATCGGTCCATAAGGAGGTAAGGAATAGGTCTAGTGTTCAGGAAATTTGTGTTTGCGGACACGCTACCATGGATTCATCGGTATAAAATTCAAAAAGGGACAGTTGGCTCATAGAATCAACCAAAGTGAGTGGTTAATTTTTTTTCAAGTTGAAATTCAGGGGAATGAGTAGATCAAATCCTATAACATTGGGAACGTGCTATGGAAAGTAAGTAAGTTCCTACTCGAGTTTTCTGTTGAATCAGTTATTATGTACTTGAATTATTATGGTTTAATAACTCCAAAGTTTCGTTGCAGCCAAAAGGAGAGAAAGCCCGTTGATGTTTCTAACCCATGTCTGCCATTATTTAACGTTACATTAGCGTGATCCCGTGAGCTTATACGTGCCTGAAATCCCTCGCTAATGTTGGTAACCCCTCTGCTACCTTGTTCTCCTGTAGAGGAAACATCAAAGGTTAAATACGTGGGTCGGACCCCTGGGGAACACAAGACTTCTCCCGTCTGCCCGTTCCTCTCGTCTCCCAAGATGAGAAAGATCCTGGGAAGCGGGTCGTTCGTCTGGTTGAAGAGTGGGTGAGGGGAGTGACTCGGTGAGCACCACAAGAAGAGAGGGATGCAACTCTGAATATTGCACCGTGCCAGCCGACGTCTCAAAGGGCAGCCCTTGTTGCTCCACTACTGAAGATGCCAGCAGAATCCTACAGCCCAGTGCTATTTCCCTTTTTCCTTCATGTCCCCCACACTGTAACCGCTGGACATTTCCTTTCTTTTATGTTTCTTCTTCTTTTTTTATTCTTACCATCTTCTTTTTTCGCCCCCAGAAGCCAACACATCAAAGACTGTCCAACGTCCTCTTCGCCCCCTTCTGCGGCGGCATTCTCGTCGTTTTTCAAGGTATTTCTGTCAGGTCTTTTTTGTGCCCATTCTTACTCCTTTTGTCGGTCCTCTAGCGTACCACGACTTTCGCCTTCAAGTCTTGACTTGAATTATTTAGTTACTTAATGGAAACAACGGTCTTCAAATGGTCTCTTGTTGATGAGAATCCTAGGCAGGACCATCGATGGTAGAACATCTCTGCTCTGTTACTATTAGGTATATATACCAAGAATATAGAATACCAACAACGTCTGCCGAGTGTAGCGTATACCGCATTGCTTTACCCTCTCTTCAAAGATTCCACAAAAGGAAGAAGAATATTTAATTTATTATTATTATTTTTATTTTATTTTATTTTTTCAAATGAAGATTTTCAGCATGGAATGTGCTTTTATGGGCGAAAAATTAGACTTAGAACCGAGACTTTCAAATGAGAGAGACTTAGAATCGAGACTTTCAAGTGACACCAAAGTACTTAGCACATGTTTTCTTATTCTTTTCGCGTACTACCAATCGTTGGAAGAGGAAAATGACGTCCTCATTTTCCACCCCACAAAAATCGTTTATCACTCGTTGGAAAGCTCTGAATTTATTACACATCACACCAAATCTCATGCTGCCAATTTTCTCCTCCTTCCACATCCTTCAGAGAACTACTGGTACGGAAGTACCCAAACAATGTTGGTTGGAGCAGGACGTTGATAGAGTACTGAAGTCAGTCCATCATTGTACCTCCTTATGAGGTATATGTGAAGGGGAAGTGGAGGGTAGGAGAAGGTTCCAACGAAATCGGACCTCTGAATCGTGATAATTTAAAATTTATATCGGTTTAATTTATAAGGTTTCAGTTTTTAAACCTACCTGAAGCAGTAAACATTTTGAAAATTTTCTCGACAGAGTCGTTTTCAGGATGGACGGCCGAGCCTAAAATTTGGGGTTCCAATTTGAAATATCGAAGTCAGTGCCAGTGCCGGCATGTTCTGGGAAGTCGTTGATAGGCTAGATTGATTGAGAAATATCGATAATTTACCTAGTGGGGGTGGATATCTTCAGAGTAGAGTGCTTAATTAGCTTGGAAATAAGACTGATCCATCCTTCAGGAACTAGAGTGTATACATTTCTGTTAGATAACATGAGTTGCGACGTGTAATTATAACCATTCCATTTCAACATGATATACTCGTAGATAGGTATATGTGAAGGGGATTTGTGAAGGATGTGGAGGAAGGTTGCGAGGATTGTAGACATTTCAAATTACCTGTATGTTGGAAACGCGTAGCAAGAATAAGAGTAGTTCCATGAATTGTGAGTCCTTGAAAATACTCCTGTCCTCAAAAGAGCTACGTTAAAACCGCGGATGGTGAATCAAAACCAGAAAATACGTGGAAGAGAGTTGACAAGAAGCAGAGTACTGACTTCAGACAGGAAGATGGACAAAGGTTGTCAAACAATCCCTTATAAAGGGAATAGAGACTGGTCCGATTCTCGGTTCTCCAGCCCTTTCTGTCCTTGGGGGTACTAATGGAAAATACTCTCAGAGAAAATCCGAACGTTTCCCAGTAAATGGACTCCCAACCGTTTTCCTCCCTGTTCGTACAAAAAGAATGATTTTTAGAGTTTAAAAAGAGGAGCGGGGTAGGGCCATTAAAGAAAGCGCTACAGTCGCATTGTCCGATTGTGCATTGTTGAGGAACCCCCGCACGTTCATTTCTGGAGTCTCCGCGCAGTTTACGAACAAAAAACAGGAGTGAGTTTCAAGTACTCAAGGAAAACTCGGACAATTAAAACTCTTCCCTCGTTCCTGTATATTTTTCGAGTGCTCTCTCTGATTGATTTGACCATTATAACAATTAATCGCTTGTTTGTTACGAATAAGTGGGCATGTTTCAAGTATTCAGGACGAATTGAATAACGAAAAAATCAAATTCCGGATCTTGAAGTTTCAGGAAGTATCGCGTGATTTTCAAAACTTTGTAATTTGCAATTTCTCAAAAAATAATATTTCTTCCGAAAATTTGTGGGTGAAAATTTTTTGGGAGACAACATCGTAGTCAGAAAAGATGGAGGGTCGAAAGTGCTCGTCATGAGTTCGGTCAAGTAATTTTCGGTTCTCATTTACTCTAAAGTGCTTAAGGTGTCAGGATAGCTCGAATCGTAGGGCGTTCGATTTTAGTGAAGACATCTGAGGTTCAGTTTCGGACACTGACACCCGGTATTGTTTATGAGTGCATTATCAAACGGCCAAACGCTAATTTATGGAACGTTGACCTCAGCACTATGAGGCATGAAAGGATAGTACGAGACTGGACCGGAGACCGGTATTTGATGTTGGTATTGAAATGATAAGAAATTTTTGAGACAATAATAATAATAATGGTTTATTAGGTCTCGTAAAGATGATTTGACCAACGTAGGTATAGAGAGAATTGGAGTGTACATTCGGGCATGAAGCTAGGGGTTGTACTGAGCTCTGGTTGGGGATTCGTCAACTCCTGCCCAGAGCCAAAAAAAAAAAAATCATCAACTCCTACCCATAATTTTTATTCATCTTCCACCCAAGAGAGGTCTGAACAGAGAAATCTCCGTACTCAAGTGTAGTAAACTAGAAAGGTAGGAAGGATAAATTAAAAAATTTAAATACTCTAATTCCCGTTATTTTCCCATAAAAAAAAGTAGCACAGCCATCAAATGAATCACGGTAAATAATATTTATGAGGATACAGGTACGCAGTCAGTATATTATCGAATCGTCGCCATTAGGAACATAGTACTACATAAAGTAATAAATTAGTATCCATCAAATAAAACCTACTATTTACCCTAAAGACACCTGAATTTACATGAAACTTCCGTGATGTACTCGTACGCGGTATTTCGTCCGTCTTTTTTCTTAATCAAATTTGTAACCCACCGTGTTTACGCTGAGTGATGATGGAATTTAGTGGACGTTGTACGAGATGGACTGAACTTAGCATATACGTCGACCTGGTACGTTTTTAGAGAGTTGACAAACAAATAAATATTCGGGTGCGTTGTTATGCCTTCAAGTCTTCATCCCTCTCCCCTTACGAGTCTTTGCTACTTGATGCCATTACCCACCACCATGGAGCTCGGGGAATAATATGATTTCATATTGGAAAAATGGAGGAGGGTCGAGGCGTCCATGGTCCCCGCTACCATCATGATAAGAGTCCGTCGAAACGCAAAAATTATGTTCATGTTCGAGAAATACCAGGAAAAGTCTTGATGAACGTAATTGATTAGTTAATAACGAGTCGTAATCCGACAGAGATGTCAAGTAGTTTTTCGAAGCTCGTGAGATCCTGACCGGCATTAGGTCGACAGGAATGTCCTTACCAAAAATATTGAAGCAGGTGGGTACTTATTTCGACTTGTAGCTGTGTGTAGCTGTCATTCGTATCTGTGGTGTGGAGAAACCAGTGTTTTGGGAGTTGAACCATAATCTGCTGTCGTACCATTTTACTGGCACAACTTTCTTCCATTCGTCAGTTACACGTTCAGTCCTTATTCAATCATCAGTGTACTAGAATACGGTTTAAAGTAAGTAAATTATTTACAAATTTCAGCCTGACCCCGTATATCCTTTAGTTGACATGTGTAACTAGCCTAGTGAGTCTGTCTTCCGGCGAGCTGTTTCCTTGTCAGCCGGTTTCAAGTTCTATGCAGTCGAACAGTTTGCATCAGCGTTTGCTTGTCGTAAGTCATTCCAAGTCACTTCTAAGTCGTTACCGAAAATTCATTGGCAGTTGTGATATCTATAGTTGTCGTGTCGACTTGTTTCAAAGGTATCGCGATGGGTTCACGTATTGTATATCACCCGCATTATATAATCACTCTGCTAAAATTACCGCATTCCACATCATCCGCATTATATAATCACTCTGCTAAAATTACCTGCCTACTAGACTTTTGAACTTGGTAAGGAGTATCAGAGCAATGGTCTGATTTATACTGAACTGCCCTCCATTCAACCTCAGACCTAAATCTCAATACTATTATGCTGATTTAATTACAATTGTGGTGGAAATCCTCTTGTTTCATCTTGGATTAGGTTTCATCTACCGATTGCTCTGAGAGGCAACCTTAAGATCGGAAATGTAACTAAGTACATACCTTGAAACAGGCTGGCGTATTATCTCCTAACGAGAGAGAAACGTGTTTGTACGTAGGTTCATGTGGCCTGAAGGCTTCACTGTACCACCAGAAGGGGTCCATTGTTATAGAGCAGGCAATTGTGGTTACCCGAGACTCACAGCATTGAACTTCAATTCCGATGTAATGCCCTATGCGAGTACGGCCTTAGTGTTTGTACCAAGAGTACCTAGTTGTACAGCTTCAAAAAGGTCAATTTCCCAATTAATTGGATACATCTGGACGAGCGCTTAACAAATATATTCATAAGTACCTACCTAGCAAAAAGGTCAATTTCCCAATTAATTGGATACATCTGGACGAGCGCTTAACAAATATATTCATAAGTACCTACCTAGGTATAGAGTGAGGTATTCCCAGTGTCACTATTTCGCCATTGGGAGCGGTAGTTACACTATCCAGGTACTTATTATCTGCTAAGTTTCCACACTACCTTACCTGAACTAGATATGTCTGCCTACCCCAAAAACAGGTTTGCACAAGAGCAGAGTCTATGTATGGGATTTGTAGGAATAACAGCAAGGGTGTGTCTTCTGTCCGAAGAATGACATCATCTTTTGATAGCTGAAGGCGGTTGCCGCGGCAACTCATGGCTCTCATATTTTCGATTTATATTTATATTCAATCATGTGATTTCCATACCCATCTCAAGGGCGATCCTTCCTTGCTTTGCATGACCCTCACTCTTTTTTCGGCCCTTCTCGGAGCACAAATTGAGATCTTGTAGTCGCTTCAAATTATGCTTCCTATAGGTACGAAGCTCTCAAAAATTTGGTGTACGTCCAAACCCGAACCAAAGATCTATCGAGTATAACAAATTAACTATATAAGTAAGTACTATATGTATTGATCACAGGTTATTTTCAGTTATTTCTAGATAATAATTATGTGATAGTTGAGTTTTCCTATAAAATTACCTTCTTTAAAAACAAATCTTGGTATGTGTTTATATAAAATTGTTGCTCACCGTTGAGGATTTGCCATTTAAGGCAAGGTATCAACCCCATCTGCTACTTGGTATCTGCCCATGTTGCATGCATCATCAGAGGCTCTTTCAGTGGTAGGTATCAAGAAATGTTCTGACCTTTTTGCTAATAAAATGATAGGCACTATTGTTCAATTCACAAATTAATGATGAATATGATGATATAGGTAATAAGAGGTATGATTCACCGCGTATAATCACAGTGTGAAACTATACAAAGAATGGACCACCTTCATTTACATGGGATTTACAATTTTTTTAAATAACTATGATAGAATATTTTAGAATGTTTTTAAGAATATATTTTAGAGTAGAATATTCTTTTTATTACTTATAAATAGAATGGACCACCTTCATCCACATTGAGATGAATTGATCAATTTTTTTTTTTAAATACTATCGGTATAACCTGCACTGAAGAGATTTTTGGGTGCAGGAAAACCTCCCTCCCAAGGTGACCTACTAAGAGAAGTGGAGAGTGGGGAAGAATGAATGTTGTTGAACCTCTAAGACGAAGCACCGGAAGTACTACAAGCGATGTCCATTCGGTGGCTATCAAAATAAATTGCCCAAGACACCACCACAAAGTGTTCTGTGCGTCGATGTGCGCACGTGTGAGTGGAATAACAGGTTTTTCTTGTATCCCGTCAAATAGACTGGTGGGAGGCCATAGCGCGTGTGCCTCTCGAATAGTGGCACGGACGAGTATAAACTGTGGATTGTCTTAGGTCATGAATCTGCCAGTAAGTCACCTTTGAGAGTGGAACAAACCTGGAAAAAAGGTCTCATTCGTGCAACATGAGTTGATGAGCGAATCATTTTGGTGGGTGATTCTTATAGGAAATTTCACGCTGATTCCGAATATACCATTTATGTTCCTATGTTTATGATGGTAATTTCCACAGAAAACTTCAAGAACACGTTTTTGAGCTATTTTTGACTCTCAATTTTCAAAATTTGAACTCTTGGAAAACTTGAACTTGTCCAGAAATTCTGGCGTACGGACTCATCCTTTCTTTCGATATTATTGACATGAAATTTTTTCGCATTTTCAGCTCGAATATAAATATAATAGGTAACTATACCTAAATATATATACCTACATATGAAAAAGTGTTCAATTCCGGGAATCGTTTTAGAATGGTCTGAAACGGATTTCCATGAAGACATTTTTCAAAAATTTGCATTATTTAAGTTTGAAGCCATTGCAATAGCTTCATTTTCTTCGGAAGTTCACAAGAACTCCAGTAGCCACGCGTACCGCAAGTACACGAACATCGAAGCTTCCAATTCAATTATAGGTCCCCATTTGACCCTTATGTAATAAGCACTCGTTTCTAGTGACGATTGAAGGAATCAGTGCATAGAAGGTTTCAGTGCATCCTACATAAATCTCAATCTGGGATTCGGTTCAGTTCTGGATGCTCGAACATGAAATGTTGGACTCTAATTACATCATTCTGAACCCCTTGTTGTGGGCAGTAGACCTGTTTAGACTGACAGTAATTTGTACAACACATTAAACCCGTTTTGATCTGACAGTCGTTCAGAGAGTTCATTAATTCGTTTGTTTACGTTTACAATTCAATTGCCCCGGACAAATTGACACTCTTCTGTTACCCGTACGGAAACCACTTCATCAGTGCGAAATGTTAGTTCGCTTGCAACAGTTCGTTTAGGAAAAAGGGGACGAAAAGGGGTTGCGCCAATCTCATTCAACTCCGCGAATCAAAAATGAAAAACACAATCGTCATGCAGTTCTCCTTGTTTTTTTCATATCGGCATATTTTTCATAATGAATTTACAGATCGACCTGGGGTGTTTCCATCATAGGGGGAGCACCTCTATAATAGTGAGCACTTTTTTGTTTCCACGAGTTGCCACTGTATAAAGGTATCAATGTTATTATGTTATGCTTCGTGGTATGTATCTCCGAATAGTTTCGAGTAAAATATTTAATAGTAAAACATTTTAAAATATACAGGGTGATTCAGGACGGAAGCGAAAAAAAAAAAA
>JAEMON010000013.1:6327587-6340396 GCA_030264115.1 Lygus lineolaris
TGCTGGGACCCAACAGGAAGACGTCACCAGTGGCAGGAACCCTAAGGCGAGGAAGTCGAAATGGCGGATGCGAGCTTTTAGAGGATACTGGGACCTCTAAAGAATGGCTCTGGGAATGCCGTAGAATAGGCGAGTTGAGACTGAAGCGGAGCTGGCAGTCGTCGAATGATCGTGATGGTCCCTCACTTTCCAGTTTATGAACGCGCACAATACGCACTCTTATCGGCCTGAACTTGGTCCGCACGCACTCGTATAAAAATAAACAGATAGGTATCTACCTACAATACAAAATAATAGAACGCTGCGCCGTTAACATAAACATTTCAACTGTGGATTAAAATTGTTCTATTCCCATGTAGGAAAGTAAATGTTTGAAGAAAATGAACGCATGAAAACATTATTTAAACACATGAAAGTGGCACAGAAGGGCATCACTTGAGGGTCAGATTTCTGGTGAGGGGGGGGTGTACTTGTACTAGACAATGGTCGAATTCATCGCTCACACGCTGTTAGGGATTTCATGGCTACTTCTACAATGAAAGATGGAGTTCCTACCACCTTATTCATCACCAATGCTGAACGTTTTCCAAGTTAAAGTATACTTCAAGAGACATCCTGAGTGGCCGAAAGGGGCACCATCTTCCCCAAGTAAAGGAGCAAGTGATGCTTTTGTTACCCCCTCCTGTGCCACTTTCTTGTGTGTAAATAATTTTTTCATGCATTAATTTTCTTCAAACATTCACTTTCCTACATGGGAATAGAAAAATGTCAATTCAAAGTTTGGAATGTTCAAATGAAAGTGAAAAAGGTTTAATTCAAAGTAAAAAAAGGTTCAAATCAATGCGAAAAAGGTTTAACTAAAAGGGAAGATACTATAAATTTAATATTGAATTTTGTCTTCAATCTTTGACTCTGAAGTGATGATGAACGTTTAGCAAACTCAAATGAATTTTTTCAGACAGCTGAAATTCTCAAGTTGAAATAGCTGGTATTGCGATCTCTAATTTTATTCGCTATTTTATTCGCATTATTTTACGGAAAAATGCGAGAGGAGAGCTTTCAGGCACGCATACTCTTCCACTGATGGGCAGAGGAATTTGTACTATCTGATTCCAAAAATATTAAATGTCTACCTCCTACCCTCATTCGCCTTAAGGGTGCGCGGACCGACGGGCTCGAGAAGCACCTCAACGATGCCCCTACGCAACTCGAAATCCTATTTATTATTTTTCACCTTTGTGATTTTGAAAATTCATCGATTTAAGTATGGTACACAAATATGAAGACATACTTTACGATGTGAATCATAATTTTAAGAGCATCTCATTCAGAGAAAACTGGAAGAAACCAATGAAAAACCTGGTTTTCATCAGTTTCTTCCACATTTCTCTGGATGGAATAAACTTGAAATTATGATTCACATCGTAAAGTATGTCATTATTGTTGTATAACATACGTAAATCAATGAATTTGCAAAATCACAAACGTGAAAAATAATAAATAGGATTTTGAGCTGCGTTGGGGCATTGTTGAGGTGCTTCCCGAGCCCGTCGGTTCGTGCACCCTTAAAAACAAAGAAAACTAAAACTGTTATACACAAAATGATAAATGACTCCTCTTTCATCGTTGAATTCAGCCACCTTTTACCTATTTTCGCATAGCCCGTTCATGTATTTTTTCTGGTTCCTTCTGTCCCACATTGAAACAGCAGATGTAAGTTAAATTTAAAGAAAATATCGTTATTTGTATTATTTCTTTCAATTACTGCGCAAACATTATGTACCTACTCATATACTTCACTACCTGTGCGTATAAATAAGTTGAAGTATATTTCCCCACCCACTGCATGAGCAGAGATCGAGCGTATTAATATTTTGTAAAATGCAAGAATTCTTGCATTGCATTCTCACATTGCTTAAGCAATGTATATTACTTTTCGTAAATCGACATTTTGATAAATAAAAAAATGTATTAAAAAAAATGATAGTAGGTAGGTATTCCAGGCGTCTTGCAGTACTGAGCCTTTGATGAACAACTGAAAATGATTGGTACAACTAGGAAGGTATGTTTTCACGTGTTGAAGGGATTACCCCCTTTATGACGTGTTTGGATTCCTTCAAGGGAAGCACCAAGTTTCACCGTTTTTTTCTAGGAGTCCTGCTTGAAATGAAATCTATGCACACAAACATCATCTTCGGGAATACAGAACCCATTTCACTTCTCCACTCGTCTGGAACATTTATATCCAAGGTAGGTAACAATAATGTTTTGTGGAATTGTTTGTGAAGTAGTTTGCTGAGAGTTGAAGAAACAAATCTCACCGCTTTTTATTCAAAGTTCAGTGAGCAACCTTTATTGTTTCCAACTTGGAAGAGAAACCATTTACGAGATGGCATGGTATTTAGGTCCTGTGGGTCGAGGGGGGGTGTGAGACAGCTATAAGCGAAAATGTCACTCGGTTGACACGGTGGCAGCCTATCGGGGCGAAACTCGCTCGCCTCCCGCTCATTTGATTTGTTCCGGTTCGTTTACTGCCCAAATGGTTTTGTCTTTGCCCCTTTTATATCCCCGAGGCTGGTCAGGCTGGATATTTTTTCTAGTTATGATTCGACAAGGAATGTATGGAAGATGTTAGGACAATTGTTACATTAGACACATAGGAAATCCCAAAATGTGGAAGGTACTAACGCACTAGGGAAGTTGTTTTTATGCCAATCGAATTTAGGTACTCGTATATATGTTAGGTATTTAGGTATATTATGAAACACAGAAACATCTGACCAGTGGTTTTGTCAAATAAGTTCCTGGTACCAATAATTACAATAATCCTAATCACTTGCTCTCTCTACCGCAGGTAGGTGGAGAAGTTGTGTATTCGCGCTCGAAGTTAAAAAAAAAATGTATCCTCATTGGTAAGCTGTTACGTATATATACATTGGCCTATTTTCACCCTTGCCATGACATTTCCTTTTGAAAGGATTTAAAAATCGCAACGCCGCTAATAATTAGTTTTTAGAGTTCCGGCTGGTCTCATTGGGCACATAAAAGTCTAATCTTTCTGGATGGAACTCGACAATCTTTGACAGGCATCAGTGGAGTCAATAAAAACAAAAATTCAAGTAGAAAATGGGCAAATTACTTGATTTTTAGGGTTTTTCAGTAGGTTTTGGAGGATTCGGGTCAATGTGGAAAACAAAATCTTTGTCATTTGGATTCAGCATGAATTTTCCTATGAATCCACCATTTCCTATATTAGTTTTTTTTTTCGCAAAGCTCTTGATGACAAGGGAAATACACCGTACAGTTGGGACGAATCAAGTTTTCATCAGTCAGAATTAATCGGGAGTGCCACCAATCGATTCAGTGTGAAAAATTACCTGGAGACGATACCTACGTTTTGGGGACTGCATTTTCGGGACCGGCGGCGGCCAACCAGTCCTGAATTCTTCAGCCGGATGGTAAGAAATAGATGAAAAATAAATCCCAAAGACGGCAGCACTCACAGGAGTTAGAAATAGAATACTAACTTTCAAATAAGGTCATAAGATTGCCAATAGAATGCGCTAGAAGCAAGAAATGTGTTTTGACGCTCGATATGACATCTGTTCAGGAGGGTTACCTATGCACTCTGGTGAGCAAATGTTCAACTTCTAGCTGCTCCCACGTTCTCGACCTTGTGAATCCACACTAATTTGACAACACATTTTTCTGGCTGGGTCGCAGGCAGGGAGGGAGGGAGGGAGGTCTGGGGGAACACGCTTAATTTTATATCTGTTCATGACCATGACCTATGCACTCTGGTGAACAAGTGCTCAACTACACTACAATGCTGTTGAGTTAAAGCCTGATGATGACGACGGCATGACGGGTGACGGCAAAAAGTCGAAAAGAATTGTGATTTTGTGTACATCGGATGATCGGAATAAACATAGTGAAAATCAAAGAGGTGAATTTGGTCGATTTTACATCAATCTGTTCAAGTTCAAGTTCTATGCATGCACTCTGATGAGCAAAGTTCAACTTCAAGCTGCTCTCTCGTTCTCGATCTCACTAATAATTTGACAAGGAATTTCTGAGGTAGTTATTGTCATTTTGGTGGTGTGTTATAACGTCGAAGCCACGAAAAGAATCATAAAAATTGAAATAATCGAGAAATAAGGGGGTTAAAAAAATCTCTAGAAAGAACTTTTTGTTGGAAATTATTTGTAGAATTGACTCCTGAAGTGAGTAAAACCTTGAGTGTGTTCACCCTGTGTTATGTTGAACTTTGTTGAGTGAGTAAGCATGGAGTTCTCGACTGGAAGTAAGGTAAGGTCCTCCGCCATAATAAGGCGATGCGCTCTTCCTCATGAAATTACACAAAAGGTACTTTTCCCTTTCAAGAAGAACGTCAACGAGACTTCCATCCTCACCTAGATCTAGACGTCCCACCTCCATCTCTGCTAACGTATCTTTCCGCCCCTCGACACAAAACCGTCCCCATCGCGACTTGTTGACACGTGTACTGTTCACGTCAAGACGTGAAACCAATTACCTAAGAGGGAACGTTTTCCCCCACCACTTGCCCCTTCGCTCCCCTTCCGATTCCCCGAGCCACCTGTAAACGTCAAGAAAATGGTGGAAATGAACGGTAGCGTATCGGGAGTTCACGTGGGGTCGGGCCTGCGAGTGACACCCGTTCAATCAAGACGTGTCGACCCTTCTTTTCCTCGATGGATGTGTCTATCAAAATGGCCTGTTCTTCATCCATAGATATGATAAACACATCGAACTATTTCGTATAAATATTTCATTTTTCCTCCAGGTTATCTAACTAGGAACCTATAAAAATGATATTGGTTTTTGGTAATCTTCAGTTTATTTCCCATAAACCCTTTGAAAAAAGTTGGATGAAAATTACAAAATATTTCAGACCGCCCACTTCCTGGTTCACCTATTATTATAAAATAACTGAAACTAGTTTTCTGTATACATAAAAAAGCCATTTTGCTGCCACATCATTTTAAAAGAAAAACCTAGTTGATTCATGTTTTTGACCAATCAAACCGCCCAAAATTGTTTTTGTTAAGAAGAAAAGTTGTACCTAGACTGCTAGACTATCGAATTCGCTGCATTCGGATGCTTTTCGCCTGCAGCCTAAATTGCGAATTGAATTGCCTAAATTGCCTAAGGCTAAAATTCAAGAAACATGGAACATGCCTTAACAGCGCTTTCTTATTCTGTTTACTTTTTTTTTTAATTTGGAAGAATGCGATCAAACCTACTCTGCTATTTCGATAGCCTTTTAAAAAATCAGTCCAGAGAGGTAGGTAATTTATAATTTTATTGAGATTACTACATTATTTGAAACAACCCTATAACATTTAAACTACGATCAATCTCAACAACCACGCGCTACTTTTGGGTCGCATTTTCGTACCTCGATACCGTTCCTGAAAAACGTGACACTTTTTGCAGGGTGAAAAGCATGTTCCATGCTAAAATTTGTGAATTCTTTAGTCATGGTTTTTGGTGATTTATCAAAGTTTCCAGTTCAAAACTCTTGGGAGAAACTTTGTAGGTACTTAACTTTCAGTAAACTTTGAAACATTACCAAAAATCATGGATAAGCTGGCGTTGGTCTCAGAATTTGATACAGTCTGCAACTTTTCTCGTACCTATACAAAATTCATTTTGTGTATCTTTGTATTTGAGATTCCAATGACCAATAAAATGCCTTTTCCAGGTTTTTCGATGATAAGGAAACTAAATGGCTATTTTCGGACTAGAGATAATAATATTATGGTTAATTCAAGATCGGCACAAAATTTCCCATACAAATGGCCCAATTAACAATAAAAAATCGTATTATTTGGCGGCGTACTGCCATCAATCGGATTATACAATGTCAGAACGCCCTTGCTCGAAAACATTTGATAGAAGAGTATGGTTTCATTGGTAACTTCAATAGCTCCACTTTTTATTTTGTTTATTAATTTTTTTTTATAGAACAGAATCTGGGAATTGAATTTGGAAATACATATCCGGGTGAAAAATACATTCTTTGCTATTTCCATCAATGTGTGACCAAATGAGATACATTCTGAAGAAGCCTCGGTTTCGGTTCGGAATTCGGAAAGAAAGCATCTGGTGCGAGGATTCACAACTACTTTCCTCACCAGTAGGAACCTGAAAAACGTCATTTTCAGCAAAATTGTTTAGCTTTTCTCACAAATTGCCCAACGATTGTGATGAAATTCACAGAGCTTACTTTTCTTTCAAGTAAGGACGAGCTCAATTACCCCTCATCTCAACAAAAATATCCTGAGGGCCGAAATCAGCGTTTAAATCCACAAACATGGCTTTGAATAGTTGTCAGAAATGATTACTATTATTACTACTATAAATCATTATTAATAAATAATGAAATAACCGAAAAATTATAATGATAAAAATAAGTAGTGGTCATACGTGCGCACATACACACGGGCTTATACACTTTTCCAAAACGGGGAGAAAATTTAATTGATCAAATGTCAATTAGGACCAGTTCAGAAATTGAGTTTTCTGATGATCGCAATACTTTCCTCTCGCCTTTCACGTGCACTAAGAAAAGTAAAAAGTTGTCAAACCCCCTCCCCGGTAGGCAACCAATACCAAGCATTGACTTTGTTTCAAAAATTGGTCGCCTGGGCGTAACACTATGACGTATAACATGAGTAGTAGTTATGCGTTATATGGCTGAAGAGAATTGAAAACCTTCTTTTAGTAATAGCTTTTGGTACCTTCTTCACATTTGGAATCGAGTACGAAAAAAAAAATTTTTTTAACCCCCACTCAAAACTTGAGGTTTTATGTTTCAAGATACCTAGAATCCAAAAATCGAATTTAAAAAAATTCCGTCCGTCCGCCGTACGCCGTACGCGGCACTTTCCTTAGTTACCATTTACCAAAATTATTTAAATTTGGCATACCGGCCCCATTCGGGGTCTAGTTGTGCCGCGAAGCTTGGCGTTACCGTCAATCTCTAAGGGTTAGAAAATAGGGGATGAAATTTTCAAAACTCACCTAGCTCGAAAATTTCATATAGGAAGGTATATTTTTTCCATCGATTTACTTAAAATAGAAAACAATTTTTAGGACCAACCGTTCGCTCCCTGGAAGGAATTAAGGGTTGAACGAAAAAACGAGTGTGAATCGCTATTTTTCCCAAGTGGCAGAATCTCCGTTCAAATTCAGCTGTTCAAATGCAACTTTCTTTCGTTTCGATTCCACCGAACCAAGTTTGTTGTTTACTTTCAGAAGCTTGCTTAGTTACTGAATTTCGTTAAGAATGAATGATACAACTCTCCGATAATAATAATTACAAGAAGGTACCTACTTATTTTCGCCAGGAGATGATTGTGAACCTCGCGGTAGGTGGGTATTTTATGTCAATAGGATCTTTGTAAAAGGGCGATCTATACAGAAGATAATAAACCGTTTTGTAATTATTTGCAGCGTTTTTTAATTGATTTATAGTTATGAGATTCTCTTAGTTGCACCCTGATTTCTTCCAAACTTCCATAAAGAACGGTCATAAATTAAATTGCAATACCCTCATTCATGAACCATTTTTTATATAAATTAATCACGGGTGATATTGGTGAACTGATTGTAGTTCATGACGTTCTTCATGGAGGTTTGGCTGGGATCAGGGAGAAACTGAGAAAATCCCGTTAACCTCGAACGAGATTATCATCTGCGGCTCCGTCGCGGGTGCTGCTAACGTATTGTTATGCATCCCCAATCTCGGCCTTCGTAGCCGAGAAATTTCATCGGCGAACCACAGCACGTCGTAAGCTGATAATTTTAAGGATGAGACTCTTAGCATATAATTGAATTATGCAAATCAGGAAAAGAGGCCCGCAGGAAAGGGGGGGATCTCGTGAGATGACATAACGTCTTCAACGGCTGTAGACCTTGCGTACTGACCGGAGGGAATTCACCCGAGTATGATTATGGGGGTTCCTTAGTTGATATTCAGCCGTTTGAGATTCTGGTCAGGGAAAGTGTACGCGGGAACTTACGACCCGGAACGGGAGAGGTGGTCACTGTTTTCCCCCGTTTTGCGGCAATAGGTGGGTATGAATCAATAACCGCTTTACATTCGATGCTGATCGAGGTCGTACTCACGCTCAGTAGTCCGTGCTCGATGCACTGCAGGATCTGCGGACGTGATCAGGTGTCCTCTCAGAAGGGTCAATTTGTTCCGATGCCCGCCCTCGAAATTCGAACGATCCCAAGCTCTCTTGTTCCTCTCCAAACATTAAGTGATCTACCTCAACTACAGTACCCCAAAAAAACGCAACGAAACTCGAAATAATCGGGTTCTATGCGAAATGTTATGGTTAACAGATACCTCACCCGATTGAACTTGCTAGACTGCTCAAAAATGACAGAATATTTAGAAGTGCAAAAGAGTTTCCCCCAAATTATGACACATGACTTTCAACTGTTTTTGTACTCGCAATTCAATGGCGACATTTATTTTGAATTTCGAGCCCTCTCCTGAGTTCGAAATTATTCTATTATTCACTAAATTTTGCCCAGCATCCGAATCTGCCAGTCAGCTATAGGCCTAATCAATAGAAAATTATCGATTTAGTGATTTATTTAGGTAGTTTAAGTTGTTTTTCATAGTGCGTAATTAGCCAGGAAAGAAGTCTGGTCCATCATTTAGGAATCACCCTGCAAGTATAGATATTGAAAAGATAGTGTAGATAATATAGATGATGATAAAAATGGTTCTTATCATTCTCCAAGATAGCATCTAAAGGTTTGTTCCAACTGGCCATCAACTGTTCCAAGATCGAATATTTTAGCTTGCGCAAAAACGTTTACTCACACGATTGTGGGAAAGATCCAGGAAGTTGGAACTAAGTTTAATTCCAACTTCCTTGGGAAAGATTGAAATCAACTCTGTCTATTCGAACTCGTTTGTGATAGACTCAACGTGGGTACTGATATGAACTGGAATCCAGTTCCAACTGCCAGGACAAGTTGCGCTCAAGCTAAGTATTGTCAACCCTGCGAAGTAGGAGGGTTGAACTGAATACATGATGATTGATATCAGCCGAAGCTCCAATTCTGCTTTGTCTACGTACCTTGAGAATATACGAACTGAATAAGTATTCTCGAACTGAGTACTATTTGAACTCAACATTTCAGTGGAACAAACCTCAAATCAGAATGTTTTGTTTTTCATTTAACGCTATCTGATCTCCTATACACCACCCCAGCGACTTGTTCCAATCCAAGCACAAAGTGTTCTACCAGTTCACTAAGCAAAACTCGCAAATACTTATATTTTTTTGGTAAAAACTTAAAGAGAGATTACTAAAAAATCTTCAACTCAAATATTTTCATAAACTATAATCATGCAAATGGTTTACATCATTCAATAAAGAACAGCCATATCGATCAAAAGCACAACAAGCTTTTATCCAGAAGATGTCGATTGATTCCTCTTCTTTCTCTGTACCCGACTTTCTCTGTGAACCGATAACAAAATCGATTTGCATAATTGTAAATTAATGTCTTTGTGACAATCTAGTTTGACAAAAGAAAAAAGAAGATCTGCGAAGAACTAATTGCTCTGAATGAGGCTCAAGACTTAGTGGTGTATCATTACATAGCACTTCATCATAACTTCGCTTTTGTTTGTATTGACAAACTAACAATCAATCAATCATTGATCGTAGGCAGATTCTATTGTTTCAACAAGTCGCTAAAAATATCTATATATATATATATATATATATGGCGGTTTTGTAAGTTTTTTCACGTTTATTTCTGCCTGCTCCACCAGTCTTTACAAGTTTTTTAGTGAGTACAACTCATTGTTAAATTATGGATATCAGCATTTTGACGTACTGTGTCTGTGATGGACGCCATGAGGAGAAACGTCAAATAGTCCAGAGGAACTGTGCATTGTGAAGTGAACATGACGAATGTCATTTCGTTACTACTGTCATTCACATTCACGGCCTATCACGCACTCCATAGATAAGATATGGGTATGAGTCATACACCTGGCATGGTCCCTTGTGGTCGGTAAACGTGGAATGTTTATTCCGATACCTATACCAGTAAAACTCAACTCTTCATCTAAATTTTATCGCAATGATATTTGAGTACAAGTACTTCAATCAGTTCATAGGAAGTTCAATAAAAGAGACACCAATTAAAACAGGAACATATTTATTATATTTATTGATAAATTAAATGCCATCAACAAATAAAAGAATATAATAATTATATCAATTACATTGTGGGCATGGTTTGTTGGGAGCAAGCAGAAAAGTGGGCCATGGCTTCCTTGATGCGTTTTTCGAGGGTCTTTTGGGAAGGAGCATTGTAGCAAGTGCTGACCTGGAGTTCTACGTCGGTTCCGAGCCGCTCAACAGCCAGGACGAATCTCTGCAATAATCAATAAGAAGATGATAATAATCGAATTTCATGCATACTTCTAGAGGAAGAATATATGGTGAAAAATGGTGTTCACTGATCTGTCCTTAAACGCTACAAATTATCACACAATGGTCTATTATATTTTTTTCCAAAAATGGCTAATGGAGACATAATTCACTCTCGCCGGAAGGAGTTTATCCTAACTCGTCTGCGCATAGGACACCCACTCTTCACTCATCGACACCTCATGACTTCGGCGCCCAGGCCGCCACCAGCTGTATGCAATTAATGTGACTTTTATAATAGTTTCGGAGTTAGGAGCGTGCCTATGACAAAGAATTTCAAGTTTGCGCATGCGCAGTAGCCAACACAATCTTGGACTCATCCCTCAGCTACCCTCCATAATTGAGCCAAATCCGTCCATCAGGAACTGAGAATTCGTATTTTCAGGAAATTTACGTTAGCGCATGCGCACACGCAGGGTACCAATGGTCCGATGGCTATTAAATCAATAGGGAACTGTGTAGGGTCTAGCTCAGACAATCTCTGAAAATTTCACCAGGATTGGTTGAATAGTTCCGAAGTTTTGGCTATGACACTCATTTCAAAGTTGCGCATGGGCAGTATATATTTCTTTTAGAATTGTGTTGAAATTCGAAGGTAATTGTCAAACTCCAACTACCCTCCGAATTTGAGCAAAATCGGTCCATTAGGAATAGAGAAATCGAAGTTTCAGGAAATTCACGTTTGCGCATGCGCACAAGCTACTACTGGTCCGGTGGCGATGAAATTTGTAGGGCACCCCCTAGGCTTTAATCCGCGTGATTCCTGAAAATATCATCGATATTGGTCCAGTAGTTCCGGAGCTACACCCATGACAACAAATTTCAAGTTTGCGCTTGCGCAGTGGCTATTACTGATCCAATCGTGACGAAATTCATAGGTGATAATCGTGAAGTCAGCCCTCAACTGCCCTCCAAATTTGAGCGAAATACGTGAATTAGGAACTGAGATACACTGGTTTCAGGAAATTCACGTTTGTGCATGCGCTCACGCTACTAGTGGTCCGATGGCGATTAAATTCGTAGGGGACCGTCACGGGACTAATCCGCACAATCCCTAGAAATTTCATCAAATTCAGACCACTTCTTCACATAGTTTTGCCTGGGACAAGGAATTGACTACAGACCGACAGACAGACGGACGGACGGACAGACAGACAGACAGGCACCAAACCAAAATTGTTCAGAAAGCTGAAACGTAAAAACGCTACACGGTTTATTATTTTCTGTATAGATCGCCCATCTACAAAGATCCTATTGACATAAAATACCCACCTACCGCGAGGTTCACAATCATCTCTTGGCGACAATGAGAAGGTACCTTCTTGTAATTTATTATTATCGGAGTTGTATCATTCATTCTTAATGAAATTCAGTAACTAAGGAAGCTTCTGAAAGTAAACAACAAACTTGGTTCGGTGGAATCGAAAGGAAGTTGCATTTGAACAGCTGAATTTGAACGGAGATTTTGCCGTACACTCGTGTTTCTGCTCTTTTTTTCGTTCAACCCTTAGGACCTTACAGGTAGCGAACGGTTGGTCCTAAAACGCTCCGCAAGGTCTCATTCGACGCTAAAAATTGTGTTCTATTTTAAATCGATGGAAAAATATACCTTCCTATTCGGAATTTTCGAGCTAGGACGTTTTGAAAATTTCATCCCCTATTTTCTACCCCTAAGAGAAGACTGACGGTAACGCCAAGCTTCGCGGCACAACTAGACCCCGAATGGGGCCGGTATACCAAATTTCATTAATTTTGGACCATGGTAACTAAGGAAAGTGCCGCGGATGGACGGATTGTTTTTAGTTCGATTATTGGATTCTACGTATCTTGAAACGTAAAACCTCAAATTTTGAGGGGGGGGGGGGGGTAAAATTTATTTTGCTTCCTCACTACCGAAGGTAGGAAGCTATGTTTTTTTTCGTGCTCGATTCCAAAGGTTCATTATTGAAAATAATAAACCAAAACCGCTGTACCTATTTTGTTTTACCTACTGATGAAACTATTCCAACTCAGGTCCATGTTTTTTTGATGTATTATGTAGTCCAAACCGATCCTTCCAGAGTCAAAACACGTTTTTTACCTCTCCCATGATTCCGAAAATGTTTGAATCTTTTCATGCTGGTCCAGCAACAGGTATGTTATTAGTAAGCTTAATGCTGTTCGATAATTACCTTTGCATCGGGCCATTGGTTGACGAGGTTTTTGAGCTCTTCCGCTACGTATTTAAAGGCACATTGCCACTGAGCAAATCCAGTGGTAACTCCGCACTCGGCAATTCCAGCGATGATCAGCTCAGCGTCTTTGACGATGTCG
>JAEMON010000013.1:6348160-6362280 GCA_030264115.1 Lygus lineolaris
TTCTGAGCCCAGTTCGTCCCCTGCAAAAGAATGGTTGAATTAATTGGATTACTCATCAACCATTCGTACTTAAATATGAATTACCTAGACAAAACATCCCGTAGACCCCTCCCCAATACATTCTAAAACGAGTTCTGAAATTCAACATTTTTTTATATGTATATATTATACATATATATATGCCAGTCACTCCAGACGATATCTGGCCGGAGGATCGAGATAAAAAATCCAAAAAATTTATAAAATGTCAATAATATCAAAAGTACTCCAAGGGGTCAAATTTTGAAAATGTAGAGTCAAAAATCGCTAAAAAACGTGTTTTTTGAGGTTTTTGGTGTGAATTACCATCTTAAGCATAGAAACATGGTATATTCGGAATCAGCGTAAAATTTCCTATAAGAATCACCCATCAAAGCAGTTAAAATTATTCTTTGAAAATTTGCTCACCAACTCATCTTGCATCAATGGAACTATTTTTCCATCGTGTGGTAAATCTAGTACACCGAATCCAGCTTCTTGTTTCGTTTTGTTAATTAGCGAATTTTCGAGGAAAATGAAGATATTGCAATCGCTTCAAAATTTAAATACTGCAAATTTTTGAAAATTTTCTTCATGGATATCCGTTTCAGACTATATATTCTAAAATGATTCCTAAAATTTAACACTTTTTATAATATATAGCCCAAAAGTGTGACGGACGTAACAAAAAAGGGGTGGGCGTCGGGATATATTGATTACCTACGTTTGTAATTGATTATTATAATTATTACATTCCAGGCAATATTTGACCGTGGAATCGAGCTAAAAATCTGAAAAATGTCAAAATGTCAATAATATCGAAAGAAAGGATGGATCCGCTGGCCAGAATTTTTGGAGTACTCCAAGGGTTCAAATTTCGAAAATTTAGAGTCAAAAATCGCTAAAAAACGCGTATTTGAGGTTTTTGGTGTGAATTTCCAGGTTAAATAAAGGAACATAAATGGTATATTCGGAAAAAGCGTAAAATTTCCTTTAAGGATCACACACCAAATCTGTTGAAATCAATTTCCGAAAATTGGCACATCAACTCATGCTGCTCGAATGGGACTCTTTTTGTTCTTGGATAAGTTTGATAAGGTTTGATAAGTGTTAAAAACCTTTCGGCTCTTTGTCTATAAAAATTGCTTGTTTCCCATGTTGAAGCAGGCAAATAAACTTTATCTGCCCATGAATACTGGTTTTGCTAGTTATGAAAAAAAAACTTGACTACTCTAGTATAAATTTTTATTTGGATAACATTTGTAGGTACATATTTATGTAAGTTGTGTTCCGGGAATTCATAGAAAAATGGTCAAATTTGGTTTAACTCAACCTTTCAGCCATCCCTGTTCTCAATGTCTTGTCTACTCTCTGTTGACCCTTTTCAAGAAATAGGCTTTCTTACTTTATCTTCATCAGTTGGTCTGTTTGTGACTCGAACAACTCCATTTTTTATTTCCTTATCAATACCTACAATCCGTAAAATTTGGGTGAATGGATATTAATTTAATTCCTCTAATCATGAGGGAGATTTCAGCAGTTGAGGTAGGTATAAATGTTTAGGAGGTGTAAATAATAATCTAGTGCAGGAGAAACATGCAATTCGGTGGTACAACTTACTTCCACTGAGCAGGCAACGATAGCCACCAAGACGCAAACTATTGTGAACTTCATCTTGACTGATCACTGATACAGTCCTGCTAATGTTATTCCTTTTATACCAGAATAAATCCTATCAAAAGTACATAACTGATGAGATAAATGATAAACCGTATTGATAATTTTGCCATTTTCCTTTCCCGAGTATTTATTCTCTTTTTTTCGTAAATTGGTACTCAGCTCGTGTGAGGTTACATGAACCAGTTTCTTTTAGTGATTTGGCAAACAACGAGAGAATACAAAGGGGAGATTGCAACGTCCCGTCGGATCGAAATTATTATTATCCACGTACACTATTCAGAGAAAATCATTTATAATAAAATTAATCATCATCCTTTGTACTCATGGACTTAATCTAATCCCTCTTTCATGTACAGAGCGCGCCCCTGAGTGCACATCTCTATGTTTATCTACTGTTGGTAACAGCCCTTGACAAACCCGTTTGGTCCTTTGGTTCGAATCTTTCCAATCCGATGTCGAGGGTGCAACTTTGATGAAGTATAGTCGGTGCTGCAGTTGCAACTGTTTCAAACTAAGGTCGAGCCTGCTGTTCAAAACTTGTCAAATAAAGTTCGAAGTGCGATTTTCTAGCCTTGTCAATTCAAGTGGCATATTTCCTCACTGAATGTTTGTAACAGATTACGTTACAGATTGGTCCTTGGGGAATATTTGACTAACCAAAATTGACAGCTACAAGATATCGTTAGAAATCTCAAAATACCTACTACTGGAAATCTCAAAATAATTGAAGGGTGCAAGGGAAAAACCCCCCTCATCGCCAAAAAGCTGATTTCGAGAAAAACGCAATTGAAAGTTTACAAACCGAGAATGTAATGAACCATGGCGAAAATAATGAAGAAAACAATTTTGCAATACTTTAGTACTACTAACTAAAACATTGCTGGTTGACAAAAAAATATTTCCAGCATTCAGATAGGTGCAGAAATAAATATGTCCTGAAAAACTAGCTGCTCCGGCACTGAAATTGGAATTTCATCCTCAATAATCGTCAAATCGCAAGTAAGGATTAAGAAAAATATCTACCATAGAAATGTAAAAACCCAATTTATATTTCGGAGCTAAAAGAATGAAAATTTATTTGGAAGGAAATTTAGGTAACAGAATAATTACAAAGATTACAAGAAGTGAAACAGGAAATTTAAACCGCAATCATGGGACTCTTCCACACACGCGCACGCAATGAAGTGATTCTTTTCTCCGTATGGAGTAACTTCAACCTGGTTTTAGACGACAATGATGGTGTTTTTCACCATAAAGGGCTGCATATTCGGATGGTACGCCTTGAGATACTATAGATAGCGTTGTTAACTAATTTTCGACCAGAATGGCGATGGGGTTTCCCCTGTACCCTTCAATTGGTACACTGTGCTATTTCACTTAGATAACAATAATAATTTTATTTTTTTGCAGAGGGGCATTTCAGTTGAATTCCCAATTTTTTCCAAAAATTGGGTCTGTTCGTCGAAAAAATGTTAACACGAAATTGGAAAAACAAATTAATACAAATTAGGGATTTGAGAAAAGGCGGGCATAGCACGCAGAGGTTTCTCACTGCCTTCTATATCTCTGACTCTAAGAAATCCGTAGTTTCCATACTGATGCTGATTGTGGAGAAAAGTTGATTTGTTGATTCACTCTAATTTTGTCGTAGGAGTTATCTAGGAGTTACTTTAGTGGATAATTATTATCAGAGTTGAGTAATAACGTATTAGTAATGTTAGACTGAAAGACTGGAGACCTTGGTCACCGAGATCACTGTGGATACTAAACATATTATCACTTCTACGCTCGCACACGTGCTACAAGGGACCGCACCCTCACTTTTTCAACATCTGGTACCTATCTATCTATCTATGGTTCACATTTCCTTTCTTATATTACATAATTGAGGCGTTTGGTATCAAAACTGGATAACTCCAAAATTTCGAAAATTCGTTTTCACAAGTTTGACAAAAGAATTTTATTCTACCAAAATATTGGGTTCAAAACTGGACTAAATCCATGAGAAACAGTGGGGCAAACTCTTGTGTTGGTTGTTGAACTTAACTTGGCCCTAATTGAACTTTTGCCTCTCCCCCCAAAATTTGGTTTTGTGGAGTTATTCGGGTTTGATACCAAACGCCTCAATTACCACCTTCTGTCAAACTATACATTACTTGAACTAAAATATTACAACAATCAAAGCATTTTTACGTCCATTTGAAAATTATTTCTGAAGTGAATTGGACTGTTCAATTGTGTATATTACCTACCTATTGAATTGTATTTGGAATAGGATACGATACGGGGACAACAGTTATCCTCGTATAACCAGTTGCTGGTTATGAGTATTTTCTTCAATTTTTCAGTTTTAGTATTGTAATGAGACTAATATTGTCTATGATAAAAAACTCACGATATATTATAATAAAATCAGAAAACTTCAATTTATGAGAAATTATTTCTTTACAATAACGATTTTGTACGACATACCAGAATGGGAATGGAGTCCTCCCTCAAAAACCGCTGATCTCTTGGAAAATGATCGCAAACGTAGTTGGAAGTGGAAGAGGAAGGTAGTCTCTAAAGTGAAGCCGCGACATTTCCCCCCGGTTCAACTTGAGAAAATAATAATCAGAAATAATAATAAACGGACATCTTGAATTGGTTATAAAATCACGATATTAAAGGGTGCTTTGGGGTCGTATACTTGCAGAGTGCGTCGAGATGAAGTTTTCCTCGGATCTTGTTCATATCTTCGCGATGGTATAATTCGAACGTGTAGTCTCCCACCTTGGATTTTATCATAATATGGTAAGAATTTAGCAGACTTTTTTTGGTTTGCTGCTGACTCTAATACATTCTACCAAAACCAAATCTCCTACGATCAATTGATTTGACACCTTCTTTATTGAGTTGGCCTTTTCGGTGCGCTTGTCAGAAATTAAGTCAGTCCTTTCCTTAATGCTGCGAATCAAATCTTGTGTCAGAGGCTTGAAAACTTGTTCCGAATCAGCTCCCAACTCCCAAATTCTTCTTGGAGGACGTTCTAAATTTAGAGTGTGAGGCATGGTTCCGATAGTGGAATGATGTGTGGATTTGGAAAAGGGGTATTCGATGGTTTCTGTCCTAGCTGTCGTTGGTTTTCCATGGGTCTCTCATTGGTGTAATTTTGAGGGCTGCTTCCGTAGAAATTGGGTTGAAGAGTTTCTGAGCGTATCAATAGATCGATAAAGTCGTCTGGGTTGTAAATTTTTGAGCTCCTAGTGGAATCCATGATTTTTTGGTGGAAGTTTTTACTAATTGTTTCAATTAGGCTCGTGTCGTCTTCATACACCTTCAGGTGAGTTACCTAACAAGTAGAAATAGGTGAAATATTTTTCCTTGGAACCAAATGACTTCTGGTAGTAACCATTATTGAGTTTGTTGATAAGTACAGAGCGTCTCGTTTTACTCCATAAACGGCCTGAAAATTTATGTTTGAACTGTTCATAGGTCTCGCAATGTAGTTTTGCCAGTTCCCACCAATCGACATTTTCATCTTGGAAACAAACTCCTATGATGCGTTTGAAATCGTTCCTTGAATAAATGTCTGCTACATTAGATTCTAAATTTTTGAGAAACTGAGCGGCTATATCTAATTCGCGGTTCCCAAACTTAATATTGTCTTTCAAATATTTGATTGTGTCTCGTTCTTTATCTAAAGTGTGTTTCGATGGCATTTCCATCGAACTATTGTTTGTACATCTGCTGTTTCCCGGTGTGGTGTGTGGAAACTTGAAATTCCTGTCTTAGACGGGTTGGACTCGTATTTGGTCTCATTGATTATGTTGATTTTGGTATCTAACTGACGGAATTTACCATCCAAATTGTTATATGATGTAACCACATCATGATGAACAGTTACTAATTGTTCACTAAGGTGAGAAATTTGAGCTGTGAACTCACGTTTGAGCTCAGCAATAGCCTGGTCAATGTACCTACGAATATCACAACATTCGGCATCATTCGAAGGTGTGATACACCGTCCCAAAGATTATGCTGCTTACACTAACGTATAATGGTCGGATGTTACCTCATTCTTTCTTCTACCTCCCTGAATCTTTCTTGTATCTTCCTTCGGCTGTAGCTGTTGATCCAGGTCATTCAGCATCGCCGCAGCACTTTTGCTTCGTGTCATCATCTTGTAATGCGAGAAATATGTGATGGGTTTGATTGAGTTCGGGCGCCAAATGTCATGAGACTCTATGTAATGAGATGTCTATGTATCGTAATGATAAAAAACTCACGATATATATAATAAAATCAGAAAACTTCTATTTATGAAAAATTACTTCTTTACAAGAATGATTTTGTACGAAATTACATACCAGAAAACCAGAATAGGAATGAATGGAGTATGGAGTCCTTCCTCAAAAAAAACCCGCTGATCTCTCGGAAAATGATCGCAAACGTAGTTGGTAGTGCAAGAGGTAGGTATTCTCTACCTAAGCCGCTACAGTATATTGAGTACGCCTACTAAATTTTGGAATTCGTGCGTACCTCCAATGTTTCTGTAAATAGGTTTATCTGCTATCCAAATAACACCGATGTAAGAAGTGTCTTCATTAATATTTGAAATGGAGTTTCATGGAGTTCTTCTCATATAATTTGGTGTGTTGATGATGGAAGTAGAGGCTTTTTTTAATATTGTATAATTGTTTATATATTCAAGAAATTGTATATGAGGATAGGTAATACCATTGGCTCTTCGGATAACAATAATGTAAGATTGAATATGGTCTGTTTGTTCTTTAGATCCATTACAGATAGACCCATGAAGATAGAATACCTAGTTGGTTAGTATAGTTTAGAATAGTTCATCAAGTACAATGTTATTAACATGCGAGTATCTACTTAGGTAAGTTCCGACTGCAACCATTGATTAGTGCAGATCCATTAAAACCAGGAGGTAAATTCCTCCATTACGAATTGAGCAAACTAGTCGTTTTTCCCATAGATCTGCTGTTTCGAATGATAGTCCTCCATTATTTTGCCTACGTGATCTTGAATATCAATCCCTTCTGAATGTAGACAGTTGTGAATATCTCGCCTTGCATGATGTATCTCACGTGCAGTGAACGAAACTATGAAGTGCTATGAAAAATGGAAAAACATTTTTGAGACAAAAAATATGTACAAGTAGGTAGATACTTTACTCGATAAAATGTGAAGAACTCAAAATCAAAGTAGATGAAAGAGTTTGTGAGACTTGCAGGATTTCACGTTTGAGCTTGTGTTTGGCTACTAAGTACTGATTTTATTACGATTTTAGTATCCTTGTAGGTTTTTACCAACACAAGTTCTTGTAATTCCATTTAAAGCAGGCCATTCACGGTCCGAATTGTTGTCCAACTTGTCGTCCAACATCTGATGTTGGCTCCGACATCGGACCGTGAATGGGGTTGTCGGATTGTCGGAAATCTAGTCGGACGAGTCGGAACATCTAGAGGTCCAACATCCAACATCCAACCTCCGACATCCGACTGAGTCGGAATGTGAATGGGGTTGTCGGATCAAAGTCGTCCAACTTTTCTCAGTCCGAGTGCGACCTTCAGAGAACTTGAGTCTCTCGTCTCCCGCAAATTGTGTGTTTTAGCGAATTTTCGAAGATATGAAGCTGTTGCAATGGCTTCAAAATTTAAATTACGCAAATTTTTGAACTTTTTCTCCATGGAAATCCGTTCTAGACCATTCTAAAACGATTCCTGAAATTTGATACCTAATTAAGTAATATATTATATTATGGTATATTCAGAATCAGTGTGAAATTTCCTGTAAGAATCACCCATCAAATCGGTTAAGATTATTCTTTGAAAATTACGTCATCAACTCATGCTGCATGAATGGGAATTTTTTCAAGTAAAAGCGTGAATGTGGAGTTGTCTATTCCGAGGTAGTTTTTAAAATCATCCTCATCAATGATATTCAGCAACTTTGTGTCACAGTAGTTCACGCGATCTTGAAACAATTTCTTCATCCAACACTTTTTTTTTCTTTTTTGAGTGGCCAAAACGCACAATGCTGCTATTTTCTGTTTCCTGGTAAAATTAAGACTGCACCCGATACATTTTTCGGTTCAAAACGACGCGGCTGTACGAAACCTGAACGAGGGCTGATGTTGGATCGCTATAGTTGGGTATCAAGTCGGAGCGTGAGTGATGAAAAAGATCCGACTAGTATTCCTACTAAAGTTGGACAACAAATCGGACCGTGAATGGCCTGCTTAAATTAGGTGAAAACGGGGAATTTGCATCGTTACCATTTTTTATTTTGTAATTTGAAAGATCTTAATGAGGACTTTCCAAAAAAGTGCTATATGAGGGGTATCCGGAGGTTGAAAGTTATCGAAAATGGGTCTTGAAATTTGAACCCAACTGAAATCACCGACCCCCCTCCCTTTTGCGGAACCTAAATGACGTCACGCTCTCCCTTTTAACCCATTTTTTGGGCAAACTAGACGTAATTTAAAGCTGAAAATTGGCATCCTGGGGTTTTAAAAGGCGCTGAATCAGATTTTGAGGTTCAGAAATCATAATTCCTACGCATGCAAGTTCCCCATTGTGGGTGCTTTTCACCAACTGATTCTATACGTCTATGTAGCAAAAGGGAGGACGTTATATTGCTCACCCAACTAGGCAGCCGTTGTTTGTAAATTCACCTTCTACTCTCCAGCCCATATTTGATGATACTTGGGAGTTTCAGAAGACCCCCAGACGCGGCAACGCTGCACTAGCAGCCCATGCTGCAGACGCTACCCTCCAGGTAGCACTTGAACCCTCATTAGGCTGCGTGTTAATCCCAATCGTTTACTCCCTAATGCAACTGCATTGTAAGGGCATTGTAGGGCTATAAATCCATAGCGTGACACGTGGGTATCAGGTCCCCCAGAGAAATAATATTTCGTAATTTTGTGTTGGCAGCCTTGCACCCCATTCACCTGGTGGAGCCGGTGGATTTTCACATAAGTTTTGCTCTTGAACGAGATTGCTGATAGGCAATGCTGTGCACCTCGCCAGAAACAACGTAATAAATCCAAATACAGCTCCAAAAACATGCCAGTTGGCTGTCATCTGTGCGGATCTGGTACCCAAAGTGTCACGAAGTCGTCATAAAACCATCCCTGATTAAATGAATTGCTATAATAATCAATGAATCAATCTTCTATTTGCCGTTAAAAAACAATTGCATGAAAATGGTCTGTTACATAGGGAACATGTGCATAGTATATTCATAGATGATAATACCTACTTAGATAATAACTACCGAGTGGGTATCAGGTACACAACGTGTCAGGTCACGTGTCACGTGTCGCACTATGCGTGAAGGGTGCGCCGGACGCCTGGCTTGAGAAGCCCCTGGACTATGTCCCGACGCAGCTCAAAATCCTTTGTGGTATTTTCCACGATTGTGATTTTGAAAATTTCTTGAATCGCGTAATGTTATACAATAATAATTACATACTTTACGATGTCCATCATAATTTTATGTTTATTCCATCCAGAGAAAACTGGGAGAAAGCAATAAAAACCTTTGTTTTCATAGGTTTCTTCCAGTTTTCTCTGGATGGAATAAACTTAAAATTATTATTAACATCGTAAAGAATGTAATTATGATTGTGTAGCATACTAAATCGATGAATTTCCAAAATCACAAACGTGAAAAATAATATATACGATTTTAAGTTGCGTTGGGGCACGGTTGAGGCCGTTCTCGAGCCCGGCGTCCCGAGCACCCTTAAATTAATTTGGCAATGGGAAACATGCATGGGTTTGAATTTAGCATCTTGGACCTCAAAATCTGATTCAGCGCCCTTCAAAAACCCCTGAAGCCAAATGTCAGCTTGAAATTACGGCTGGTTTGCCCAGAAATGGGTTGATAGGGAGCGCGTGACGTCATTTAGGTTCTGCAAAAGGAGGGCTAGGCGGGGGAAGGTAGGCGGGGGGTCGGTGACGTTAGTTGGGTTCGAATTTCAAGACCCATTGTTGCTAACTTTCAATGGTCGGACACCCTTCTTTTGAATGCTTTTAAGATCTTTCAAATTACGAAATTAAAAAACCCATACAAGTTCCCCGTTAGTATGGCCGTCTAGGGCGGAAGGCGAGGTTGGCACCTCAAGGCAGGGTTTGGGTACCTGGAGCCCCCCCAGGTATCATTGAATATTCGCTGGAGAGTGAAGTAATAACGGAGCTTCCACTATCTACTGTAGCCTCGGAAGCCAAACGTCTGGCTGTAAGACATGGTATGAATAAGTTATGCTGTGCAACCACCTGGCTAGTCGTTCTAGTTCGCCAAATCCTCCAAATCGCCCAAATACTAGTGTAAGTATGTTATTAATTCACTACCTTCATTTCCGAGTATCCTCCCATGACGCTCTGAATGATCTCCCAAATCGCCGAAGTTCCACATTCGTAAGCCCCCATGATCCCTTTTTTCGAGCACTCAACAATCCTGTTAGTCCCACTTTGGGTCATCGTGAAGAACCCTGCTCCAAGTTCCTCGGATTTCTCAGAGATCTTCGCGATCTCCTGGACGGATTTTGAGTTTTTCACGCAGCTTAAGAAATAATCCTTTTTCGAGCGCCTCAAAACTGTCAAAGATCCAGTTGCTGTCGAGTGGCATTTTTCGGGTACGTCGTGTTGGAAGGCACTGACGTCCTGCAATCAACCAAGAATATTCCTCATTTTGTTGGGACCGATCGAATCGTAGAGAATTTATGGAATTATTTGGTTAGTGATCTGATTCCTGTTAGAACCCAACTTCAGGCCCTAGAACCATTCATTGTTTTTTTACAGTGAAATCGTATCAATTTTCACTCTTTCACAAAAGCTATGACAATATAATAAGCTATTTCGAACGAACTGTATCATAACCTCCCGACTAGAGTAATCCATGGATGATAAAATTGGTGGTACCACCTTCCAGATAACTAAAAATTACTTTTTTCTAGTTTTATGTTATTTATGTTTTAATAGGTACCAACCATAAATAAAGTTGAAGGGCAATAGGTTCAAAGGGCGTAAGTGGCATTTTGAACATGCAAAGTTATGGACGTTTTGAGGTTTCATTTACTTATATTTTTGTTGGTAACCGGTGTAACTTAGTCAGTTTTTTTCTTGTTATAACTTATCTTGTTTACTATTGTCTCATGTAATTGTTTTCCTGATGAACTATATTAAAAAACGTAGGCATTTTTTTTTCCATAGGAGGAGCAGTAAGAAAATAGAAAGGGCCTAAGTCTAGGAAAAGCAACTTGGAGTTACGTAAATCCCAATTTTTTCAAACTGAAAGAAAACAGTTGGCACTTTTGTAGATGTAACTAATAGCGTTGGCACATGCACATAGAATCCATGAAGATCTCATTTTTCGTGATTTTGGCACTTAGGTCCTTTGGAACCGGATGCCCCTCAATTAATATGGCATACTTAGTCACACCACTACTGAAAAGACATACCTACGATTCTACAGTCGGATGATTAACAATTAACGTTTGTTCACTTTCCAGTTTAGGTACTTAGGTAAGGGGCGCATAAAAGTGTTCTCTAAAATTAGAGGTTTCCAACTATTTCTCCGTAACGCTTTTTTATATCGTGACGGGAGAAAAATTAAACCGTCCTGTTAATCATTATTAAATGATGAAATTTTTGTGCTTTTTTCATTTAATTATATTGTTAAAGGGTATTCCAATATTGTGCAAAATACACCATTAATGTAATAATACACCAATACAAAATGTATTGGTGATTTCAAACGTTTATCTGATAACAGTTGTTTGTTATGTAGGTAAGTGAAATTGAAACAATAATCAGAGAATTCCGTTTCGGTACTTCAGTACCCTCATATGATTGATAAAATTGTTTTATTTGCCCATTTTGCAATTAACGCATGAACACCGATATTGTCGGAAGTTGATAAGAGGTGATAAAATTGTTCGAAGTTGAATATGCCGTTTGCAGAGGAATTTATAATTCTAAGAATAACTTTTATAAGCCTAGTTATCTGAAGTAGGTACGAAGTGCGAGTAGTTATGGAAGTTTACCTGTAGTGCTTTGTCAACTGAGCTATCAATTTCCAATTTACCCTCCTCAATGAGTTTGTGGACCATCTCCACCAGATTTCGCTTCGCGCTGCTCAATTCCACATTGGCCTTTTCTTCTTTCTGTTGGATCCAGTTCAAGGCGTTGTCACCCAGGTCGTCCTTTTTGAAGATACTCAGGCTCTCCGATCCCTGAAGAAGTTGAAGTCAGAATTATACGAGAGACTACGGTGAAAATAATATGGTGGACAATTTACCAAGCCACACATAAGTCTTGTTACTTCATATTTTTCTTTGTCAGGACTTTGTAGGTAACAATATGTAAGTGACGTGACAATAAAAGTCCTTCTAGGAGGGCTTTTATTGTTACGTCACCTACATATTGTCTTGTTACTTGTTACAAACTGCGTCGATTTTTCAGGAGTGCCTCATTATGCACACTTAGTGCTCTGCACGCTGGGGCTTGCTATTCAGGCACGAACCAGCAGGCCTCACCCAATCACGTCGCATTTACCACAATCACGTCATCACCAAATTTTTCTATTAATCTTGCTCCGCCTTTTATTTAAGATTCCGATTTTCAAACGTCTGAAAAATATATAATATTCTCTGCATTCCACCATATTCTAGCTCATATTATATTACGAGTATTCCCCTGAGCCTTTAAGAAAAAAAGTTCACGGATCACGATGGTTAATTGCCCCTTGCTTTGCATTGTACTGCCAATACCAACAGAAAGGCATTCAAAGATGTCTCATCCGGGGCCTTAGTCAAGAAGGAATCGAAAACATACAGATTTTGGACTGAAAGCTACAACTCACCTCCGAAGATGCGTGGTTGGCTGTCGGACTTCAGCAGCACTGAAGTGATGAGGAAGTTTTTCAAAACTTTCTTGTACCAATTTTGCTTTTTGCTCTAGTATTTAAGTATGTACCAATTTAGATTATGGTTCTTGGTTTCATTCGGTTCTAATGACCTTTTTTTCAAAAATTTTTTCAGATACCTACCCAGGTTGTTCAAATGTAAATATAATCAAATATAAAATAAATTATGTAATATAATTTTGCCTACCAAAGGGAATTAATATTCGATAAACACAGTTTTGTTTTGTAATGAGTTGATATTGTTTCATGTTCCTATCATAAACACTATTCTACGTAGTTTAATTGAAGAAATACTCATGGTTCTGGCTTCTCTACTCACATTGTAAACACTGCCCATAATTAACGCCACGGCACCAACCCAATGCATCGTTCCGCCACTTTGAAATACCGATCACTGTTTAGTTCTGTATTTTCCATTGGAACGTAGTATTCCTGAGATTACTGTACATTTTATTTGTAATTATCTGTTCCTTATCAGGCAGGTTTTGTCGTTCAATTTCGGGTGATCGAGAGGGTGGGGCCACCTTCTTATTAGTTGTTATTACTACAAGTGTAATCGTGTGGCTCTAGAGGTAACGAGAACGAAATTTGGGGATTTTTCATGAATGGATAGAGATGAGACGTTTATCACGGAAGAACGAGTATTTCAAAGAATCCCCTCGAGAAAGTGAGTGGTTCGAATTTTGGAATAATAACATACTCATCGAAAATCCTTGTTAAGCAGGTACCTACTTCAGTGGAGTTTGGATTTGTGCGCTTAAACTTGATAAATATTGCATTGATTTCATTGAATGGAAAACAATAATTGTTCCAAATGAATCCATCGCATTAATGCAATAATTTATACGGGAAACATACAATTAGAGTCTCTGATGTATTCGTGCAATAAACAAATATGGTGTCCTCTAAAATCAAAATTTCCTCTTGCTTCTTGAGTTTCAAAGCTTTCTGGACAATTTTGGCTCCGCCTTTTTTGTCGGCCAGTCTTTGGAAATTCCTGGTACTGGGCAAAATTATACGAAATTATGGTCGATGTTTCATTAAATTTGTACAGATCGTGCGAGTTATCCCTAGACGGTCTCTTCTCAATCACATCGCCACCAGGACCAATGTGAATATCCTGACACTACGGCTTTTCTAATAGACTGATTTCACTCAAAATTGCAGGGTGGTTGAGGGTCGACTTCAAGAAATTGTCTGTAAATCCCACTACGATAGGGTCAGTAATAGCTACTGCGCACGCGCAAACTTGTATTTCAAATTGTTTCTAGGCACAAAATTCATTAAAAGGAGTTCGTATTTATAGTATTACGCCTCAGCTTGGACGGAACCATAATAATATAATTTAATTTAATTTTCCAATCGACCTTGCTCCGAAACTGTTGGTGCAGTGGTAGGTACAATAGTAATAATTATTATACAGGGTGATTCAAAAAGAATACCACATTTGGCAATGAAGAACCAGAGATGTGTCGTGGTTTGAA
>JAEMON010000013.1:6376290-6395835 GCA_030264115.1 Lygus lineolaris
TAGGTACCAGCTTACACATCTATAGAACCAGCCAGTGAAAATTTCAGCGAATTTGAAAGAATAGTTCCGGAGTCATCCCTATGACAACAAATTTCAAGTTTTTGCATACGCAGTAGGTATGACTGATCCAATCGTGAAGAGATTCGTAGGTAATTGTCCTGTAGCCAGCCTCCAACTACCCTCCGAATTTGAGTGAAATCGGTCCATTAGGAACTGAGAAATTGTAGTTTAAGGAGATTCCCGTTTGCGCATGATAACAAGCTACCCTGGAGGACCATCTTGGCTGTAACCCACGTAGTTCCTGAAAAATCCACCAAAATTAGTCGAGTAGTTCCGGAGTTAGGCCTGTGACAACGACTTTGAAGTTTGCGCTTGCGCAGTAGCTATTAGTTGCTGATTCAATTGAGACGAATTCAAAGGTAATCTTCCTGGTGTCATCGTCCAAATACTCTCAATATTTGAGCAAAATTGGTCCATTCGTCCATTAAGAACTGTGAAACCGGAGTTTCAGGAAATTCACGTTTGCGCATGCCCACAAGCTACCATTGGACCAATGGTAATAAAATTCATACAAGACCGAATCACTCGGACAAACCCTCAAAATAAAGTCAAAATCGGACCATAACTTCATATAGTTTTGCCTGGGACAAGGATGGCCATAGACAGACCAACAGACACAAAGCTACCAACAAAACCAACAAAAAGCTCTGAAAGCTCTGAAAGAGCCCAACGAAAGTCCTACAAAAAAACTCTGAAAGCAGGTGGAAATGTTTCATTTTGAAGGACAAACATGATTGTTTTCAATTTCTTGCTGGAATACGTAGGTAGCTTCCCACCTTCGGTACTAGGGAAGCAAAAAGTGTGTGGTGGGGAACTCTAGAAAACTACTTTCTCCCTCCCCCACCCATTTTTTTAGAATTCAAGGTATGTATATGAGCTACCTAATCATACCTACATCATGCGAGGGCACTGTCCCTGGAATCGAGTGTTCGCATTGGGCATGGACCTAGTGTCCCATAGGATACTAGATACATGACAGTGGGTATTAGAAGTATGTCCCAGGAAGGTCCCCGTAGTGCGCAGTGACCTCAAGAAATGTTCTGGAAAGAACGAAACACTCGGCTGGGTTCAATTATATTTCACGCTGATCGTTGGTTTTATTTTAATCGGACTTGTTCGAAACACTTCTTGAAATAACGTCGAAACTTTACTCTACGCATCTTATAATAAAGTTCGCGAACTTTTTGCAAAGTTCGGCTTCGAGTTCGAATTCAAATATTTTGGAATAAGCACTGCGAGTTTCGAGTTCGGTTCGAAAGTTCGTGAGTTCGAGAGTTCAAATGCACCCCTAGAAATGACCCTTCGCTCGAAAATTTGAGTGCTCAAAAACGTGCCCAATTACGCTCCAAATGTGTGCTGGGAGTGTTGTGAAGTATCGAGTATGATACATGATTTCGATGTATTTTTCACGCTGATTAACTTGGTGTAATTTTGTTTTTTTGATTGGTAAAAAAATGAGCAACGTAAGAATTTCGTTTTTTTTATGAAAATTTGAAATTTTGAGGCTTGAATTGAAAAATCAACCACACCACATTATTCTGCGTGGAAAGAAACACAATCAATATCATGTACCTATCATACTTGATATGTTACTATACCCCAAAACCTCGATATCTTTCTTTGAGAGCACATTTGGAGAGTACATTTTCGAGTGAGGGGCCATTTCTTCGTGAAATTTTGCGTGGAATTTGAGTATGCAATAGAAAATGTGGGTTCCCATTTGGAAAAACATAGTATGTCAAACGCGCCATAGCGCGCCAGTGTGGCGCCCGAGAATGTTGAGGTTCTCGTAGAAAATTATTAAAGGTACCGTTTTTCCCGTTGTTTAATCTCGCATAGTGAAGGGAGAAAACTCGTAGATGCATAGCTGGTGAAACACCCTGTGTACCAGCTCTCTAAAAGATATACCAAGCCGTTTTCCTTATCGTATTATTCTTGCCGGGTGGCAATCTATTCATCACACATTACGATTCATCACATGTCATTTCATCACGCATGCCTAGTGTTATTCCATCACTGCCAATACCCCACCCCTTTTCTTAAGGGGCCAAGGACCCATGTAATTCAGTTTTTCACATTTTTCTCAGCCAATTTTCGTCCGATTTTGATGCGGTTTGCGGCATTCTTCTTGTCATTCAATTCTCTAGGGAGAGCATCTATGTATAATGCTAAGTTCGTAATTTTGACTTTTTCACGTCCTTTTTCAAAAGTCAAATTGGCATAACGGCACATAGACTCCGTAGAAAATAAAAAATAGGAATAATGCCGCCAACTGCATCAAAATCCGTTGGAAATTGGTCGAGAAAAATGGAAAAACTGTGCTATGCTAAAATGGTTAGGGGAGGGGGTAGGGTTATCCTTATTTTAAACTTATTGGTCCTTAGTAGTAATAATGTTATAGTAAGAGTTCTTATAAACCCTTCGGTAGCTGAGACTTAGGCATTTTTGAGGATATTTTGGGATACGTCCCTTGCCCCCTTAAATGGTGATGTCACATCTCAAGAGCATCATGGTTAAGTGAAAAACCAGCAGTCATCATACAGTCTACATGCATGATGACTATTTATCTAATTTCGCAATATTGCGCTTCAATGAATAAATGAATAGATCAATTTCAATCAATAGGTAACACACTTCTATTGAAGAAGGTTAGCGCGTTTGATCTGTGAGTACCTACGATATTTGATTCACATAAATCCGACTCCGAGAAAATTTTCTCTCTCTCTCTCTCCCTCTCTCTCTCTCTCTCACTCTCTCTCTCTCTCTCTCTCTCTCTCTCTCTCTCTCTCTCTCTCTCTCTCTCTCTCTCTCTCTCTCTTTATTAATACTCTTTCCGAGAAAATTTACCCATTCCGTCTCGGTAGTTTTCGCTAAAGGTATTGAACTAAATCACTCGCGATGAATTTGTGGAAACCCATTTCAATAAAAATGAAACCGAAGTCAATGAAAACTTTGTCTACTTCCACAAAAATAATGAATTACAAAGTTGAAATTTTTTAAGAACGGTTGGTCGATTTGCCTTGTCTCGTTCTTCAAACTTGAAGTTCCTGTCTATTACTGATGATGACCTAACCGTCGAAATCGATTTAATATTGTATCAGATACAATCAGTTAGATTCTAACTCATTATTTTCGTGGAAATAGGTAGACAACGTTGGCTTCGGTTTCTGCTTCCAATCACAAGGTGCCCATGGCTACTTGCAAATAATTATTTTTGATTTTTGACTGCTTGTTGTATGAAGATGTTGAGCTGACTATCTTCAGGCGAGCCTCCATATGTCATTATGCAGTGATGAGCTCCTTGAAATCCTGAACCTGAGCACCTGAACTAATAGCAACAATTCTAGGCTTGTGTGATAAAACTATATGAAAACAGAGTTTCAAAGAACAAAATAGTGTAGTTAATCGATTGACGCCCTTCTTACCGATAGTAGGCATATTGTTAAGTGTCTAAAGCCACCACTCAGCTAAAGACTATAAATATACAATAGTAAGAAAGTAAGACGGATCGTACTTTTGCTCGTGAAAACTTGATACACAATAATATATTTTTCAAGATCAACAAAAACCCAAAACCAAGGACAACATCTGTCAATCATACCTTCATACAATAATATTAACGTAGTATTCAACATATTATATGCTTTGTGATTGTTGCGAATTTTCGAAGAAAATGAAGCTATTGCGAGAATAATTTTTTTCATCAATTGGTTTTTCTCAGCCCACCTAAAGGGCGAGAAGGAAAATATAATATATCTGCACCAACTAATAATAAATTATTTCCGTTCACGTTTCAGTGAGGAAGCCGTAAGTGTTGCTACTATTATATTGCTTGAGGAAGCAGAATTATATTGATCTCTATGGAATGATTATTGATCAAATTCCTAAGCGCTGCCTATTCGACCAAGCACCTGGATACTTGAAGCTTCAGAAAACACCTTCGATCTTATTTGTAAAAAAAGTTCCATTCATGCAGCATGAGTTGTTGAGCGAATTTTCAAAGAATAATTTTAACCGATTTGGTGGGTGATTCTCATAGAAACTTTCACGCTGAATCCGAATATACCTTATGTTCCTATGTTTAGTATGGTAATTCACACCAAAAACCTCAAAAAACACGTTTTTTAGCGATTTCTGACTCTTAATGACTAAACTTTCAAAATTTGACCCCTTGGAGTACTCCAAAAATGCTGGCCAACGTAATCATCCTTTCTTTTGATATTATTGACATTTTAAAATTTTTTTGGTTTTTTTAATCTCGATCCCTTGGGCATATATCGTCTGGAGTGACACATATATAAACAATTAAATATATATATAAATGAATATACATTTATATATAAGTATACATATGAAAAAGTGTTAAATAACGGGAATCGTTTTAGAATGGTCTGAAACGGATTTCCATGAAGAAAATTGTCAAAAATTTGAATTAGAAAAATTTTGAAGCCATTGCAATTGCTTAATTATCTTCGAAAATTCGCTAATTATACAATTGTTTTTACCTCATTAGGCCTGAGGGACAGAACTACTTGCAGTTCCTAAAAGCGCTAGCGATGTTTTGATTTCACACTTGAATACTGCGTTATATTGAGGCACTTTTACATCCTGGTCATATCACATTCAACTCAAACCTACCTACCCACCTACTCAAATATAGGTTGCAGGTTGCTATTGTCTGAACCCCTTGCTAAATGCCGTTCTAGCTCATTCTTTCACTTTAGAAAAGAGCTTAGGGAAAGTGTTGTTCATCAAGAAACACGGCAGGATTCCATGGCGCCTCCACGAACTCACCCCTTTTCTCCGTGGATCGGTCCATTACCATTTGGACAATTACGGGCCACTCAGAATCCCCCGTTCACCCAATTAGAGCTCTACGTCCATTACACCTCCCCGCTGGAGAGTCTGTTAATTGTTTCAAATGGTCCGGGACTCCGCTTCAGTAGTCCAACTTGATTAGCTGAGAATTAGGCTTTGCCGGGCGTAGCGCAGGAGGGCCCTTGCAACAGTTCTTCAGTGGGTTTGGGGTCTTGGGTACCTGGGAATACGAGTTAGGACGTGAGAGGAGCCCACGGGTATAGCCGGAAAAGCTAACGAAACGGAAAAGCTATCGATGGAAAGGAGAATCAGTTCCTTGGAGGGACAACAGCAAGGGCTAAACTCAGGAGTTACCTCGTTACTGTTCTACATATTAATGACATGTAGGCTCTCTGTTTTCAAGAGTAGTGCACCGATCAATCGTAATACTATATTATAAAAAGAGTCTACCAAGTTAGGTGGGCAGTGTAGCTCCTCACTTCTTTTTACATGGAAGTATAGAATCAGGTTGTTACTGAAAACTACACCGAAATTGATAGAATAGTTCCAGAGTTATGCCTACGACAACAAAATTGTGATGAAATTCAGAGATGAATCTGAGAGGCAGCCCCAAATTACCCTCTGAATCTGAGCGAAATCGGTAAGTTAGTAACTCAGAAACCGAGGTTTCAAGAAATTCACAGTTGCGCGTGCGCAGACGAGACCATCTGCCATTCATATAGAGGACTGATTGATGAAACTAATGACATCTAATGACTCACTATAATGACTTGAAGGATTTAAATGCCGCTTCCGAGTGCATTTAAATAATGTTGCTTTTAGGTTGGAGCATCAGACTAGGTACCTACCTATTTCATGTAACATGTTGAATCGTACCACTAAATGTACCTACTACTTCAATGAGGGGTTCAGAAACTACAGTTCATTTTAGACACTCCGTGCACATGTACACATCTCGAGTTGAATGGCCTGCAAGAAATGACTGATGGGCGATAATTGACAACATGGTACGGCACTACCTGCTGACTGCCGATGATGAAATCACCCCCAGCGTTATTGGGGACGTTATTGATGAGTTCTAACGGATATAGACATCCATTTCACTCACAACTCCGAATGTCCCCGTCTATTCCATGGTAAATTTCATTCAACCAACAACAAATCCAACATCCTAGCTCGAAAACTGCTTAAGTAGCAGCAGCTAACTCTGTATAGTTTTGACATTGATTTCATATAGGTAGATCACATATTTTAGCGTCGAATGCGAACTCGTGGAGTACTGGAAGACAATCGTTCGCTCCCTGCAAGGACTTGAGGACCGAACGGAAAAAATAGCAGAAATACGAGTGCGAATCACAAATCTTACCGAATAGGCCAAAATCCCGTTCAAAGATTAGCTGGTCAAATGCAAAATTTCTTGGTTTTCACCGAATCGAGTTTCTTGCTTACTTACATAAGCTTCCATATAGTTACTAAATGTATTATGATGGACCTACAATATTCTCGGATAATAGTAATTACTGCCCAAGTAACTTACTCCGTGTTCGAAAGAAATAATGATGATTGTGAACCTCGTGATATAATTACGGTAGGTACTTATTATATATAAAATCTTTGATCTCAGAAACTGGAAAGTGTATCGGGCTAATAGTTCGTAATATGACGTTGAACGAGGATGAACCAGTGGGATTCTTGCAGATGGGTGATCCTTACTGGAAAAAAATAAATACAATTATAAATAAATAAACTGTTGGGTAATAATCTGCAGCGTTTTCTATAATAATTTAACGAAAAAACGTCAGTGTGGTCCCACTTTGTAGTCATTGTTCTGGAAAGTTTTGGATCAGTGAACAGAAATTTCATCGCTGGAGGGGTGACCCTCAACTCTTCTAACGAATTATTTAAATTAAGACTTTTGATATTCATTACGTAAGTACGTTACTCTCATTGCTCCTAGAAGTTAGATGAATTCAATCTTTATTACCGGAGCTTCAACTCTTTAAATTTATTATTTAAATGGATACTCTTCGATATGTATTATGCACGAGTCCTACATTACCCTTGTCGTTACCAGCAGTTCCTTAGATCGTTTGATCAAATAATCATACACGTTATTCCTCATACAAACTTTTCTCTCTAACTATATAACGACGTAGACGCTTAGTTCACAGCGTTATCGCGAATAAAAAGAAAATATAATAAAAAAAATCCAGTTTGTACGGTTTATAAACCGTCCTGAGATGGGGGGGAAAGCTATACATTATTCTGTTACCTACTTTACCGTCGGAGATTCAGAGCGTGTAAAACCTTGGGAAGTCTGAATAAATGACCCAATACCTTTTTATCGTTGTTTCCGCTTAGATGGTCTTTGTTTACTCCACCACCCCTCTTGCTAGTTCCTATCTGAAAACCCTCCCAAATCTTTGAATCTTCAGAAATGATCGTTTTTTCTTGTGTGTTTTTCTTCTCTTTCTTCCGAACTTTCGACGGCGATTGAATTAGATATTGGATAATCAAAGAAATCAATCATTATTTTGTATTTGGAATGGAATTACCTCTCTGATGATAAGTAATACGTATTTACGTACCCAATTCACCCAGGGGAACTGGAGATATTCTCTTCATGATGAATGTCGTATTTCAGAGAAATTGCTCCTTGTTACTCTCACATAAATTATTATAAAAACTGTTGCTGAAATTGTTCTCTGCACCTATATAATCTTGAGTACACATGAACTTTAGTTCAACGGTTCGCACAGCGAATTTTGATCCCATTTGGAGTTAATCCATCGTTAAATCTTGATCTCATTTGACGTTAATTAATAGCTAAACATCGAAACCAAAATTTTTTAGTCGCCGATTTCCCATTATATCATTAATCCATTAATCAGTCAATCATCATAATAATCAATCCACATCTCCACACCCGTGTAACCAATGGATCAATATAGTCTTAGAATACGGAATCCAAAATCAAAAATAATACATGAACCAGCATTCAGTTCTCAACTAAGTATCATAATTAATTAATTTTAGGATTTCAGGTAGGTATCACATTTATCTAAAAATAAAAATATTCTATTACGAATATATATAAGTTTTATTAGTTTCCTACTCTACTAGTTTCCTACTTTATTAGTTTCCTACTAGTTTTCTTTACCCATGGAGTCTTTACAATTTTTTTTTTTTATCATCTATTGATAACTTTATATCGTCGTTTAAGCAGCAACATGCAATGACAAAATTATCCCCAGCTTTTCAGGAGGGACAAAAAACTGCTGGTGACAATTTGCTATAACTCCAGAAACCGTAAGACTTCGTCCATCTTCCTTTGAAAGGCGCTGTCAAACAGCTGACTTATCAAGTTGAATTGTATCATGTTGGCAAAACTGTCAATAACGGCGCAGTGAGCGGTTTTTTCAGGAAACTAGCTTCGCCAGTCGATCGGGTGGGAAAATTTGAATAAAGATTGACCTCTAACTCATTTTGGTAAAAACTGAGTTATAGCATGTGGCTGCCTAAACTTCGATTTGTTAAATGCAGCTACTTACTATAGTTGCGATGAAAAATATTGTAACTTATTTACAAAGAATTAGTGGAACGTGTAAAAGGCAAATGCCCGTTACTATCCCTCCACAATTTTTTGATATGTATTTCAATTCGTTGGTCACTCAGGAGCTGTAGTTTCTTGAACTACAGTTCTTCTAACTTCAGACGTCTTGGGTTTGTTGCTTGCCGCTGCATTGATGATGGGTTTCTCGGTTAGTGACTGTCAAATGGAGTTGCTTGTACGACTTGGTGGTCAATTGTTGTGTATCCTCAATTATTTCAAAATTTTCGCACTTATAGAGATCAACACTCGTGAATCCGGAATGAACACGGTCGAATGTGCATTACATTGTACACAATCGAATTGATTATCCATGTGTGTTCTCACTCAAAGATTCAAACCTACCAACCAACTTAGGATATAACAGAGGAGCTCACCTGAAAGATTTAAAAGGTCCTTACCAGCCACTGGGTCAACACTGTCCCTTTCCAACCGTCCTGAACCGTTTCGGCCAACCTCCCATAACAGCACCTCAGGAGCTCTCATTGTTTCTGCAGTAGGCCAGTCCACGTCCTCCCCCAACTATTCTTACCACACTAATCCCATAAGAGTCCTCTTTAATGTTTAATTTCCCTTTGTAAGAAGAGTTAACCTTTCGGAAAAGACGTAAATGGTTTCTCTCTTTGTGTTGCTTCTTAAAGGATCTGCGCTAGAGATGGTCTATTCGAACGTATATTTATATTTAACTATTCGTATTCGATTACGATCTCTGGAATACTCCTGCTACTCGAATTTTGCTTTCGAAATCAAACGACACGATATTTTATTTTACTCAATCCTTTTCTATCCATGTTGTCAGCTCCGGATATCTTAATGAACATATATTATTTTGATGTTAAGCTAGTTATTAAAAGGCCCTGTAAGGGTTTTCTTGAGGGGCTGTCATGGAGCTCGTATTTTCGGGATCATAGGTTTTGTCATGGTTTTTGGTTGAATTCGTCCTGGGATGATTGGATTTTTGGATAAGATCGTCCTAGGATTGAAGGAGGAGATAAGAGATGGTTCCAGATGGTTAGCTAGGTGCAGATGGATCTAGTATGTGTTTGAACTGTTTTCCTGACCGAGTTCCAGAATAGGAGTCAGGATTCCTAGAACGAGAATCCTTCAGGTCGAGTAAGTAGTAACAAAAGTAAACACAAAACACATTTACCAGCGTATTTACGTTGTGTGAGACTAGGTCTAATATACTTAAACCCTAGTCCATTATTATCCAGATTTCCGTAAAATCGCCTTTTCCATCTTATGTATCCGAAATTCGAATATTTGCTTCGAATATTATTCAACATTCGATAACACAATACTATAGAATTTGAATATTGAAAATTCGATCACTGATATATACATAAATATCAATATACATTAATTTATAATCTGCGTGTTTTCCGTCTCATACGCGCGTGTTTTCTCTCAATATAGGTAGTATTTGACTGTTTGATAATAATTCTTTTAGCCCCTTGATCGATGATCCGATACCTGGCAGACCAATTCGGTAGACTCAATTACACAACTTTCGGAGAGAATACCATTGCAGTAGTTGGAATCGATCAGAAGTTGAAATCGACATAGGACGTGGAATAAAACTTTTAAACGTCTCCGTAGAGGGTGTGACGTAGTGCAAAACGCTCTCATTGGTCCTGTTGGTCGTGATCTTTGTAGAGGATAATTTAAGGCCTAACCCGGAAAATCCCGGAAAGCTTCATTGTAATCGAAAAAAAATGCGGAAGTTTTGTAGTTATGATGTACTTACCAGAACATTATTAGGGATTCTTCTCTTCTTCACATCTTGTCATTCTTCGTTAAAGAAAAAGTTGACTCCTTGTTTTTCTGGCGTTACCATGGAATCATACTGAATGCAATATTCGTTGTTGAGCATTCTTGTTGAATATTGTAAAAACTAAGTTTGCCATGATACAGTTTCGTTAAGGACAATAGTTTGCATCGTGTACTTCATCAAAATCCCATCTCAACAAGGGATGCCCATTCTTTTGCCGTTGATGGCTGCGTGTCGAGTTGAATAATTGAAAACTCGATAATTTATTCAAAGACCGTTCGATGGGAAACTCATTCATCACGAGTCATCTACGATGTTCGTTTTCATCAAATATTTATTGGAAAATCAAGTTGTTCTATGAAGATACCATTATTTACTTATTAAGTTCTAAGTGAGTGGGGTATTGATAGGGGGTCTTAGAGTTGTAAAATTACATGCACTTTCCCTATTTACGAACGTGTTTACATAAACATTACTATAATATTGGGACTAATGGAATATGATGGAGAATGAGGAGGAGAGGATTGCCAGTAAGGCTCCTGCTTCCGAAGATCATTATCAATCTGTAAAATGATGAGCGTCAACGTAAATAATTAACACAAGTGGCAGAAGTAGACAGAAATGATTCAGTGTCACTGTCAAAACCTGAAGCGCAAGTAGGGAATCAATTTAGTGAACCAAACAAACTTTCATATTACCTGTAATAATTATTTATTTTTACATAATTGAATTTTACATAATTATTTTCGTTAGGTAATTGAATTTGACAAGAGAAATGTAGAGATAACGAGGAGAGAGTTTCCAACGGTTGATAGGAGAGTTTGTGGAGGTAGTGTATAATATTTATGCTTTGGACGGACTTCAATTGTTGCAATCACCGCGCCCTTTCATACAGCGGGATCGATATTCAGCTTCTACCATTTGCTTCTTCTCCATCAGCTCAGCGAGTCGGTTCAAAACGTAGCGACGGGCCTCGAGCATCGACGTATCTATGGGGCACCGCGTCGCCTCTTTGGTGTTCATGCATGCTTGAGCGACCTCTCTGGAGAGACGAAGGTACTCGGTTCGAAGCCATTCTTCGACTTCGACGGGGGTACAGTAGTCGGATTTGACGGCTGTCGTGGCGCTGTCACATTTGACCGGACCACTTTCACAATCCTTCAGACCTGCCAGAAGAAAATCGGCATATAGGTTTTCCTCCCGGCAAATGATATAAATTAGAACTAGATCAGTCTCATTTCAGCCAAAATGATACGAAATACAAATTTTTACTTTCCTCAGCTCACCAGTAAGGTGAAAAGGACGTATTGCAGTCACCAGAAAACCCAATTTCTGGAAAATTACCTCAGAATGGTTCTAATTGACATCTGATCAATTTTCTCCACGTTTTATAAAAGAGTATGCAAGTCCTTATGTAGGTGTGTATGTACGTATCTGTCCTGCCACGATTGCGGCCCCCACACACATAATGAGAAAAGTTCCGATTTCGAATATTGGTTTCTACATGTATGATGGTGATGCAATAAGAATTTCAGCCCGAGTTAAATATTAGGGGGAGAAAATATTCAAAGCAGGTGGAACAATGTAGTTTTTAGCACATTTCTTAGCTTTTCTCGCAAACTGTTCCAACGATTTTGATGAAATTCACAGGACTTATACTCTTCTTTCGAATAAAAACAAGCTACAATACCTCTCATCGCCACAAAAATATCCTTATGTTCGAAATCAGCATTGAAATTCACCAAAATGGCTATTTATAGAGTTCAAGAGTCGAGTAGTTAAAAGTTGTGAAAAATCGTGAACATTCCTTACCTGACAGTCACCTAAACATGGAGTAACCACAAGAACGAGTCTATTGCCACGTTTATCTCACCAGACGATAGGAAAGGGCTTAATCAAAATCCAAGATTGAAGAAGCCAAAGTGTCAATATTTTCAGAGGAAGGATTAGATCCTTGGCCAAAATTTTCGGGGCGTTCTAAGTTATAGAATTTTGAATGTTTGAGGATCAAGAATCGCTTAAAATTCACTCAAATTATCCTTTGAGAACTCCCTCATTAACCTGAAAGAACGAACTATTAAAAAAAATGTTTTTCGATATAATCATTACCGATTTTAATCCGCATCCATTCGGGAAGTACCATTCCGAGCAAATAGATGATTGTCTCGTCAAGCGTCGGACCGAAAATGGTTGACTCTGAACATCTATTCGCTGGACACTCCTTAATTTCAGTTTGAGGTGCAGTTGGAGCCTCGCTAGCATCACCATTACTTTCGTCTTCAACTGGTGGGCATAGAAGATCTTCCATGTTGAGTATGGAATTATGTGCTTAGACTTTTTAGTGTGTGTGCGTAGCACAAACAAAAAGTGATGGTTGAACAATGAACCAGAAATCCTATCAACAATGGTATCCTTAGCGTTGATACCTTCCTTTGAAATGACGTGATACCGACAATATTATTATGTAGTCTCTGACTACGTATTTTTGTGTATTTACACAAATAGTTGAGTGGTGACCTACTTCCTGCATCCCTATTATAATAGCTAGTAGCCTTCTTGCTATATACATATGCATTCCCACCACACTCTTACCGGCTTCTAGGGCTGAAAAAACACGGTATATTCGAAAAATATCAGACAAAAGATTGAAAAACTCGATGTTCCGCTAGCGCTTGTATTTGGTTCGAAAAAATATTTTACCCTTACTCTTCATATTATTTTTAGTTCCGCCGGGAGAATGTGAAACCCTTGTCGGAAGAAATCAATGATTCGTGTATGGAGGCCTGCATTCCTACGTATTTGTGTTGACTGAGGAACCCAGGAAAAAATCTTGCTGTTGAGGGTAGAACGTTAGTCAGGGCTGGGAATGAAGAGATTTGCAGGAAAATAAATTAGTGGGTAGGTATGTAATCAAAATACCATGGAAAGAAAGCTAAAAAATAAAATAAATGTATTGCTGATAATGCTCAAAATAATTGAATTATTATGGCGCTCTCCCTTTGTAAAAGTACCTTGTACAAAGTCTCTACATTTATCAAGGGATTATGTTCCTCTCTTCATTGATGGGTAATCTTGATATTGGATAATCAACTGCGAAATTATCCCTGATCAACTCAGAATCTTCAATAGAAATCCTGCAGTTTTTTACTTTACTCTAATAAACTAAATTGCGCCCTTTGCCAAGACATTGGTGAAACAGACTTTTTGCAAAGACAGTATACAAGAGAAGTTCGCGAATAATGTTATAGTTAGGAATGTAAGAGTGCACCTGGTCCTCTGCTGCATGATTCATAATAATATAAATAACCATTATTTGTGGTTATGGCCTCTCCAGCGGGGTCGGGAGACAAGGCTCTCCCAGCCTCGCCTTGACTTCCGCGCACATATATATTTCTCTGGGAAGGGAGGAGGAAGGACGGAAAACCGTGGAATTTTCGGCCGAGAGGAAAGCGCAAAAAGGGGAGCTCTAGGGTGAAGGATACTTCCCACTTTACGTGTTAATGTTCCTCGAGGTTCCTACCCAATTTTATATGTCCGAAAACCTCGTCGGCATACACTATTTCCTCAGCCGCAACTTCTGGTTCCGTAACCTCCTTCATTTCAGCTCTGGGTGGGTGGTTTCATCCCAAACCTCGGTTATGTGAGTCGCGGAGGCCTGGAAAAGGGCTAAATCAAGGTTTTATGGAGGTGGAAGAGGCGAAAGGCACAGAAAACAGCTCTACGGGCAGTTAATTCGGGAATGGCGTAGAAAACCCTCTTTTCGCCACTGCGGGGAATTGATGGGTGAACTAATTATGGAGGTGAATTCGGGGTCTGAATGACGGGAGTTTCACTCTGCGGGTTACCACTCTGTATCAACGTTTCGGGTCATTGAACCCACTGAGATCCTGGATTTGGCATAAACTTTCGTCTAAAGAACGATCTATTGTCTCCCTCACAGGTAAGGACACATAATGATCGGAACATCTCTATGTCTAGGCTACCAGTAGCTGCCTAATGTTAGAACCTTGTAAAACGAAAGAACCAATTGTAACCAATTTTGACATTTTATGTCTACTCTGGCACATAACTCGAAAAACGTCACACGAAATCGTCACGAAAAAACCGTCACGAAAAGGGAAGTAACTACTTCCCTTACCACCCTACTACTTTCCTTACCACCAAACTACTTCTCTTCCAACCGAACTACTCGTACTTCCTGGCACATAAGTCAAAAAACGTCACACGAAATCGTAACGAAAAGGGAAGTAACTACTTCCCTCACCACCCTACTACTTTGCTTACCACCAAACTACTTCCCTTCCAACCAAACTACTTCCCTTACCACTAAAATACTCCCCTTACCACCAAACTACTTCTCTGACCATCAATAATGTTGACGGTAAAATAATGGGTATAATTTGATGTATGGAAAAGGAATAGAAAGAGGCGATAAGACATGAAATGTCCTACAGGGTTGCAGACTCGTATGCAAGTTGTTGAAGTAGAACTATGAATGAATGAATTTCCATCTATGAATTTCCATGAATTCTGAGTTTTAGTCCCTCCAATTTATCATGAAAATACCGAAAATCACCCAAATTCACGGTTTTTTCTTATGATTATAGTTCAATCTTGTCAAACAAAAGTCATCATCGGTATCGAAGTATGAATGACATGGTTGTTGTGTGTGGTAAGGTTTGGCAGATATTCGCATAATATTATTAATACAAACAGCACGATAGTCCAACTACAATCAACTCTTACTAAAAGGATGAGTTTTATTCGGATTCCACTCGATATTACAATCTGTGGTAATTTTTCTAAGGCGAAGTACAAATCCGAGAGTGAGGTCCCAGGAGGCATATTGTTCGGAGGAAAGTGGTGTAATTATTAACGTTGGGTAAACAATACCGTTCAACAGAGTTTTAATGGTGCGCTTAAAGTTGCTTTGTTTCAAAGTAAACTTCGTCTCTCTCCCCTCTATCTGTGCAATGAGATCTACTTCATGTTAAAGATTGGGTAACAGGGAAAGAGAGTTTGACTGGCTGAATTTTGGCAGGAACCTGCTTCGTGTTTTTCTCGGCAAGCCAACTAATGAGCAGGTTTCCCATATTACGATGTTCAACGAACGACATTATTTTCCATTTATCCCAATATGATTGATGCCAGTGAGACCTTTCCAAAACGGTATTGTGTATCTACGTCACATGACACGTGACTTACCATATTCCTTCTTTGCGGAACCTTAATACTCTCAGACTATGACGTCATGCGGCTCTTTCCAATGATTACGCGGAACTGCTTCGGTTGAAAATTAGCCCTGAGGAGTTGTTGAGGATGATGAATCCGAACTTGAGGTGAAAAACAGGAATCTGGAAGATTACCCCTTAGTTCGATCAGAAAGGCAATCTGGTATTTTGCGTAGATGTCTGCGGATTGTTTGATTTCGGAATACAATACAAAGTGCAAACTTTTGAAAGATTTTCTAAATTTCCATTTAGTCGATAGTCTGTGTTACATTGACGATTTTCGTTTCAGTGTCGACGCAAGGGAGAGGGACTTCAAACAAGCTGAAAGGTGGTCCGATGAGAACGTCTTTTCCAACCGGGCGTACTTCATGCCCGAGAAGCAGCCCGCAGAACTCGGGGTGGACCACATACGCGAGTCCGACGCTGGAATATACAGGTAATCTACTAGACAACGTAAATATTCATATAATTTATCACCAGGGATTTAAGAATGCGAAATATTACGTGATTAAAATAATAATATTAGGCACGTATTTATTTTTTGGAAATATTCATATTATTATGTGAAATGATTGGAATAATTTCAGAAATATGTAAAAATTGGTAAGTAAAAGTTTTAAATCAAAGTATATTATTGTAAACATTTTAAAATTGATATTTAGCTATCAGTTGTCTAACCAAGTGTGAATTTCGTGGAATTTCTCGTCAGCAAACACAGTGTTCAAGCCTAAATGTAACCAAGCCATGTAACCACGTTACAAAGGAGAGTTTCATAACGGGATGTGCTTGGCATATGAGTGTTTCTCAAATATGTGCCTATTAATGACGTAAAAACGCTGACTTCTTAATGTTTGATATTACCTTCGGTTATAGGTCAAAGGGGCTCCAGTGAGATTAGGCAAAGAAAGGAGCTATTATGGGTGTGGAGCAGGTAGATATTATTATATGTATTTATCATTATGACGCCACAAAGTGCTCACGCAGCTACAAGCAAGATGATGGTAAATTGAGAGCCCTTTCATTTATTCAAATCCATTAGCTCGAGGTCTCATAGAGCCATTGATAAGATGTGAAGGTGCGTTGGAGAAGGGTTGAGGGGTTCTCGAATAGTTCTGGCGTTATAAGCGATAGAATCCAAGGGTTGGGCCGGAAGGGGTAAATAATAGTTGGTCCACGGGGAATCTCCTCAGGACTACCATCCTGCCATAACATCCACGGCCATATTAGCCGCTCGCATAGTTGCTTCCAACTCCATAAGCTTTTCATCGCCGTTTCAGTTTGCTCTCTCATGCCCCAACTATTTCGGGTTGGAATAACTAAACAGGCCTCGGGGAGAAGCGCATTTTATAAAACATGGATTCTACTGAAACCAGACAGGGAACGTGGATCATGTATCGGATTCATGAGCAAAATTACCAACACAACAGACACCATTACTGTCTCGTTCAAAATTCATCTATCATCCGCAATATTCACCCCGGAGTTAATGATTCGAAATCAACTCACTACACCTTTCCGAGGTTCATTTCGAGTTACGGTACATGTCATACTATAGTAATACGTATCAAAGCATAGATCATATATTTCCCGCTCTTCACGGAAAATTTTTGAATCACGGATTTGGGAAGTACTGTATTGTATTATATTTAACAACGTCTTTTGTTTGCATCGATCCTACCATGCATTTTAGGTACTTTTGGACATCTTGTGCGTGCATAAATCATTGATTTTCTGCTTCTCTTTACTTTTGGTAGTAAGAAAGCATAACTATCAATGAATTGGAGTATGGTTTGACTATTCCTATTGTATTGAAAACGTAAGATTCTCTTAAATGTGTGAGTATTTTTAACGGTAATATACATTAGCCCATATTAGCCCGGAACTATTTTCAAAATTTCTTTGAATGAAAAGTTCGTGATTCCACCTCTATTTGCTTTGCTTTCAAAGCGAAAAATGTTGGAAAAATTTTGTGTGTGCATTTTCCGGGGTTTTCCAGCTGTTGCCATATGGCAACGCTGGGCACTCCCGCTACCATTGACTGAGCATGACATGTTCTACAATAGTGATGCAAAAGAAGGAAGGTCAGTGGTTAAAACAGTAAACAACAATAGGTAATAGGTAAATTTTATTAGGTAATAAAAATGGTCATAATAATACATACATGGTCATAGTAATAGTACTGAGACCCAGTAGTGGTGTTCTGATGGTACTTCATTATACCCACTGAGATACAGGATGCCAACAAAGCACTTCATGTCGTTTTTTGACAAAGCTGGATTTGGCTTATTTCTCAATGCCGATACCTTTCAGAGTCTTCTCTGAGTAGCTCAAATATTTCATCTGTGAGGAAACGCTCAAGAATGTCTTCTTCATCTTGGCGAAATCTCCTCTCATCGATTTTGGGTTTCTTACTTTCGAGAGTCTACGGATTATCCAGCTATGGTTCCATGATGCGTCCGTTTGAAAGTCAAGTGGGATGATCACTGATATTTGTTTAGTATTTGCTGCAACAGGGGTAACAGGGGTATCAGGAACACTAGGCGGTGTAACTTTATTGTTATCAAAACTGGAGCCCCCCAAGAAGTTGTCTACCTGGTAGGTGAATGATGTCGCTTACTTGATCTTTGTCACCTGACTATTCATCCGTGGGAACATCTGGATCAGGAGGTTCGATGAAAATGGTATCTGGGAAGAGAGTTGCCTGGCCTATACAGAATTGAGTTCACATTTTATTAATTTAGTACTTACAATGCCCAGCGTTGCCATATGGCAATTTTCATAAAACACTGAAAATTCAGCGTGAAAATAACTATATTTTCAAAACTTTAGTATTATCCTTGAAACTACATATATATTCAGATAAGAATAAAACAATGGGCACAGACTTAAGTACAAAATAGTAGTACATACCGTACTTACCAAAGTAGCGCCTGCAACTCTTCCATCACCGTAAAGTATTCACACAATAAACTGAGACAGTAGTGTAGAAGGGAAGCTGTGATTCACAGAAACTTTTAGGCAGGTACCTGGAGAGAGGGTAGACGGTCTAGCCAGCCTTTTGGAAAGCCATTAGGAAGAGATAATAGCTGATGAGTGGATGGATGGGCTAAAATGGGTTAGGGTGACTTGAGGGTCAAGTCTAATTGCAGGCCATTTTCCAACCAACGTAATTGAGCAAAACCAACCCAAAGTAAACAGTTTACAGTGTGTCCCACTACCCCCCCCCCCCCCCCCCCCCCCCTTCCTACACCACCACTACCTAACTCCTTTAGTATGCATTAAAAAAATTGCAAATATGGCATAGAATTATAGAATTCCGCATAGAATCCACATATGGCAATTTGGCGCACGCGCGCAATGAGCACTGACTTTGTTTAGTTATGATAAGGACCCCCATTTTTTATTGCAGAATCAGATTCTACTAAGAGTATGCGGCAATGGGTGCAAATACGCGCTAGATGTGCTCAAATTGCCAAATTCGAGTTTTGCATGAGTATTCAATTACCACATGATGATGATATACATGATTTTTGGAATATGTTTTCACGCTGAATCGCGTGGTGGGTCGATTTGTGCAATAGTGCTTTAAAAATAGGTGGAACCCAGTACCATTCTGCGGTTTTCCTTGGTAGTATTGCCGGAATCGAAAAACTGATACCACCACGCGATTCAGGGTGAAAAACTACCCCGAAAATAATGTTTCGCATCTGGTAGTTGAATACTTACACAAAAATCGGTTCTTGGCGATTTTCGCACATCAAGCGCGTATTTGCGCACATCGCTGATCACTCTAAAATTCGAATGGTACATGGTGCATTGTGGTGGTTGTTACATTTTCGTGAAATTTCACGTAGAATCTGAATCTGCGATACAAAATGGGATTTCCGTTTGAAAAACAAAGTTAGTGCGCATTGAACACGTTTTGCGCATGCTCACGTGCGCAACATTGTCGTATTAGGGTTCTACGCAAAAACCGAATAAATGCAGGTTACGATTTGAAATGTTTTTCTAAAATGCATAGGTACTTAGGTTGGGGGGGGGGGGGGGGGGGGGGG
>JAEMON010000013.1:6395848-6407851 GCA_030264115.1 Lygus lineolaris
TAGTGAGACACCCTGTATATTGTGTGATAGGCACATTGAACTAATCTGAAATGATTATGACACCTGGTGAATATTGCGGTATTGCAGAGCGACATGAGCTGAGAGATAGAGATGAGATAAGGGTGGTCGAATGCGCTGAAGGCAAGGCTGTTTGATTGCCATAAAGGAACACAGCCCATCTCACGGTCACATAACTGTTTTGTGTGTTAGAATTCATTTCATTAATTCATCTGCAACACTCACTCTATACCATAACTAAAGAGATACGAGTGTACAGTTGGTACCTATTACCATAATTATCCCTCTATGATTATCTGTGTGATTCAACAAACGGAAAATTTTGTTTGTTGTCACATGCAAAACTCCAATTACCTATTACCAATAAAGAGATCTCTCATTTTCATGACAGCTGCTCACCACAAATTCAATGCATGAGTTAGGTTTTTCATTCTTCACATAGGTAATTACAATATATTTCCAGAGTCTATGTCAATAGAGATGTTTTGTTCTTCCCTTCACGGGAGAACGGAAACGAAACGTGAAGCTGATAAGGGGGACCAATGAGCTTGGACCATTCTATTTCCGTAAACGTGTAGTTCTTCCCGTGTACGTGGAGAAGCAGCTCTTCGCGAAAGTTGACTGTGAGAGGATGCTGCAAGCCCATTGGTCCGTTTTCCCTTATCGGCTACGCTTATCGTTTCCGTTTTCGGAAACGGGAAGAACAAAAACTGTCTATTGATAGAGGCACTGTCTATTAATAGAGGTACTTAAGAAAATTACTTATTACTTACGACCTGATTTTGGTGAATGTTCATGGATTGTGCGGATGACGTACTAGACGGTCCTCTATGAATTTCATCCCGGTCGCACCAATAGTACCTAGCGTACTAGGTACTAGTACGTGCGAAAAATTGTTCGGATCTGCATGAACAGTAGGTTTAATAAATTTAATATTCTACTGAATAATTTAATGTTAGGAAGTTCACTCATCCAGGAAATTTAAACCGGGCCAACCAGTGCGTGAGATTGTCAGAGTCAAAAACATAATATAGTTTTTGAAATATTTTAAACAATGCGTCTTTCCATTAAAGTTCAATTACATTTTCAGCCACGGGATCCTTTGAAAAATACGTTATGTGGCTGACCCCTCGAGCGACATGGTTAATTCACTTCTGATGTCATATGCATGTGGCAGGGAAAGGAATTTGGTTTCATTGAACTGATAGCTGATTTAATATAACAGGAGTTATTATATCGTCGCTTGAGAAGTAACACACCCTATCGACCATTTCCACGAAAATGAGGTTTCGATTGATTCTTATTCGATTTCTCACTTTGCATCGACTGATTAGCTCGAAATTGCTTCAACTAGACTACAAAATCGAGAGATACTCGAAAAACATAACTCCCCCCATCGACCTCAATACCCCGTATTAACCTCAATTTCCTATTTTCTTTAATTATTACTATTTTTCAGTATTGGCGAATGCTGGAAGGCAAGAAGTGAATGAATAACGGGAAATGAAGGGACAGGTGATCAAAAACTTGATCAGGATTCCGTTTTTTCGTTCTCCTGAAAAGTTGGGATTTGGTTCATAGGGTAAGTTGTGTCTTAAGCGACGATTATGATCTTTCACGATACATTGAAACGAACTGTTCGATCCCAAGTTGAGAATAGCGGTTTTCTTCATATTTGTGGAGACGTAATTTCTATTGGGTTTTCTTGGATTTCAGAGGAGAGAATCGTGATGACGAAACTCGAGTTAAAAAGAGCTAGGCATCATTACTTCGAAGACAAGGTGTCTTTGATTTTCCGGGGATGAGCTGTTTTTTTTTTTTTTAGCATGAATAATGTTTTTGCGGTGGCCTACCAGAGTTGAACTTGAGTAAGAGAAAATCCATCCTCCTTCAATATTATAATCAAGTAATGAGTAAAGTACCTATTATAGCCATGACGTCAGTACATCTTACGAAATCTCTATCTGGTGAATCTTAACAAATCTACGTCTGCTGATTGAGCATCGGAAAAGCTAGAAGCCCATCCGATGGGAAATTCAAATATCTGAGAGCTCCATTTTCGACTCAGCTGATCTGGGAGCTCCATTTTCGACTCAGCTGATTTGGGAGCTCCATACAAGTACGCTTGCATACAAGTCTGCAACGCATTGGGACATTTTCATGTCTTTCTCCCCCTCCTTCTTTCCCTTTCAACTTTCTCCTTTGCTTTAGGAGCCACTCAGCTGATCTGGACCTCTCGATTTGTCAAGAAGGTGTTCAGAAGTCCCTCAAGGGCCCACATACCATATCAGAACGACTCGGTTGTAAGCGGAAATGGTCAGAACTGGACGGTTGTTGTACAATGTCACGTTACGTGTCGTGACATGTCATAATTTTGGTTGTGTGCCACAGCAAAGACATGAAAATGTCAAAAATTTGTTTTTATGCTGCATTTCGGGAATAATAATTCAGGTGAGTTCGTGGAATGAGACCAAGTCTACTTTCTGCAAAATTATGAAAAAAGTCCCTTCTGGCAACTGATATAAATTAGGGGGTTGTTTGTTGTGGATACAGTCCAGTTTATTTAACCCAGACGACATCCAAGGATACTTAATGTTGGTTAGTTAGGCCCTAGTTACGTCAATATATATATTTTTTTAATAGGAGAGCAAAATAACGAACGCCGGAACTGATGTTTCGGTAGCTTAAATGTAACATAGGTAGTTGTTCCACAACTTGAGAGCAAACCGTGAAAAAAGGTTATTGGGGGAGCGATGTCGGTCGTATGTACCTGTAGATACGTGTAGGTACGTGTGGTGTGGATTACAGGACGCGTTTTCTCATCATTTGAGTTACTTTTCTGTTAGATCTGGTGGGAAAATGTAGTATATTGATTTCATAATCGACGAAGGAAACCTTAAGAAGCATATTGACACTTTGAACTCAATTTAAAAAAATTATACAGACGGTTGTTCGGCTGTGGTCTTCAATTTCCACGAGACTCTCATTTACATCCAGTCAGTCGTTCATTAATCGTTTCCGAAACGTGATTTGAGCGTTACCGGAAAATCAGCATTCAGAAAACCAGCATTCAGTAAATTAGAGATCAGAAAAAAATAACAGAAAATTAGCTATTGGGAGCCAGCAGGTGGCTAAAGCAGGTCCCATGTTCTTGAATTTTAGCCTAAGGCGTTGAGCATATTCATCGTCAGCATCTTCAGCCTACATTTTCAAAAAACAATTTTAATATGAGTACATTGTCCTAAATTTTTGTTTTTTAATTTGTAAATAAATTTTTTTGATTATACTAATTATTGTATAATATGAATAACACAAAGTAGGTACCTAATAAGATGGTTTGCATAGAATTTGTTTGCATACTTGTCTAGAATATTATTAGCGGTTGTTAGCCACTTACCAGTCAGTAGTGATCATTATAATTGTACACTCTTCCATATAATATTTACTCCTTGATATTGTGACCGGACAATTGGAATTTTTACCATCAGTTTTATCAACATAAGAAGCGATTTTAGGAAAAATACGGCCAATATCAGACCCACGGGTATACCCCCACTGGCCTCAAACATTATTTCCGGAACTCAGTCAGGATAAGGGTTTATACATATATGTATGATAATAGAATCATAATATACCGTACGTTTCGGAGAGATGTTTTTATTAGTATCGATCGTCTTCTCTACCAATAGTTATTGTTGAATATACACATGTAGGTATCATTTTGTAAGATGGTTGGAGGAAATATTCAAAGCCTTCGTCAAAATGCTGTCAGGGTTGAATCCTGTCAGTGCACCTCCATTCCGCGCTCAGCTTCCCTCTTCATTCAGAAAAACGGAGAGTTTCCCAGATCCAAGTTTTCACTTCCATTAATTTGATTTAATGATGTTGACGGCCAACCCATCAGGCGCCTGTATAACGGAGTACAACGAGAAAGAACCAATCTGAAGGGCTATCGCTGAATTTTTCCGGCCCTGCTGAACCTTTTTCAAAGGAATCTTTCTCATAACCATAAGGCGTAGCTTAAGCTTTTCTCGTGCTGCGGAACCCTTAAAACATGAAAGGTTTTTTGATCCCTTGTATGCAATACATTCTGGTGGTGCTTTTTTCAACGGAAGGGCGTTCCTCGAGGTATTGCTTTATTTCTGGCATGACTGAGCAACGTCGTAAATGATAATACAGGAGGAGGCCTGTTGTGCCCTCGAGGTGAATTTTCGTTATTCACAGTGGGTGCTTTTACTGGGGGAAATTATAGAACTGAAAATTGCGTTTCCTGTTCGTCAGAGTTATGATCCCAATTTTTTTTAGGGGTTGAGCGAATTTGCCTCCAGGTGAGCGTATAGTGTGTTTACACCCCTGATATGCATCTTGAAATGAATGAGAAGTTGCATCTGAAGTGGGAAACATTAGATTAATTATCTTCGAGGTAATTAGTTTTGTATCACTACATTCAATAATCACCCCCCTCTCCCCCCATACAAAGATCCTTCTCTCTTGTATGGCACTTACGCTATTCTGGCTTTCAGAATTAAGTAGAATCCAAATTGGCTACGTGTCATGTAATAGGTAGCTGATGCGATTCATCTTGTTTCAGGTGCCGCGTTGACTTCAAGATCGGACAGACCCGGAACTCCAAAGTCAACTTGACAGTTATAGGTAAGAGGGTGTTTCAAGAACCTATTTATAATATTTATGTAGTTGTAGTAGAAACCAACAGAAGACTCTTCAAAGGGTGATTGATCCAGTTACCCATGGTTTCTCTCCCCTAACGTTTCAGTCACATCACCTCGAAGGAGAACCTTGCTACGATCACCAATTATAGTGGCATTCAAGCATTAACCAAGAAATATTTTGAATTCGAATGTACCATGATATTCATGGCGAGAGAGTTTGTCAATAATTATGGGTGATAATGGAGAAATTAAACGGTTAAAAGCGTTAGTTCTTAGTTTAATTAACGAGAAGGGTAAAAAAAGCGTTCAAATTAACAAGAGATCAAAGGTTTCAGTAGAAACTCACTTCAATATTATGAGGAATTGAAACAAAACATTAATAGCACCTCGATATATTACTTGTATGATGTATAGCTGAGAATATTCCAGTTGTAATCGGATTATTGAACATTATCCGAAAATTTTTCGAACCCAACTCTGAATTTTCCAAACCAGAATATTTCAAACCAAATTCTGAATTTCCCATTTCAAACTCCGATTTTTTGAAAATTTCATAGCATGAATCCGATTAGCATTTTTGAAAAAGTTATGAGAAAAAATTGGCGAGCAGGCCGTCTGAAATGACCGGGAGAAGGAAGCTTTTGACTTCAAATTATACCTATCGTGTTCATGGGTGATTTGCCGTGAAAAAAAAAAAAAAAAAACGCTGCAAATTATTACACAACGGTTTATTATTTTCTTTATAGAAGAGCTCCATTTTCGACTCAGCTGATCTGAGAGCTCCATTTTCGACTCAGCTGATCTGAGAGCTCAATTTTCGATGCAGAGAGTAGTATCTCAAACATTGCGATTCACACTCGTGTTTCTGCTCTTTTTGTCCTTCAACCCTTAAGTCCTTACAGGGAGCGAACGGTTGGTATTAAAACGCTCCGCAAGGTCTCATTCGACGCTAAAAATTGTGTTCTATTTTAAATCGATGGAAAAAATTACCTTCCTATTTGAAATTTACGAGCTAGGGCGTTTTGAAAATTTCATCCCCTATTTTCTACCCCTTAGAGAAGGCTGACGGTAACGAAAAGCTTCGCGGCACAACTAGACCCCGAAAGGGGCCGATATACCGAATTTAATTAATTTTGGTCCATGGTAACTAAGGAAAGTGCCGTGTACGGCGTACGGCGGACGGACGGATTTTTTTTTTTTTATTCGATTTTTGGATTCTACGTATCTTGAAACGTAAAAACTCAAATTTTGAGGGGGGTTAAAAATTTTCTTTTCGTGCTCGATTCCAAAGGTTCATTATTGAAAATAATAAACCAAAAACTGGAATTCCCAAATTAGTATCCAAATACATAGGTTGCACATACCTTTTCGATTATTTACAGGGGTACCTCAGGGGAACAAGCTATTTGTTCAAATTATGGAGATTCGACATACTCACGTATTACCTACTTCATTATATCGATTCAATGAGGAATTATTGCTACAAGAATGAACTTTAAGCCCCAAAAAGAGGATCCCATCATGTATTTCGAGTTGGAAATAAGATCATTTATTGGGGTGAGGTGAAACAAGCGAGAAGAATAGAATAACTCGGTGGAAGAATAGAAAATTTCGTAGTAAACAAGGCGCTTAATTGGCGAAGAGTGGAGTTATGAGGGGGGGGGGGGGGGGGGGGGGGGGGGGGGATGCGCTCCGCAAGATGACATGCAGAGGCGCCGGGCACCGTCGGATCGTAAATAACTCTGAAAAACCCTGAGAAAAGGGATGATAGAACTAGATTTAACTTGTTGATTCGCACGTAATTCAATGATTTATGACTTTTCTCTTCTTCCCTGCCTTTCTACCTCGAGTCTCCAACCTTTTTTTTTCCTTTTCTCTAGAGACGGGGAGGGAGGTGTGGGGTAGACGAGGAGTTTTCTCCTTGAGGTTTTCTCTCCCTCCAGGGCGTTGGGTCTCGTATTGTCTCGAAGGACCGCTGCTAGGTGGTGACTTGGCGGTTTCAAGTGACGTTCCTCTTTATCGACGATTTCTTCTTATGAGAATGGCGTGTGTCGCTCGGGGAGGTAAGATGAACGATTCATAGGTCGACAGCTACAAGTTGACCACGTGATGTCAGTCGACAGAGATAGCCTACGTTGTCACTCACGAGTATAGGTTCGATTTCATACCGGTCATTCAAAAATCCATCCTAAGTTCAACGACCCACTACAAAAAACATCTCACACACAAGAGTTCATCTGGGTACATCTTGTGAGAGTGTATCAATTTGTAGCGTTTCCCAATCAAATGTATCACTTCCCCCATCCAACTCAACGATTTTCCTTTTTTTTGTGAATTTTGACAATATTGAATTTGATAAAGAAAGCTTTGAATTTGATTGAGAAAATGTTGAATTTAATTGGGGAGATTTTGAATTTGTTCGGAAAAAGACTTGAATTCGATATTAGAGAAATGTTAGGTAAGTTTTATCGGGAAAAGCTATTTACCTATTATTACTTATCTTCTTCGGATGAATACTGTCAACGCTGAGTAGGGAGAAATCTGGTGGTAGGTACATCATAATTTCCCCCTCCCTCTTGCTGCAATAAAGGTATGTGACGGTGCGTGGTAGTAACCTGGTCTAGCCGTTGTGTAATAATTGGAAAGTTCAGGTGTCAGCACTTGAATGGACTCGCTCATCCCAGAGAAGGCATTGCAAACTAAACAAAATACATAGCTTCCTACCTTCGGTAGTGAGGAAGCAAAATATCATAGCAGGAACTGGTCACGAGCAATCCCGGCGCTAGCTGTGGAGAGCTCGGGCATACCGTCACACTCTCGTTCTGAAAACGGGGATAGTAGTCCTTAAAATATTGTGAGGATCAGATCCAGGGAAGGGCATCTGGAAAATTTCATGATAAGAAGACTTCCATCGTAATGGCACTATTGCAAATTTTCTAATGGTGGAGAACTATGCTCTTACAAGATTGGCAGACAAAATTAAGAATCGATTTTTTATAGGTACCTAGTCAGAGGTTCCAATCCAGGAGTTTCATCTGGAAACCCTCTAGGAATTATTCCACTTCTCCATTCAATTACACAGGCATATTTAATTTATCCAACTCAGGGGATATCTAATATTTAGGAACCATAAAAATTTTCAGAATAAAACCCATTAATTATTAATTTCGAAGGGATTTAAAACCCTAGAAAAGCGCAAAGGCATAGGAAAAAGAGAAATTGAAGTCAATGCTCAAAGGCATTTGGGGGAATAGAATTTTAAAATGAAACTAATAAGCCAACTTGTAAGCAAATGGTACCTACAGATCCAGGCATGCTCTGCATCCCAATCCTTTTCTGAGGAGAGGTGTTGAAATCAAAAGCTCAGTACTGAACCACGCTCTGCTATCATGTCAAGGCTGATTGGGGTGAAATCTGATGGTAGGACTATATGTACCTATATCATAATTTCCACCTCCCCCTTTGTGCAGAAAAGGTAGGCGACGGTACGTCTTCGTCTACCCGGTCCAGCCGAAGATTTTAACATTTTCATGTCTTTGCTGTGGCACACAACCAAAATTATGTTATGTTACGTAACGTGACATTGTACAACAACCGTCCAGTTCTGACCATTTCCGCTTACAACCGATTCGTTCTGTATCGATACAAATGGTTCTAGTATGCAGCCTCCTTGAGACTCGTTCTTGACAAATCGAGAGCTACAGATCAGCTGAGTGGCTCCTAAAGCTAATTTCTCTCCCATTAGCCCTACAAAGTTGAAATTCAGTATGCAGCCTCCTTGAGACTCCTTCTTGACAAATCGAGAGGTCCAGATCAGCTGAGTGGCTCCTAAAGCAAAGGAGAAAGTTGAAAGGGAAAGAAGGAGGGGAGAAAGACATGAAAATGTCCCAATGCGTTGCAGACTTGTATACAAGCGTTTTTTTCCTAATGATCCCACGATTCTGAGATTTGGTATGTGGGCCCTTGAGGGACTTCTGAACACAACTGAGTCGAAAATGGAGCTCTCAGATCAGCTGAGTCGATAATGGAGCTCCCAAATCAGCTGAGTTGAAAATGGAGCTCTCAGATCAGCTGAGTCGATAATGGAGCTCCCAAATCAGCTGAGTCGAAAATGGAGCTCCCAGATCAGCTGAGTCGAAAATGGAGCTCCCAGATCAGCTGAGTCGAAAATGGAGCTCTCAGATCAGCTGTTTCTTACGTCTTTCAATGAAATTCCAATTTGATTGATAGAAATTGAAGAAGAAAATAGGTACTTACCTTGAGGGATTCTTCCCATCTGATGCCCATGGAATGATTGACGTCCGGTTTGCACAAGCAACTCATTCTTCGGGTACCCCCGATTTTATCGCCCTAAACCGACGTATTCGGATGAATACTGCACGGCTAGTTGGCATCCTATTTCGGTCACCAGCTACTGCCATTAAGCGTATTACTCTTTCGAAAGGAACGGTTCCACGAATATCCCACAACCAATAATAGCGATGAAACCCCTGACGAATTCTCCCATAACCAATAATAACGATGAAACCCCTGACGAATTCTTCCATAACCAATAATAACGATGAAAACCGGAACGAATTCTTCCATAACCCAACGACTATTCGAAACCCCAGTACTTATCCCCTCGCATAACAATCCACGCACACTTAACACCAACGGGAGCCTCCTTCACGCTGTAAATGACATTACACGCGCCATTTGCCGCATCGCCCCTCCTTTCTATTTTCCAAGTGGTCGCTAGCAGCACTTCGTGACTCACTTTGCCCCTCTGCCGCCCCCTGGCCATCCTTCTGCCGCCCCAACTGCCCCCGATGCCCTCATAACAACTAATTATGTTATCTCGGTTATGGCTCTTCAAGGGTTCCGTTTCCGACCCCTTTCTAACAGTTAGTTTCCTTCGGGGGGGTTAATTTTTTTTACGATGTTATGGGCTGTTCCGGTTAGCCTGCCGGTGAAATACGGTGCATTATCCAGAACCCCAGTCCGTTTTTCCAGTGATCATTCTGATTCATTGCTCTTACAGATTGCATTCGAGGGATCATGGGCTTAACCAGTATGAAATAAAACGATTTGTTTGTGAAAATTAATTCGTTTTAGTAATAACGATTTAGGCCGTGAATATTTTTACCATTCAAAATATGACTATGAAGAAACACAGACGAAATTTCATGATTCTGTCCAATGTACAGAATGACATGCTTACAATTTTACTCATGAACACACTAAATGTAGGTATTCCATTCCCCCAACCGTGCTTCTGTAGTTGAAATCATTGGTGAATAGACACGAAAATGGGTGCAACGAGTAAATAGTGTCAAACTGAGAGCACTGAAATTTCAGGCTCCAGTGATCTCCTACCGAGAGAAAAACCCTAGTCTTAAGAAGGCAAGGAGACCTCTAGATATATCAGAGCCTGCCAGAGAGAGTGTAAGTGTAAGGATTACTCTTGAAAATCACCTGGAGCACCCCCGAGGGCGGCCGTCTAAATGAAGTGGAAGACTTGAAGCTCAAGATAAGGCCCCTCTCGAAAACCTTCAAGAAAGGAAACCTTCCCTTCCTACTTCAATCATGTTGAAACTTCACCCAGAAGAGATACCCTCCCGCACACAGGAAAGAGTTACTCACTTCTAGATGGTTACCTTACCTACTTTTTCAAACCCGTTAAGAGTAATTTCCTGGGAAACGAAAAATCCTGAGATTGACCTAGTGGGGTCGTAGATCGTGGAACCCTGGAAGAAAGATGGATAGAGGAAAGATGGCCTTTTGAATGTATTCTAAATTCTCTGAAATAGTTCTTTTCTGTAATTTTAGGTAGTTACCTATCATATTTTTCGTATTCGGGGTTTGAAAGTTCATCATCAAGTTCTCATTGCTCATCTTCAATGAACCGGAAACCCGATGACCCGGATGATTGCCGGGTTGCAATTCTTGGGAATTTTTCACATATTCTTATCATTTCAGGCTTTTGCAACTGGAAGTTCAACTCCCGAAGCATCCTAGCTCAAACCCCATTAGCTTTTGACCTCATTCTTTCTTATAATATCATTCGCACCGTAATGAAATTTTACCATGTTTCATGGTATACCATCATTCAAGTAGTGTGTACCAACTCCTCCCCGAAATCACCATTTCCTCACTAAGCTCTCAATTTATTAAGCCTCAGGAGTGCCAAATATTTTTCCAGTCTAACCACGAACGGCCACTTGTCACACCAGAAAATGATTCGTTTGGAGGTTGTTCTCGTACCTATTTGAATTTTTCCATCATGAGGTCTCCTTGCCGAATCGAATATTTTTTCCTGAATTATTGTCGTGAACAAAATGGTAAAATCAGGAGTGATGGCAGCTATATCGCATGGTGTAGACTTCTGTACGAGAGAGATCGCTGAGAAACCCAGCATTTAATAGTACCTTCTAGCTGCAAGTACTTAGATTAGATTAGATTAGATCGCTCTCCTACGGAAAAGGCAATGCCCTGGCTTGAATCACGGTATGTATTGAGTGTCCTCAGTCGAGAGGCCTGGATTTCCAAGTATAGACCAGGATTCAGACAACGTAGGTACGAGTCTGTAATACCAAACGACGGGCATGTCTATCCTCTTGGGTAGGTATATAAGCCCCTCTCGAACCGCCCCTCGAAAATCAGCGGGAAATTCTCGGTTGAGGATATCTGTAATGTAAATGGTAGGTACAGGGTTTGAAGACCATCGAGATTAGAGTAGGTACACCACTAATCGCATCTTGTTGTGATGACGAGTTCTGGGGAGCTTGTTTATACGGAGTGATTCAGGACGGAAGCGGAAAAAAATTGGTGAAACTAGACCCGAAATGGGGTAGAATGCCACCAACCCAACCTTTCTATCTCAATCCGTTCCCAAGATATGATTATTTTGAAGTTTCTTTCAGAAAACCACGTTTTTTGCCATAAAAACCCACGTTTCTTCACTTTGAAACAATTTCTTTCCAATTTTGACCACATTTTCGGATTCAACGTTAAATTTTCCAATCACCCAATGCACATTCATAATCAAAAACGAACTCCTAAAGACCGCAATTGCAGTTCAAGCATTGATTTAAAAGAAAAAAAAATTAAGTTTCTGAAAATACGCAACGTATACGTTAAATGCATTTCAAAAATACCTGCTGGAAGCTTTCAAATCTCAGGAAAACTTGCAAATTTATATCGCCCATATGAAAGAAGAGAACGGGCTGGAGAAGAAGTTCAGGTCAGGGTTCAGACTTGTCAGGTAGTTTGCCGTGCGAGGAAACCTGCACTGCACAGTGGCCGGTTCAGCAGGTAGTTCGTCGTCGAGAAG
>JAEMON010000013.1:6408851-6426171 GCA_030264115.1 Lygus lineolaris
AATCAAGTCCGTTATTCATGAGTTTGTACATAACTGATATGTACAAATGTGTAGTAAAGATTGAGATAGAAAAGTGCGGTTGGTGGCATTCTACCCCATTTGGGGTCTGGTTTCACCCAATTTTGCTTCCGAGTCTACCAAGGTAGCGGAAGCATTGTTTTCACTTTTGGAAAGTGAAAATTTTTTTCCTCCAAACTCAAAATTTCAACTCGCGTTTTACATTTTAGACCTTCCTGAACGATTTTGGTTTCGTGTCTGTCGGTCTGTCTGTCTGTCTGTCTTTCCGGGAATCTTTGCCACACGCATAACTTCCACAATTTCCATCCGATTTTGATGAAATTTTCAGGGATTACGCGGGTTAGGCCCTAGATGGTCCCCCATGAATTTCATTATCAGCCTACCAATGGTAGCCTCTGCGCATGCGTAAACGTGAAATCCTCGAAACATCAATTTCTCGCGACCTAATGGTCCGATTTCGCTCAAATTTGGAGGATAGTTGAAGATCAAATTTTCAATGATAGCCTACTAGTTTCATCAAGATCGGATCAGCGGTATCTACTGCGCATGCGTAAAACGTGAAATCCTTGCAACACCCATAACTTCCACAATTTCTCTCCGATTTTGATGAAATTTTCATTGATTACACGGGTTAGGTCCTAGATGGTCCCCAATGAAATTCATCACCAGCCGACCATTGGTAGCCTCTGCGCATGCGTAAACGTGAAATCCTCGAAACATCAATTTCTCGCGACTCAATGGTCGGATTTCGCTCAAATTCGGAGGACAGTAAGTTGTGAATTGGAAATTGGATAATGCCCTATGAGTTTCATCAAGGTCGGATCAGTAGTCCCCACTGCGCATGCGCAAACGTGAAGCTCTCATAACATCTACTATTATCATCCGATTTTGATGGAATTTTCAGGGATTGTGCAGGTAGTGATCCCTTTGATGATTTGTATATACATAATAAATGTTATTCATATAAAATCATGTTATGGATACGAGGAAGCTATGTGCCACACCCAACTTGGCAGACGTTTTTTTTTTCGCTTCCGTCCTGAATCACCCTGTATGTGCGCTGCGGGCTCCCTTCAAGAGACCAACGGTAGCCTGCGGATAGAGGGAAAACGTTACTGGAAGTGATTAAAGTATGAGTTCAAAAGGAATCACAGCCCCAGCAAGAGGTGGATGAGAGTTTGAAATGTATAGGACGTTCTTATCAGGCATGGCTCCTTTTTCTGCTGTCGCTTTGACCAATTTTGAGCCGGTTTTATCTGGGAATGACTTCAAGCTACGGATTGTTTGCAAGTGTATAGGTATGCGAAATTCGAGCTACTTTCTTGACAAGTTTCGTATGCCTAATATTCTTGAAGCAAGTTCCGTATTGAATCGTGGTTGAGCTGTTTTTGAACTGTAATTTCTTAAATACAATACAAACTCCTACTTATCTTGGAATCGTCACAATGCGAGGAAACGTCGATTCCTCATCTACGTGGTTTATTGCTGTTTTTTCAACTGCGGGAAAATCCGATTGGTCTTTGAGCCTCCCAAAAAACGTATGGACATAATCTGAAAGAGGCATAAAAAGTCAGTGACCCACTGGGGCAACAAGCCTCTGATTTGCAGGATCGCTGGTTCCATGGAAACTCTGAAACTGACTTTCAACCTGGACCCGATGATCGACCCTCCCAGATTAGTTTATGCTTCCGCTCGTTCGACGCGATATGCTAACGATCCCGAGGGAAACATACGATATCCATCGCTCTTCGGGACCGCCGTCGAGGGGAGCGAATGCAGACTGAAATTTGAATACATAAACTACACGCCCTCCTATCCGTACCTTTTCAAGCCTTTTCTACTTATCCTCGGGGTGGTCCTGGTTACCTTTCCGCCCCATCGTCGATTGAGTTTCGATGGGGGAAAGTGCCTCAGCTGTATTGCTCGTATTTTGATCCGAACCTCGTTGAACGCTCAATTTCCCACCATGAAAAACAGTTGGGCGACGGAGTCCAGCAATTCCATATTCACTCTGTAGATCTGAAAGAGAGTGGATCATTTAATACTGAATACCAGCTCTAGTTATAGGGCGTATTTGATTTACAGGGATGCTTCAGAAAGCGTATCCACAAGGGAAGTGTCATCCATAACCCATTGGATGTCTCTCAGGTTATTCGACATTATCTTTGTTTTCCCCCTTCTACGTCCTGTTCATAACGATATTTCTCGCTATTCTCAATGTTCGTTGAGTTCATTCATTTGTACGACGTAACTTCTTTTACTGGGCGACAGCCCACAACTTCAGAAACCTCTCGCATAGCTAGTTGGCCGACATACCAGAGCCTCACGTCGACAACAGAAGGCAAATTGTCATAGCAAAGTTAGGATGCCTAAATTTGGGATGATTTCGTTATAGTGGGGTAGAGGGGCGCTTAAGTGCCCTCCCGCTCGTTGTAAAGACTCGGAGGGGTGCTTAAGCGCCCCTCCACACGGATGGCTCACGAGTTCTTCATAAAAAATGATTAAAAACGTAATTCAAGTGAGGTCCATGTTAGGTCGGTATTGCATTTCTTGTGTCTCATCCAACTGAGAAACCAACCAACTTATGCATTTAAATAACCTCTGATAACAATTTCACATGACATCGGGAAAATTCATGCAGACGTGCAGTTTCTGCCCACATAGATTAGTGAATAATAAATTATGTTTGGAGAGAGAACGAAGAGGAGCCCTTGGAAGTTGATGTGACAGTTTTGAAGTGCCTTGTCTCGTTACGGAACGTAGCCTACTACCCCAGTTAAAATTGGGAGGGGGATAAAAAAAAAAAAAAAATCGAGGGGGTCGAATGTCGGGGAGAGGAGCCAGAGGAAGAGGCGGGATCGACCCAGTGACACTACTATCCGTTCTGCGTTATATCGGATCCCCCTCGTCCACACTACGAACGCTGTTACCGTGTTTACCGCCCTCAAACCGGTGATTAATGCGTGATCAGAGCACAGCCTCCCTTCATACCCTTTTCTATCACACTCCTCGTGGTGTTGAGAAGATTCGTTCTCTCCCTGATTCCACGATCGAGTCTCAGCCTGTTATGTTGTCGTTCGACACCTTTAGAACGAAGCTCGTCAAAATGCCTGAAAGGTGCGTGTACTCGTTCGAGCTGTTCGTAAGTGCAGACGGCGGTTTTGAGCTCCCAAAATACGGTATGTGAGCGGCTCGCATTGTGCCCATTCCTGTTGATTTTTTTTTTTTTTTTTTTTGCGTAGGTGTTTGCAGTTCACGTTGTGACGGCGCATAATGGTGCCAAATAATGATCAATTTTCAAGGCAAAACCCCTAACGGTAGAACTGGTTCTTGGAGTATTCTTGCATGTTCGTTTTTTTTTTTTTTTTTTAAATCAGAATTAAATTAGAAACTACTTTGGAATTTCTAAACGTTCATGTCAAGGAGAAAAAATCCTCACAAAACGCGTTTTTAAACGATTTTTGACCCTCAATGTTCAAAAATCGTCCCCTAGAAGCGGCCCGAAATTCCGGCCAATCAATTTGCACTTATGTTTGACAATATTGACTTTTTGGAACCAATCTTTGAGCATTTTTTTTCGAACATTTTGAGAATTTTGATCTATTCGAGTTTTCTGAGAAAACGGGATAGGTAAACATAAGTATGTACTCTTTTGCCTATAAAATGCCCGAACGAGATTTAAACGCCCTTTTATTCGTATAATATTACAATCATCGCTTCCTAACTTGAAACAGTGTTTTCTTCTGAAATTATTGCTCTTTAATATTCTTGATATTTCGAAATTACTATAAAATTACAATGGTTTTTATTCCCTTGGTGGTTAATATTTCACCAACATAATTGATTTCACTTCAACGCGTCATAATAAAAGACAATTGAGCGAAAATCGGTACATCGGAGAATTATGGAAGCAGACAGGATTTTTGAAGATATAGCTTAAAATTGCAGTTTTTTCTTACCACTATTAATAAGCTGAAAACGTAGCTTGTAGGAAGCTTAAATGAAAAGTAATTTGGAAACCCGTGTAGGTATTATTCAGGTATACAAAATACAATTAGTATAAATGAAATAATTAGTTGTTTTCTGTTCGTTTGTCGCTCCATCACGTCCAATCGAGGGATTGCGATAAGAACGTTCGCAAAATCATCATCTAGTTTCTGGAATAACTGATCCAGTTCGGATTAACAAAGAGGAATAAAGATAAGGTAGCTTGATGTCATAAATCTTATAGTATCCTCGTATTCATAGAAAATCAATGGAATCCTTCGTAGTAATATCCTAATATATAAAATACATATATACCTACTTGGTTTCCTATATTTCGATATATTTCCCCAAAAAAATACGATTTCCTCCTAAAGCTGGGGAAAGGTAGGTCCAGTTATCTTTTATTTTCCCTTGTGGGGTGCCGTCAGGAGATTTCAAAATGTTATTCAAATCCTCTACGAGGGTTCCTTCTTCATACTGTGATGATTTCCGCTCCCGCCGCACTTTCTGGTTTCCATTCCACCTTTCCCGAACGACATTACGAGGAAAGGTCTTTCTGTATAAACAAATCCGATTGGGGCTGGAGAAAAACCGGACTTGGAAAAAGTCGTAAGCTTGAAGACGACCACGTACAAGGTATTGAAGGAATGACACCTTGAGGGTAGAACATGGAATAACACCATCTGTCTCTCCCTGTCCGTGTATTTCACGGCGTTGAAACTCCATAACTCAGTTGCTTTTCAGGTTTGTTCCGAGGTCAACATTATTTCGATTTGCACCTTACAAGGCTTGAGGAAGGAAATAACATTTTTTACTACTTCCAAACTATAATACCCAATTCGATCCTTTATTCAACAAATTTTCGGATCAAGAAATTATGGAATAATAAATCTCAACTCCTCTTTCTCAATGAAGATGATATATATTGTCGATGAACCATCCAAGAGTAGAACCTCTTTCATCGCACTTGGCAGTATGTGAAAAAGTGACTTATTTATTTTCCATGTATGTAATGTCATTTCTTCTACTGACCTAAAGCTATTTAATAGATTACTGATAGAATTTCTCTGAGTTTTTTTTCTGAGAACTCCATATTGTTTTTTTTAACGGCGTAGAATTGAAGTGATTCCCCTTCCAGAAACCACATCAAAATTACTGATTCATAAACCGGGCTGCATAAATAACAATATGATTCAACATTCTGAATATTGGAACTAACTTTTAACTTTCGTTGACTTGACTGAGTTACTCTAGGTATAGAATTATTATTTATTACGACCAATATTGTATTAGCTATCTCTCTCTTTAATATTTTATAGGAAGTAGGTACCTACTCGTAGGTACCCAAAACTCCAGAATATGGTTCTCACGAACATTCTGAACAGTTGGGCACGAAACTGGGAGAGGTTTTGGTGGATAGTTGAGGTATGTGGACATTGATTTTCACAGAAGAAACATCTCCTGGATCCTCCAGAAGGAAAATAAGCATATGGAAGGTTTTTTGAGTTTTCTTGACGCGCGGTCATTTCAGTTGATGCACACCGATTGTGAGAAAGACATAAAATGGGACGAGTTGAGAAGAGGGAATGCATTTATGAGAAAGGGAGGGATATAAACAACAGTACAAAAGACATTTGGTGCCGCCTGATCCACATCCTTCAAGCCGTCTGCGATTCTCTCTGGCAAGCAGCGCCGCGAGACGGCCGCCCTGACCGGCCTAACACCGTCGAACGGGATAAATGAAGCGAGAAATTGGGGTGAGACTTCGTAGCTCGTTGAGAAGAAGTGAGGGGGACCTCTAGTAACTTGGAGAGAGAAGTGAAGAGAACTGAAGAGGTCTCCTTGATATCTGTCTCTTCACTTATGGGCGAAAACCCAGAGTCGGAATGGTGGAAAGGGCACCGATTTAGATCATCCCAGAGACGCCAATTGGGCAAGCAAGTAGTTTGTCCTTCTTTTTACGTTTTCTCTTTTAAAATAATGGTTCGAGTGAGCTATGGGAGGAATTTACTAGCCCTACACTTCTCGAAACCACTTGCTGAAGATCGAAATCACACCATTACACTTCGGAACGAAAAACTGTTGACTTTCCAATATATTTACGTGTATGAAATCTCTCATGTATGTTCTTTACTATAAATTCCTTTTCGTTCATGCGAAAACCATACTTGACAATGAAAGGTGTAGGGGAGGGATCTGTATATTTGTCAGTCGTACCCGTCCTGGGTGATTATTCAGTAGCAGAGTCCGGTACTGCTTCCTCTACAGACGCCTTTGGGTTCTTGAGTGATGGACGGACTTTTTCGAAGTAGTTGAAAATCGTGTTGGCATAACCGGCGATCGATGTCATCAGGAGATTCTGGTAGGACGTAAAAACGACATCTGTCACCTCTCGAATGTCGCCCTACATCAGGACAAACCAATCGGCGATTCTCGTGATCATTAGAAGGATTCGATTTGTTTTTTCCTGTTACTCGCTGACCACCAAAATGGACTTGGAAATTTCGAGATGCGACTTAACTGTGAGAGGCGAGCAAGCCGTTAGCAATAAGAAACACTTGTTCAACTGAGTTTTAGCAATCGAGTGCGCGCTTCTACTTGTTGTACCAACTCCATCTCCAGCAACGCTTATCATAAATCTTCCCGCATCTAAAATAAAAAAACATAAAAAACAAAAAAATAGGACTGCTAGATAAATGATGGATCTCTCACATGAGAGCTTGACCCGCTTCCGCTATACCAACGGAGTTAAGAAATATTTCTCTGTTCTAGCACCATAACTCAGAAATACAGACAGCAAAAACCGCGATTACGCGAGTGATAAGATGCAGATAAGACACCTTACTACTTGTGTTGCGAGATCGAATCACTTTTGAGGGTTGTATCCTCCCATCTCGCTCCACTTCGGCATTTTCTATTTTAGCTCATAGGTAGTTCTGCTTTCTTCTTTGGAACGTAACGTTATCAGGATTATGATCACTCAAGGGTCACAGTGGATCTTGAGGGCTGGAAGGTGGCACCAAGCAAATTGTTAACTTGTAGGTAATTCGCTGAATTCCATTAAATTTATTTGAGTAATTTATGAATACTGAGTGTTTTTTTGTTCCCTACTTAATTTTTGTTTTTTATATTTCCTTCAGCTCGAACGCATTTTGAGTGGATTTTAAACGCTGTTTCCGGACCTATTATTCTGTTAAACTGCTGGGAAGCCTCTGAACAATGGATTGGCGCTGGATTCGTGGGATGCGGAGGCTTGGCGTGGAACAACAAGTGTACCTTTGATGGCCCACCTATCTTCTGTTCCCGAGCCTGATGCGGCCTCCATTGTTCCTCGAGAGGGTCAACCCGTCCATCAGCTCCCAGTTTCAATTCAGATGGATCATTCGTGGCGTATAACTGGGATCTGTACTGGGCAGTGTAGTGGTCGTGCGTTACTGCGGCGCGGCTCCGTAGTCGGGTTCTACACATGCGGATGAGGTCGTGTGTTCGAATCCCAGTCCACCCGTTACCAAGGGATGTGAGTAGGAATTCGTCAGCTAATGATCAGATCCTTTGCATTTCTAGTGAGCTATGTGAATAGCTGTTGTAGGCCAAAATTGGAACTCAGGATTGATAGAATTGGATGTTATATTATTATTATGTCTATGCACATATGCTGGACAAGGATATACTGATTTCATTTTATGCTTTAAGCAAAACACTGGAAAAGTTGCCTGGTCATGTTACATGAAGGTACTTGTTCCTCTCACTCCATTTTGAATTATGTCATTCTTAGTGACATGGTACACAAATTCGTACAGAAATTCCGTACAGTTTCACAAGTCTAGTCTTCAAATTCAACGACAATTTCTATCGGTTTAGCCTTCCTGATAACGAGTATATTGATCTGGACGAACCTAATGTAATAACTTGAAAAGTTAGTAATGTTTTCCAAACCAATACTCTGATTGCATAGTAAATAATCAAGCTCAACGATCACACAAGTTGGCATTGTAGGATTCGATCGCCTAAAATACGGCAGATAGGAGGAAGCTTTGGTAAGAGTGACTGCACCTTAGATCACGGGCTTGGGATTGATAGTATCCAATATTTCTGTACATTGCTAGCCTGGGCGTTCAAATCCGAATGTGATGGGATTAGGCAAAAATAACTTTTTGTGATAAATTCAACGATATCTGAACGATTTATATCGGTTTACCCTTCCTGATAACGAGTATATTGATCGGGACGTAGGTACTTACCGAATGTAATCTCTTGAAAAGTTAGCAGGTAATGTTTTCCAAACCAATACTCTGATAGAACAGTAAATAATCAAGTTCCACTATCACACAAGTTGGCATTGTTGGATTCGATCGCCTAAAATACGGCAGATAGGAGGAAGCTTTGGTAAGAGTGATTGCACCTTAGATCACGGGCTTGGGATTGATAGTATCCAATATTTCTGTACATTGTTAGCCTCCGATGTTATGGACAACGGCTGGCGTTGTGGGACGAGTCTTGATGTTGTGGACGTTAAGTACCAACCGTACTACGTTCTAGTTTTCATTGTATAGAAAAATTATATCGTGTGTAGGGATTATTTACTGTTTTCATGAATTTGCCCTTATGCCTGAATGGAACGGATCAGAAAAGTTCTTCAGGTGAAAGGAAAAAAAAAATTGCTAGAGAGCTAGATGGAAAGAGCTTGGGACAAAATCCAATTAAAGTATGTTTTGAAAACATCAAGGTCGAAATTAATCCACTTATACGCACTCTCGTATGTTTTGAAAACATCAAGGTCGAAATGAAGCAACGTATACGCACTTTCGCAGCTTGGTGCAGCTTAATGAGTGTAGGTATGATGTATCATGCCTTACAGTGTAGGCTACGCAGTGCCACTTCCCGTGTCCCCTAATAACATGATTGCGTATGAAGGTGTGGCTGCCACCCCAAATGAAATGGCGGTTTTAATTACAGTTCCCTGCAGCTGTATTAAATCCAACCCCCCATTCTACAATCCCACCCCTCCTACCTTCCTTTTCACATATTGTGTCCCGTCGACTTTCGTATGCTCATTCCAGGCCTGGGAGCAATTCCCACATCTCAACCCGAGCAAAATGGGACTTGAGCGGGAGCAAAGGGGCCCGTTTATATTTTATGGTACCAACGCAAATGTTATTCACTGAGGAAAGAGGATTGTTGGATTTCAGAAGTGACGTTTTATTTGCAGTGCTCAAAGAATGCCAATTCAATATTTTATTAGATCCACATACAATGGAGGGAACTATTTTGAACTAAGCCTTTTCGAATGGAGGGCTTCCAATTTATGCTCTATTCTTGGGAGAAATACCACTATTTGATTGAATTCCACGGATCCTATTGAACCCAGATATATTTCCTATTGAGTTGCAATAAGGGGGGCTGCTATGCAAAATATAATCAAAATAATTAGAGCAGTTAGATTGTCATTGTCCTGACACTTGTATGAAAGCTCTTGAGATGGATAATTTTCTCTTCCCCGAGTTCGGTAAGAGTACTTAAGTACGAGGAAACCTCCCGGGCCGAGGAGTCGAGGACACAGGTTCTTTCTCCTGGCCCGATGGCTCGGAATGATTGGATTGCTGGGCTATTTATGTTTGTAGGTGTCCACTCTTTGCTCGGTCGCGTCGGTGCGTTGAAAAATATAGAGTTTCAGAGGCAGAGCTGCTGGTTGGTTATGTGCTCTGAGAATGGGCCCGGGAGTTTGTGAGGTGGAGAGGGGAAACGGTCATTTCTTTCGCTGTTGTCTTAGTAAACAACATTCGTTGCTCCTGCCCTTCCCTTACCAAGGCCGTCGTTCGGTACTGATCTGCTCCTCAGATCCTGGATATCTTTCGCTGGTTTGAATATTAGTTCCTCGTATATACAAACGTAAATCAGCACATTACGAGGGTTGAAGTTTGTTTGTTTGGTAAAAATACCTAAGTACGAGGAAAACCCTGGAAAACCTCCCGGGCCGAGGAGTCGAGGACGCAGTTTCTCTCTCCTGGCCCGATGGCTCGGAATGATTGGATTGCTGGGCTATTCATGTTTGTAGGTGTCCTTTCTTGCTCGGATCTAATGGTTCATTATTGAGATGACTGAACTGAAAGTTGCTCATATTCAACCTTCTTACCACCACTTTAACTGCATAGGACTAAAACTAATACGTCAGCCTTCGGGCAAGCTTCATGCTTCACCTTATTTGCGATTCATCCAACGAATTCATTCATCCTGTCTAGAATTAGGTTTATTTAGATCAGGCGGTAAGATCATGTCGATGATAGGATTTGTTACGCACCGATTGTCTACCAACCTACCAAAGGAAGTGTTGTAGATGAAACAAAGGAAGAAGAGAAGCGAGAGAAAATAGGGAACTTGCGTGGTTGGGAATTTTTCATCTTGAACCTCAAAATCTGATTCAGCGCCCTTCAAAACCCCCTGTTGCCCATTTTCAGCTTGAAATTACGGCTGGTTTGTCCAGAAAATGGGTTGAAAGGGATCGCGTGACTTCATTCAGGTTCCGCAAAAGAGGGTAGTTAGGAAGGTGACGTCAGTTAGGTTCAAATTACAAGACCCATTTTTGGTAACTTTCAATCGTCGGAAACCCATCATATAGCAAGTTTTTGGAAAGCCCTCATCAAGATCTTCCAAATTACAAAAATAACCATGCAAGTTCCCTATTCTATAAAACTAGAAGCAACGGTCGGATCGGGGTTGGTTCCCGAGTTTACAGCTCTCCTCGTCTTCCTTCAATTTCTCATGATTTCCTTCGGTATTAACGTAATTAGTGTAAGAAAACCACTGATGTCAAATTGGAGTCTTGTACAGCAGGTTGAGCTTAAATATTATTTTGCTACCCTAAGTTTCAGTCCACATTATTTTGAATGGTATCCAGGTTACAAAAGGTTGAGCTTTAAAGAAAATAACGTAGGTATTATATCCACTCCTCCGCGCGAAGTCGAAACTGACTCCTGACGAAGCTTCACAAGAATTGAATTTTCCCCATAATGACCCGCAATACACATCCAGATTCGAAGCACGTCCCTGATGAAACAAGGATCCAGAAAATGCCTGGAAAAAAAGAGAAAGGAGGTATAGGGAAAACCGTAGGGGGCCGGTATCCATCTCTTCCGGGCTGATAATGCATGACAATGCGGCGGGGGAGGGGGTAAAAAAAGAATGATGCGAAGCAGCCTGGCTGATGTGGCTGGTACCAGTAACTTGTCAATATTCCGGACCTTTCATAGAAACCCCATCCCCTGGTAGGGCGTGCTAGAGGGGTTGAAAAAGCGCTCACAAGGGAAGCGCAGGATCTGCCTTTATATATGTATTAGGAAAGAGGTGGCGGACGTATGTGATGCCACTTTCTTACCAGCTCCAAACTGATGGTCTTATCAAACTCTTTTCTTCAGCTTGGTGCCGTCTTCTTAGCATTCCGGTGTTGGCAGAGTCGACTTTCTCTATTTGTATTTTTTCTCCTTTTTCATCCGCTTTCTACTGACGCTGTTTCCAGTAGGTTTGTTCGTTGTCACCCTCTTTCTTCAATGGTGATACCGTTGCAGTAACTCCATGTAATAGGCTTTGTATATAAGTTCCCTCCAAACAGAAATATAGCTGTTTCTATTATAATAGATGGACCGAAAAGAATTGAGTGGTAGGGTGCCTATACAACGATTTATCATTGTTTTCGACTTATACCAGCAGTCTCATGATATCCATATACCTGAAGTATTTATTTAGTTACTACCGAGTGAGAAGGCATTCCTACAACTGAAGTTATTATAACAACTTAGAGATGTAAGCTAACTGTCCCAATGGAGGAAAGGTGCGAATTCCATGCTCAGTTAGGTATATCCCCGACGACTATAATTTGTAGTTTCATTAGAGCTTCGATATTTCGAGGCATTGAATTCGAATCAAGTTCTTACGCTGATTTTCTAACGGAATTTTTCCTTTTCGCTCCGATAACAGGAGTGAGATGATTATGAATCACTCACTTGATTATGAACCTTCACTTCACAGTACCTAATAAAGACTAGGTACGCATTCGAGTTGATGAATAATTTCCGATAGGAATAACCGTGAGCAGATGAAAAAGTTATGCTGCTTATAGTTATACCTATTTATCAATTCGACAGATTTCAGCAAATATCAGAAACCAAAAAGGATTTTTTCCATGGCTTCTTTAGAATACAGCTATAGTAAGAGTGAAATTTTAAATGTGGGATTTTTTAAACTTAGTGGGTTGTTGGGAACTATTCTTTGGAGTTCTTTGTTCTGTGTATTTGGACGAGATCAAACTTCCCCTTGTTCAAGCCATTGTGCATGCAAGACCCTGAGAAACCTTTTTTTTTTAAATTTTAATTAGAGGATGATTTTAGATGTTTTGGGTGCAAAAACACTCGAAAAACAACCCAATTAACTCAATTCCAACAATAAACAAGGAACAGGAGAAAACGCCTACTCGGCCAAAAGGTACCATCAAACGGTTCTTCCAACACGTTAAATCATTAACGGCCCCATTTATTCGCATTTCGTAAATTAACCACCTTTTTCCAGAACTTCCCCGACTATTATTACCATAATCTTCGTGCCAGACTCCTTCTTTCCAGCTCCTTAATTTCTTTCTGATGATCCGCCTCCGTGTTATGCATGCTAACGATGATTGCAACCGCATTCCGAGGTGTTATCTGAGATAAGTATCGCCCGTTATCGTTAATTATTGAGGTGTTCTCCACCCTCTGTTTTCCTCGGAATGAGGAAGAGTTAAGCTAAACCCCGTACCGCGCTCAACCGAAAAAAGCCTTTTCCCTTCTCTTAAAGCTTTGTTTTATTTCCGACTTCTAATTAAATCTTAATCTCCAGATCGGAGGCTAAAAGCTACGGGGCCGCTGAGTCACCCTCTAATTTTCAAGGTCTTATGTTTGGAGTGTCTGATGGTTTTCTTCCTGTTCATTTAAGTCACTGTAAATAAAGATATCTAACCCAATTGATATTATCAGATAGTCTACGATCAAGAGTATATTTATTTATTTATTTATTTAATTAACACGGGTAATCCCAATACATTTAGAAAATTATAAATAGAAGTAGAAAAATTATAAGTAGAAAGAAAGAAAGTCCGCATAAAACGTTCAAGCAAATAATAAAGTTAGATGAAAAATAATAAAGTACATGAAGAATCATCAACTATTAATAAGTCTCATCAATCTGTTTGTAACCACCAACGGTGATTGGAGAAAAATATCAATATCAGGGCACTTGTCAATGGCACTATTTAGGTATATCTAAAATCTGGGAGTGGTATTTTGGTATATCTAGTTTATGAAGGATTACATTATTATCTCGACGTACCCAACGTCCAATACCTACCTACCGCTCGGTATCGGACTTTACTGAATTCAATATTCGGATCGAAACGAGATTTTATGGGTGCACACTGAGCCCCGTATAGAAGAAGCGTTTACAGTTTTTCGCAATAAGGGCAGATTAGACGGCAGCCACCTTCTCAATTTCGTATCTTGTTAATTAATTTATGAAAATTCTTTTGGTTGTCTATTTGAAATTTACGTCAAGATTACCACTAACTTTAGCGACATAAATAAGTTTATTTATAGCATTTCCAAGTCAAATTGATAATTTTCCAAACCAAAATGAGAATTTTGTAAACCAATTTCAGAATTTTCCAAACCAATTTCAGAATTTTCCAAACCAATTTCAGAATTTTCCAAACAAATTTGAGAATTTTCCAAACCAATTTGAGAATTTTTCAAAACAATTTGAGAATTTTCCAAACTAAGACAAACTCTAAAAAACAAAAAAGAGGGGAATCATCCAAACCAATGTGACAGTTTTTCAAAGCAAATCAAAACTTTTTTATTAGGAATGAAATTTCACAATTCATCGTTAAAAGAAAGAAATTCGCATTTTTTCATGCGAGAAAAAAACACACAAAACGAAAAAAAATCACATTTTCATATTTTTTGAGGAAAGGTACCTACAGTACAAAATCAATGTAGGGGGTTCCCAGCTGCTGCGCTTGTTGATTGCACAAAAATGTCCATATTTATGTCCATCATCCAATTTAATAAACTTCACTGACATGAGACGTCTAGTACATTCACGCAGTACAAGAAGGTACATACCTACTAACTGCCTAGGTTAAAAAACAAAAGGTTTTTGGATCGTGTCTATTTTAATTCGGATTCTCAAATTGTTTAGGAAAATTCTCAATTTGGTTCAGAAAATTATCATTTTGGTTTAGAAAATTCTCAATTTGGTTCAGAAAATTCTCATTTTGGTTTAGAAAATTCTCCTTTTGGTTTGGAAAATTATCAATTTCACTTGGAAATGCTATTATATTGTTGCCTATAAAATGGTGCGAATAGAGTAACATAAATACGTACAAATACACACATATCTACACACCTGACAATATTATAATAGTAGATTAAAATCCACCCACCAGCCAGGATGATCTAACGCGCAGCTGTGCTGTAATCCAATTACCTTGTTATTCATAATATACTATCATAACGACAGCAGTGTACCATTTAATTATTCAATCATTCACCTCATGATTCACAATCCTATACAGAACATTTTAAACGTAGGTACAACAATCAGAATGAACCTTACCTAACCTGATCCATCGTGATTCCCCTAAAAAACGCACCTACAATACAATTGTACCTACTATTACCTTTTTGTTGCCTAATGGTTGTCGTGTAGGTTTTTTCGTCTTTATCGAACCCTGATAATGTTGTTTTGATCAGGTTTTCGTTTATTGAATCTCGCAACACGCGATAGAAGAAATTGATGTTTCAATAAGCGAGAACCCATTAGCCCCTCTCCCCTTGCGGCAACGTCAATCGTATATTAATGAGAGACTGCGTTGTCACTGATACGCCTTGAACTACAATTGATTTCTGAAACCGTTCATTACCGCGCTTACGCATGTCGTACATAAATGTGAATTAAACAAAACAATAGTGTTTGAGTCATGCAATCAATAGCGAGCCATCACTGTGTCCATTGAAAACACCCTTGTCAATCTGACCTATTTTGGTTCCGGGTTTGTTTTTCGTCAATTCCTTATGGTCCGACTTCGATGAGATTTATAGGGATTATGTGGCTTAGCTCCTAGAAGGTCCCTATTAATTTCATCGCTGACGGATCAGTGGTAGCTTGTGAGCATGCGAAAACGTGAATTCGTTGAAACTACGGCCTATCAGTTACTGACGGACCGATTTCGCTCAAATTCGAAGGACAGTTAGGGGCTAATTCCAAGAAAATGTCTTATGATGATCGTCACAATTAAACCAGTAATAGCTTCTGCGCATGCGTAACTTGAAATTTGTTGTCATGGGCATAACTTCGGAACTATTCGACCAATAGTGAAATCTTCAAGAATTGTCTGGATTAGGCCCTAGATAGTCCTCTGTGTATTTTATAGACATCAGACCAATGGTAGCGAATGCGCATATATACTAACGTGATTTTTCGGGAACAACAGCTTCTGAGTTCCTAATGGACCGATTTTGCCCCAAATTCGGAGGGTAATAGTATGTTCCTATGGGTAGGAAATTCGTATTTTTGACCTCGAATTCGGGTTCAGCGCTCTCAAAAACACCCATTAGCCAATTTCCAGCTCAAAACTCCGTCTGGTTGAGCCGGAAAATATCTGGAATGAGGTGTGTGATGTCAGAATTATTAGGGTGGTGATCCTCCTCTCTCTCTCCCCCCCCCCCCCCCCCCCCCCCCCCCTCTATCATGAGGGGTGGGATAGATGACATCATCATTGTCAATTTATTTCAAGTTTCCGCTCTTAAGACACCCTTCATGTTGGACCTTCTTGGGAAGCTCTCACTGATCTACTGTATCATTTGTAAAAGAAGAAAATAACCGGATTCCTATACGGTTAGCTGTCGTTGGATAAGTAATAGCTACTGCGCATGCTCACACTTGAATTTGTTGTCATAGGCATACCTCCAAAACTATACTACCAAAATAAGATAAGAAAAAATGTCCACTTATTCTATACGTTTATATTACAAAAGTTAAGAGCTAGTTAAGGAGCTAAACCACCCAATCAGGCAGACGTTTCATGATTTCTTCCAGTCTTTCAAGTGGTTAAATTACAGTAGCGTAGAACCAGAAAATTAGGAATCCTATCATAAACGCCAGTTGCGAAGTATAATTGTGTAGAGTGGGGGGTTGTTTCCTACTAACCGATTCACAGCATCAACATCCAACTCCGTTCATTAAAGTGAGGTATTACCATCACCTCCGGTAATTGAGGGTTTACACGCCGCTAGTCCTTTAAAGTTCTCGGCTGCAACGTTTTAACCCGCTCGATGCCTTCCCCTCTCAAACCCTTATAAATTCAGGTGTCATCGCTTCATCTAAATTAATACCTAACCCGGGGCCCTAAGGTATAACTACTCGCGAACTTTGTCATTGTGTACCAGATATGATAACTTTCCGCGTCGGAGGGGGTAAATAATATTGAGTGCCTCGAGGAAATTATGATTAGTGCACTCAACCGTGGCAATGTAGACTTCATGATCCTATTTACAAGTTCAGCTTAGATTCACACCAATTACAACGATACAAAACTTGGTCGTAGTTTGGCTGCATATTACGATTAGAGTTCAAGTATCAAAGTATAGGTTCAAGAGTTCAAGTATAGGTACCTAAATTGAAGACCGCGGCCGAAAAACCGTCTATATCTTAAATTTTTGCAATTTTACAGGAGAGCTAAAACGCGATTGAGAAACCTTTCGATCCGGGAATCGGTGGCTCTAATGTAACATAGACTTCTTTTCGCCAATTAAATTCCAATCCAACCAAAACGGTAAAAGATTCTGCAATCATTACAGAGCTGTTCTGATAGTAACCATATTAGATATTATTACACAATGGCTTATGAATATCTGTGCTGCAAATTATTACACAACGGCTTATTATACTTAGCCGAGCTGTACAACAAGTTTTTCTCACCATTGCTGCGCTAGAAAATATCATATAAAAATAAGAAGACGAATATTACGCGACAATGGGTACAGATTTTATTTCCAGGTACCTGGTACGAAAATGCAAATAAATAACGTTACTTAATAAACTTTAACAAGAAAAACAATCTATGTTACAGTGTCTTCACTGTTGCTAGGTATCCAGCGCCGCGTCATTCACCGGTCATTTGTACGAGTGCTCCCGAGGCAGTAAAATGTTGTACGAGTACTCCCCTATAGAAATTTATCAGTAATCCCGACATGTATACCTAAGTGCTCCCCTTCACTTTTGTACCAGTACT
>JAEMON010000013.1:6437241-6451900 GCA_030264115.1 Lygus lineolaris
GTATATGTTGGATTGCAAACCCAATTCAGCTTTGGATGGACATTACAGTAAGGATTAAACGTTCTAACCTTCGCCCCTTGCGCCAGCTACGACTTGTATTAAGCAAAAGGTATAGTGCTGGAGGCTGACGTCAGAACAGCGGTTCGAAGAAAAGGGCCACCATTAACCCTTGACTCGGTAATTGGCGTCTAGGAGACGCAGGGAACCTGTGTCGGGTTGACTTGCAACCCTTGCAACACCCCCTAACGAACCTTCTGTTTCGATCCGGACTTCTCCCTTCGTCTACTCTGATAGATATGAACGACTTGGGAGGCTTGCTAATGCCAGCGTTGCAGAAGGGGGAACCTCCTCCTAACTTCTTTCTAAAGGGTTAACTACTAAAACGAAAGGTGAAAATGAATGGAACAATGTTGTTTTCTCTATGTTCCTATGTCAACTGGATTTGCTACATGAAATATGAAGGGGAAATTTTGTTGTTGTGGGATACCGTCTATTGTTCAGTCGATTTCAATGGGTACTAGGTAGTTCTGAAGGTTTGAGGCCAGCGGAGTTTGCCTACTACAACTTCAGTCAGCTACCACATGCAGATAAAAAGTTGAAAAGTTTGACGCACTTCATCAATAATGAGCCATTATAGTCCTCATTCCGAACTCGTTACCATTAATTTACTGGATTGAATATCGTAAGTTGAATTAAATTCCAGAGTTGGAATTGAAATCTGATCGTGTGCTCTTCGACCTGATAATTGGGTTCCTGAAATCGATATTGGGGTTATGCGGTATGAGCATTCTTGGGTTATAGATTGTTGGGAGTTGACTTATACACTCTCAAATGCCTGGCCAGTGACAGCAAATAGTGGCCGAAGAGAGTTTTTGGTTCGAATCATGGCTGATTTGAACGGATACGGTGAGTGATGTGAAGGGAGAGCATCGAGAGAAGAGTAGTCTTCTAATACTTCTATCGATAGGGGAGACGCATGGATATTCGGCATGCAGTACGAGGTTGTATAGATGTTCGTTTGAAGAGTCACTAATTACAGCTGTGGGACTCGAACCGTACAAAAATAATATATAATTATCTTCCCGACATTCACAATGCGGTATCTGAGTAAGGACGGCAAACAGGAGAATCGGCAGCAACGATAGAAACACTCAAGTCCGGGTCTTGACTATGATCAACTGTACAAAAAACAAGTATGAAAGACTATTTTTATTTGAATCTTCGATCCAATTTGACGGTCTTAAGCTTGAACAATCAGCAATATTCAAACCTTGCATGATTTGTTCGCATTTTCTGATAATTGTGAAAGAGACTTAGAGGCAGATTGGGACTTGAATCCTTATTAGGTACCTGCCTATGTTGATCTCTGGGCCACATCTGGATTTAAAAAAAATCCATGAACGGGATGCAGATGGCCGACAGCCGGAATAACACGTCACCTTGTAATAATAATAAGTTACCTACCTAGTTAGTAAATCAGCAACTTGTCAACGGCTGTATCGTGCAAGATCGTGCAACATAATCTGGATTAGGCCAATGGTATATTATATACTAAATGTGGAAACTTATCGTGGCGTCGACGAGATATTTGAACCTCATCCTGTCCGTCAGTACATCAGCCAAAACGTTCTGCTGACTGCTGTCATTAGGGATATCGAAGCGAACAATCACTTCTTGCTTCTACGCCCTTGTTCTCTCAACCTAAGTTTCACTGTAAGCTCCTACGCTATTTACGCCCTCATTTGTTGTTGAGGGTTAAAGAACTGCGGTCTGAGGGGTTGGAAAGCCTGATTGGATAGAATGGCGAAGCCCATCGGTCTGGGGGAGGGAGAGCTGAGCTCTTATATTGAATAGAAGAGCGTTCGGGTGTCAGGGGCCTGGCCCAATTAGGTTACAGGTTTCCGTGAGGGATAACTCTTTCCCGCCAGGCTAGGCTTTCCCTTCACAGACACGTGGGGGATCGAATTCTCTGGGGTTTCTTGAGAAGTTAAAGGTAGATCCTGTTGATATAGCGTTGTGTGGAGTGGGATTCATCCTAGAGGTATACATCCAGAAGAAATGCCGTTTGTGCGTATTATCAAGACACCAAGTGGTTTTCTTCAGAACGGGGTAAAAATCTGGGTATTATGATTACTAACGATTTTTTCGGGGGGCCAAGTTTCGTGTATCTCCTACTTGCTACACAGGAGCTCTACATGAAAGGTCTATTTTTCGCTGCAGTTCTGAAGGAATCTTGTTTTCTTTTTTAATTTCTGCTGGAACAAGACGTATGAGCTTCATCTACGAAATACCTATAAATACATTCATAGTGTTACATAACAAACATTTTGAGTTCTAATAATAACAAGAACACATCGATATAACTGGAACTGCTCGATAGTAGCGTTTCATGACAAGTAATTACTCATTTGGCGATGAAATATCAAGTCTGGGTGAGCAAAGCTCGTATCGAAGTCATTAATCTATACCATCGCGAAATCTGATGGCTGTATAGCGGTAGTAGAAAAGGGAGGATCGAGGGGCCGGGAGAGAAGGTCATTTGATTGAAGTCGTTTTTCCCCCTCAATTCTACTCTTATGTGATATTTCACTGGGCGTCACTCGCACCTGATGCACTACAATAATGTTCAAAACAAGAACTATTGTTTGTATGTATTTCATTTGAGCGACTGACAGTTCTCCGATGCGATGATACCATACACCCACGAATATGAGATAATCGACTTAGAAATTATTTATCCTTGATTTAGTTGTTCAGAATTTATATCCCAAGTAACGATACCCACCTCAAATCGGCCTCATGCCAAGGGGTACCTAATCAAAATATGTTTTTCACATGATACAGTATGGTGACGATGACACATCGTCCAGAAACCGTACTTACCTACCACCAGTGTTTTGGTTCTAAAATGGGTGTGATGACACTGATGACATTCTCGATCATTCTATTTCCCTATCTTGATAAAGTGAATGTAGTACGAAAACGTTAACCTCAAGTTTATTGGGATATAACCGATACGGTTACTGACGGTAAATTTCCATTTCCACTACTACTACAAGTGCTGACCCTAAATAACCAATTCATGAAAAAGTGTTGTTCTCCAAAATCAAAAATTTCACAGGTTTTAGCCGTTTTAAAACCTCCTGAATAATTTTGGTTCCGTGACCGTTAGTCCGTCCGTTCGTCTGTCTGTGGTCATGTCCTTGTCCCACGCAAAACTAAACGAAATCGTGCTCCGATTTTGATGAAGTTTTCAGGGATTACGTCCCTTGACGGCTTCCTATAAATTTCGTCGCCGCACAGTGGGACCGATGTTGCCAAAAGGTGGCGGAAATTGTTCAAGGTGACAGACTGATTGGTAAAGCTGGGTTTAGCATACAGAAGGCAAAATATAAGTTTTCAGCTGTCTATTATCACATTTCAACAAAAAATATAATATATTTTTATTAATTTATTGCATGTTCCCCGAACTCTTAAGAAAAAAATCGAAATGTTTCCTGAAATTCTTCAAAAATTAAATTTAGTTTCAAAAAATGTCATAAAAATCTAAGTATAAATTAAAACAAAAAAATGTAGCTAGTGCTCTTGTTTTAATTTGCCAAAAGTGCCCAAAAAATCACCAAATTTTCACAGAATTTATTTGAGGGTGCCCAAATTAAAAATCTAATTTTTGTTCAGCATGATACTGAACGATTCAGGCCAAAGCGCATTTTTTGACGTTGCACTCCAGTAAAAAAAAAATGAAAAATAAGGTGATGCGCACACTTGCGCACGATCTGACTTTGGAGTCACATTCTGGAGTCGTAACTGTACACACAGAAAAAAAAACTCCGTTTAGACACGTGGATACATCGACTTTTTTTCGATTTCTTGTTTTTTTCTGCTTTTTTTGATACGTAAAAATCGATGAAGGCCAATGTAATGAAGTGAATATTTTTTATGTCTTCGGATACATAGCCTGAATACAAATCAATAGTGGTTTGAGGCTTAATTAATTTGTGGGGCCAGCCACAGCGAAAAAAAAAAGTACTGGTAAAAATGCCAATCTCCAACTTTTCGACCCCCTGCACTCCTCCAGACAGCTCGAAACGACAAAACCAGTATTGCTCGTTGTACATAATATATATCAGCTAAAGAATCAACATTAAACCGATCGGCTAGATGCGTTTTTAATTTTTCAAATTTCCGCCACCTTTTAGCGTCATCGGCGTCGCACGGAATTTACTTTAACTACGTCGTCTCTCAGTTCCTAAATGGACTGATTTTGCTCAAATTTTAAGGGTAGTTGGGGGACTAACTCCAACACGATTGTTCATACCTTTCGTCACAATTGGATTAGTAATAGCTTTCTCTGCTTGAGCACATTTTATATTAGTTTTCATAGGCATAGCTCCAGAACTATAGTCTATCATTAAAAAAAAAAGAAAAGATTTTTCCTAACGGATTTCACACGTTCAAGTTACTAAAGTGAGGAAGCTAAACTGCTCACCCAACTTTGCAGACGTTTTTTCACTGCGTTCCGATCATTGTACCTACCACACCCAAAAAAAAAGCTTCTATCCGAACATTTCTTTGATGTGACGGACAAAAACCACGATGGAAGCGATCAGCCCTCCACAGTTCTTTTTACGGAGAAGAACACCCCACTGCGTTAATAGTTGAGTAAAAAAGGCGTAAGAACATGGTTCGGAACGGAGGTTTGTTATAAGTAGGTATGTAAACGGCTTTAAACAAGTGCGTTTTGGCAAACGGAATTCATTTCTTGATGTTATTTTTAGGTACCTAGGTAATGTAAATGCTTGCGTGAACATTTCTCACTCCTGTACATTCGAGGAAAAAATTGTTTAATTCGAGTGAAATATTGGAGAGATAATGTGGTAAAATTAAAACCATGTCTTTTGAACCACCCTGAGGGTGACTAGCAAAGACTCATTCATGAATCAAGATAATGATGATATCTTAGGTGCTTAAGGATTAACGATTATATCTCGAGTAAATAGAGAAGACTTTCGTTCATAAATCTTCCGACCTTGCTTCGTTTCAGAGGAATCAGATAATTAGGTACTTCATTTCTTGGGAAAATCACTCCGTGCGTCATTTTCGACCCCTCTGGAAGCCAGGAAAGCGTAAATCCCGTCAAAAGCGTCGACGTGGCGATGGAAACAGGCCGAAGGGGCAGGGTCGGGCGAATTTGATTAAATTTGAACGAGTGGCGGGAAGGGTGCGGGCCAGGAATATCCGGCACTTCTCCTCCCCTCCCGAACAAACTTCTAATGAAGCGAGTCTAATGCAGGTGTTTGCCAGGGAAAATTATCTCACGCCTCCTGACGAAAACTTGCTATTCATAATGGGGAAGAAGTTGTGTTAACGTCGCCTTTCAAGGCTCAATGCTATTGAGAACAACCTTGAAACAAAATGAAGATATCGTTGACATATTAAACCTGTCCCTGAGACCTTCGAAAATTTGTCATACATCAACTGACCACATTGACAAGTCTATCATTGATTACGAACATGGGGTATTTCAGATCGAGTGTCACTTGCGCTTTTTCAAGATGTTTCAAATAAATATAGTATATATTGCTCTTGATAATTTTTCAGTCTTTGCTTTCGATGTCGAAATAGACCAACATCAAAAAACAGTCCATCGCAGATTTATCCAAATTACCCCTGTATTTATATATAAATTCGATGAATAAGGGAGCTGCATCTGATTTTGAGGTTCAAAATGCAAAATTCCTACCCATGCAAGTTCTCCACTGAATGGCATGCCTGAGTAATGTTGTTACCTGCACTTTGACAAAAGTGCAGGTATTGGTAGCTGGAGTAATGCTCTGTCAGGCGTAGGGGACACGATACTTTGTTTCTTCCCTCTCTATTTTGTTGTCAACCCTTGTAGCAGGAGACACAGCGTGAAATAAAAAACGATGACACCGAGTGGTAACCACAGAATTGCGGGTCTGTTTGTTACAACACAGGAAACGTTATACGGTCTAGTCAAAATAATAATTTTTCATCAGTTTCATGGCGACATCACATCACCATATTATTGTGCTCCTGCAATAGGTAATTTATTACTATTTCAGTACCTACTTCAATAGGTAGATAGAGATGTGATTTTCAAGTATTTAAAGATGCTAGACGTTACTAAAACATGTATTTATTTGTTTGGAATATGCATAGGATATTTATGTGGAATAAATGACATATTTTCTCAATTTGGATAAATTCGAGAAAGTTTCGGTCAAAATAAATTGTAAAAATATATAAAAATATTCAGCTATCACTGCTATCAGTTGTCTTTTCAAGAATTAATTTCGTGGTATTTCTCTCCGAAAATGTATGAACACATCCAGTTGACAATCATGGAGTGGGTATGTAGAAAAACAGTATGATGATACCTCCGAATCCTATCCCTACTTATAAAATATACCTATCTGGAACACGCTTTTCCCGGTACCAAACATGAAACTTCATGAAATTGTGTCAAAAAAGTAGTGGAAAAACTTCTGATGATTTATACGTAAAACCAGTCGTTACAAGGAAAACATAACTTCCTCATTTACAACCCCTCAAAAATCGTTCACCACGACGTGAGTCAGCATGCCGCATTTGGATGGTTCGGAAGCCTTCCATTCATGTGTGGTGTCAGAATACTTGATTCCCAAATCCAAATTTTGATTTACTAGATTATACTGAAAATGTTTTACCTACTAGCTGGTTACCCGTGTGTTGCACGGTCCCCCACGTTGACCCATTCACTTCGCTCGCGGTTCATGTCCAGATCCCAAACGTGCGAGGAGCTACCACAAAAACATAAGAAAACCTCACCGTCTACGCAGTACTTGCCTACCCATTTAAAAATAAAAAGGAAAATCCTCACCCGTCAAATGGTTAAATATATTGTAGTCTGAGCTCTTGCGTTTTTGCACTGATTTTTTATAGCGGTTGGTTATCCAAATGAAGAAATTCCTGTTCCGCCTCTATTGGAACACCTACTATAGCACAAATAGTCATTATGTATGCATGTACTTTGTCCTTGCAGAGATAACAGGAGACAAAAGACAAGAAAAATAAAATGAAAGGGGACAATAAACACACTTGGATGGTTGATTGATTGTTTGTTTTCTGTGTTACCGCCCTGGAAAATCCGTAGAAGACATAAATAAGTTTGTTGTTAATAACACCTCTGTGGAATTTTTCTGTAGGCCTCTGCGTTAATTTCTGCAGACCCTTATAGTAAGGAATTGGTAGGGATAGATGTCAACAAACAAATCGGGGCAAATATGGCGGCTTCTCAGGCGGGTGTTGCCACTCTCGATTATAGCAGCAATCGATGTTAGCATGACGTCCCACAAAAACCACCTATAAAATATCAACTACATCCCGAGCGATCGCTTAGCTACTTCCTACTTATCTTAAAAAGTGATATACAACAACCTCATCGTTAACCAAGTTCAACGATGCTAGGCCGATGATCGTAACAATTAACCAAACTGCTTAACAACTGGGAAACCACTGTTGTTTACCAAAAAATCATACATAATGTGTTAACCATAAACATACTGCTTGACAACTGGATATTTATGTTAACTCATTCAAAGTCGCTAAGGAAAGCCACGTTCAAGATGAAGTAGGACGTACACGGACTTTTAACATCATACCCACACTGAATTAGTTCAGAACTCGCTGATCATTTTGAAATAAGAATTACGTAAATCGGTCCAGCCGTTGGGCTTTGCATATTGAACAGAAAGACAAACTTTGAGTGTTAATGTTACGAAAGCCTGAAACGGTTCTATCATTTTAACTTTTATTCAACCCTCTATGTCTCTACTAGCCCGATCATCAACCCACACTTTATCATAATTCATTTCAATTCTAAATTTATTCTCTTGCACAATAGGTAAATCACCTTAAACTTGTCTCTGTAAAAGTTGAATATTATTATTAGTTAGGAAGCATCTTTATATCCACAAGTTATATTTTCCTTTGACAGCTGTCGTATACTATTTCTGTATTTTATGTATTAGGTACGCCCGTTTAAATGAAAATAAATATTTAAAAAAAACAAAAAAACTAGGTACCTATCCTGGATTGAATAATGAAGCAATTCCCACCTTAATGTTCTCTCAGTGAAACACAATCGAAAAAAAACCTGCCCTAAAACTACGATCATCCCGTATTCCAAGCGCCTCCACAAGAATATGTTTGAAGGTTAAACGTTTAAAACTACTACTGTACCGTTTGAGGGGTTACGCCAAAAAGCAGTGTTCTACCAGCCGTAACCTTCTAAGTGCTTACCAACCCTCTCGACTCCAGTAATGGCTCGTAAAAATAGTTAGGTCCCTAATTTTCATAATGCTCCTCTCTCTTGACTATAACCCTGCTCTAAGCGTACATCAGCTTTGCTGTATCACCCTGCCATGAGTTGTGGTCGCTGCATTAATAAACTCTCTACCAATTACCCTATTTATAACCTCGAATATACCTAATTTATTCACTTCTGAGGAACTGAGATGAGTTTTTAGTGATGATGTTGTAATGTAACCACATTAGTAGATTGAAGACTCACCTAATAATAGGTACATAACAATACTACCTACTAAACATAAATTTTGAATGATGTCATTTTCGGGGAGTATTTTCTTCATGTTTCTCACGGCTCTCGTGTCATTTCCGGTCGCTAGGCCACGAAGGATAATTTTTGCTATTTATTATATAATTCGGGAGTTTGTGTGTGGCGATCTTCTGGGCCAAACGGCTGAACGGATTTTCATGTGGATAGTCTCATTGTGATCAGCGAGTTTCAGGACATGTTAGAGGCCATCACTAGATCACCTAGATTTTCTCTTGCATAGTATTCCCGGTCATCCCTAACGACAGCGTCGGAGTAATCTCGTGGTTGCTAGGTGATTGGAAAAGTGATCGAGGTCATTCCTAACGATGGCTCAAGGTTAAGAAACTCCTGTAGCCGAGCTAACATTTATATTATAAATGTAGTTCTAAAGAGTCTTCTGGATAGAAGTACATGGTTGTGAGGTGATGTGTCGAATCGAAGAGACGAAGATCTTCAGTCTCAACCTACCTTACAAAAATCCCAATCATTTTCACCTATTCGCAGATGATTTGGTTTTTGGAACATCAATGCCTCCGTTGAAATCGCAACAAACAGGTTGCAAGCCTCCGTTGACTCGCTCAGTCAGTAGTCCACCAGGTGGTGCATGAAAATCAATCCTAGTAAATCAAATTACTTACCTTCACGTATGGAAGCAATCATGTTGATCTTCCAATAACGTATGTGAATGATCCCATTCCCCTAACCTCATCCTACGAGTACTTATAGTCGTAACGCTATGGATAGGATACTTTTTCCCCAAGATCACGTGTCCGAGCTCGTGAAGAGACTCAGAAATCGAAAGAAAATGCTCAGACCCCTGCTTCTTAATCCCTACCCATCCGTACGGAACAGGTTACTGGTTTACGAAACCATAATAAGACCAATCTGGGCTCATGCTCTACCGATCTATGGGGTACATCTTCACCTTCACAATTTCGTCGTCCTGAATAGCAGTAAAACCTCAATCTTCCGAGGGACATTATCCACGCTCCACCGTTAGTCAGGAATGCTACAATATAACAACGAATTCAAGCTGGAAACACCAACTGAATACCGTCAAAAAATCATAGAGCATTTTGTCACGGAGGCTAGAACCAGCGTAAACCCCCTAGTTCCTCAAGGTCTACTACCCTTCGACTTAAACCGACTGAAGTCAACCTGCCACCCATCATCATTTCTGCCCACCATATTCGATCAAGACTGACGACTTTCGCAAATATTTGAAGAAATATTTCATCAATACTTTCACTGTTAATTTATTAATTTATTTTAAACATACCTACGTTCCAATCCTATACTTTTATTGTTTGAAGTAACATTGTACTGTGATCTAACCAATTTGGATGTACGTTTGTCACAACCATAACATTAAGGTATAATACTTTATGTTGGACTTAAACAAAATAAACCAGTTAAATCATATTTTGGATATTAGGAAGCTAAGTTAAGATATAAGTGGCCAAACTCACTGATTGTGCAGAAGTTGATATCACAATTATTTCAGTAGCTACCCTTGTCACGGTGCCCTGTGACGACCCCCACCGTGCAACTCCCTCATCCTCCATACCGTGAACAACACTGAGTGATAGTGGCTGTACGATCCATTCGCAGCCTTTCATGCCCTCTATGTTCCTACTTCTATTGTAGAGGGGGTGCCTGGAAGTTCTCTTCTCCTCCACGTGGGGAGCTGACAGGCTTTCCTCCTCCAGTAATTGAACAGATACTCTTCTTCTGAATATCAGGTCGTGAGTACATTATCAAAACCTTCTATCCATTCTCCATTTTACCTACCTCGTCGTATTTCATATTTTCATTAATTTTTTTCTCTTTGTGAATACTTACCTTCAGCATCACAGTGAGTACGGATAGGTATCTACTAAAAATCAGTAGTCCTCATCCGTCACACCCTACGCTTGTCTTCATCATCGTTCTCTTCATTCCGTTATATCATCATAAATATACTAATGATTTTGCGGGAACATAAAGATTTCCCCTGGGGTCTCTCACCCGCCAAAAAAAACTTAGCCCGAAGAAAATAGGGGTTGAAGTAGTGTTTACCTCTGAAGGGAGATCGTTGCAACGGAATAGCTCGTAGAACACGTCTGGGATTGAGGAAAGGTTTTTCGAAAAAGCGGCTTAACAGCCTGGCAAAGTACTCAGAGGAAAAAAAAACTTGGATTCGAGACCTTCTTGGCTCCCGCGCAAATTTCTTTTCCCAACTTTGTACAACTGCTCCCCCCCCCCCCCCCCTCCCCTCCCCACTCTTTCCAAAGCCCACGAAAACCTTCCCGCTGATTTTGAAACTTTTCAAGCTCGGGCTCTACCCTAAGAAAAACATCTTGGGAAAATGTTTCAATTAACGGTCTCCGAGAACCAACATTCCCCCCTCCCAAACCTTCCTCTGAGGGTAAGAGCTTCGGTTTAAGATGGGGATTGGATGAATTCCAGTATTTTCCCCCTCTTCGAGAAGAAAAAGTTGAAACTTTCTGTATTCATACCTCTTCCCCGTCGATACTGATTTGTACCCAATATTTCCCCAACCTGAAATGAGTATTTTGAATTATTGAACAAATACACAGAAACCATACTTTCAGTATATTATTCTGATTGAAAAAATAATTTTGGAATCGAACTTGAACAAAATTCAACTGAACCTTCCCTAAAAAACGATAACACCCTTCAAAGTTCTCTACTGAATTTAAATTTTGAAAAGGCAATGCAAATGAAATCTGAAAATGAAAACGTCAAAACAACATTTTGCTGATTCTGTGGGAGAGAATTTTTGGTAAATTTGTATTTGATTGTCAACTTGATTAGAGATAATAACAATAATTCATTAATTACAGAAACGTTCAAATACCTTTATAATACATCATTAGTTCAGGGTGGTACAGACTAATATATCACCCATTTATTCTTATTGCGGTTAATACCTACTGGACGTGAAGAAATCGGCTAAATGGTATCTTGATTTTGTTTCTAATTCCTATTGGAAGTTTCAGATTTTACGTGTAATTTCGAGTAAAACGAAAATTCTGTCGAATTTTGATGTGCACAAAATTGCACGTTTTGTTGTTTGCCCTTTGTTTTACAAGATAAAATCATAAAAATTCATAGAATAAGAATTGCAACCAGGATTACCTATATAGGGCATATAATTTACTATAAAATATGAAGTATGTTACCTGTAATATATTATACTGAAGTAATAGAAGAGTAGAGAGTTATAGTAGTATTGAAGTTATTTAGTACAAAATCGGAATATAAATATATGTTATCAGCCATGCCGAATTTCGAATTCAATGCCTTGAATCCTGTCTTTGGGACATCATTTCTAAAATAATTCTCTCTGGACTCCCTCAGTATCTTGGAATACCTACGGTAAACTCATAAAGACAGATAAGAAAACAATTATCTCAACTCCATTTGGCAGCGTTGCAAGTCTATAACATTGAAGCTTATCCCCGCATACCTAATGCATTTTCACCTGCGTCCCGCCTTCTCTATTTTCCCGGCTGAAGGAAATCTAAATAACATTTTCTCTCCAGCTCAAAAACTACCTCTCAAAGTTATTTCGTCTCTCCCAACTTCGGACTCCTATTTTCTCTCCTTTCGTATTTTATTTGTCTTTCCACACTCTGACACTCCAGCGTACGAGATGCAGGATTTTTTTTTCTCAGGAGCAAAGAAACTTGAGAGCTCCAACGAAAGTTTATTTCAAAACGACGCCACCGGTACTGTGAGTCGACGGTTTGTACGTTGCCCGAGACTCTGTTACCTGTCTATCCGTTTAGGAAACATCATTTATAGGAAGAATGTATCGACCCGTTAGAGGGAAATACCAAATGAAGGAGTCCTCTCAAACACGACCTGGTTTAACTGATATTGCTTCCTCACTAAATTTCAAATACATCACAATTTATTTTTATCATCGAATGAATCTTCGCCGAGTATTTTAGGACCAACCGTTCGCTCCCTGTGAGAACGGGAAGAAGAGCAGAAACACGAGTGTGAATTGCAAATCTTCCCCGTGGATAAAGGAAAAACGCTGCGAATTATTACACAACGGTTTATTATTTTCTGTATAGATCGCCCATCTACAAAGATCCTATTGACATAAAATACCCACCTACCGCGAGGTTCACAATTATCTCTTGGCGACAATGAGTAGGTACTTAATGAAATTCGGTATACCGGCCCCATTCGGGGTTTAGTTGTGCCGCGAAGCTTTGCGTTACCGTCAGCCTTCTCTAAGAGTTAGAAAATAGGGGATGAAATTTTCAAAACGCCCTAGCTCGAAAATTTCAAATAGGAAGGTATATTTTATCCATCGATTTAAAATAGAACACAATTTTTAGCGTCGAATGAGCCCCGGCGGACCGTTTTAGGACCAACCGTTCGCTCCCTGTAAGGACTTGAGGGTTGAACGAAAAAAGAACGGAAACACGAGTGTGAATCGCAATTCTTCCCGAGTAGGCAAAATCTCCGTTCAAATAATATATGAGCTGTTCAAATGCAACTTTCTTTCGATTCCACCGAACCAAGTTTGTTGTTAACTTTCAGAAGCTTCCTTAGTTACTGAATTTCATTAAGAATGAATGATACAACTCTCCGATAATAATAATTACAAGAAGGTACCTACTCATTGTCGCCAAGAGATAATTGTGAACCTCGCGGTAGGTGGGTATTTTATGTCAATAGGATCTTTGTAGATGGGCGATCTATGCAGAAAATAATAAACCGTTGTGTATTAATTTGCAGCGTTTTGGGTTCTTATCTTATCGTATCTTGAAACGTTAAACCTAAAATTTTGAGGGGGGGTTACATTTTTTTTTTTTCGTGCTCGATTCCAAAGGTTCATTATTGAAAATAATAAACCAAAATCCCCGTTCAAAGATCTGCTGATCAAATGCAACTTCCCTCCGATCTTGGTTACTTTGAGAAACTTCCTTAATTACTGAATCTCGTTATGAATGAAAGACACAACTGTCATAAGTAATGACATAGTTTTACAAGTAGGACTTACTCATTGTCCCAAGAAATGTTTGTGTACCCCGCGATATAATTATTTACTATATACCAATAGGATATATTATTAGGATATATAATTATTATCATTTACTATATACCAATAGGATCTTTGTAGATAGGCGATTTATAGAGAAAATAATAAACCGTTGTGTAACAATTTTTAGTGGTTTTTTACGGTTTTGGGCAAAGGTAGTTTTTATTCTTCTTCGTAGGAACTTTTACAGAAATATTCCAAGGATGCTTGTGTCGTGAGTCCATTCAAAATCGCCGGGAGGTGATAACGAGGGGCTTAGGAGGTATTCAAGGGGGGGGGGGGGGGGGGGGGGGGGGGGGGGGGGGGGGGCATTCACGTTATGATATAACGTTGATTGCCAGATTAAATCGTATAATACGAACTAAAAGCGTGCTCCCATCAACTGTATTCTTTGAATAAAATAATACTTTTTGTAAATCAGAATCATTGAATGCATTGCTGGGTCAATCTGGAATGCCCTGATCATCATGGGAGTTTCGAAATGATAAATTGTGTTTTGAAAAACCCCTTGTCGAAAAGTTCAACGTTACTTCAAGTAAGTTTCGTGCACCTAGATAAAAATGTTTAAATCGACCTACACGCATGCTTGCGTGACTCAAATCATGGCCATCAATATTATTTGTTGGGGGGAGAAAACTAGCGTGAAATGTAATAAAGAATGAGCCTTCCCAATTGGTGACTCCATGTAGGTCAACCAATCACTAGTATAGTAGTCATCTGTACTCTGTAAAGTCAACTGAGGTGGGGAAAATACTGTATAACCACGTAGTCCTGAGGTCGTCCCGGGGAAAATGAAATGGGATTTCATCGCCGCAAATCACAAGGCAGCGGGATCGAAGATGGACTTATAACCACCCATTCGCCCGAGGAACAAACCCGGGAGGTCGAAGAAATATAACACGGAAATGAGATTGACAGGGGGTGGGTGTTGGTGATGACGTGCTTCTACTAGGGATGGGAAATCGGTTTAAAAA
>JAEMON010000013.1:6451910-6470319 GCA_030264115.1 Lygus lineolaris
ATCGGAAATCGATTCCCATCCCTAGCTTCTACTCACTGTGGTTGGTTCAGAATGACCATTGACCGAAGTTGGTTTCTATCGCCAACTTTCCTGAGACCTTTCAAATCGTCTTCATGGTCGATCTGGAAGGGGATTTCCAAGTGAATAATACCGAGTGGCCTCTTATAAATAGACATCGGTCCTTTGATTTTACATGGTGTGTTCTGTTAATGAGGAGAGATTCCTTCTTTAATCATATTAAGTTACCTCATCAGCACCCAATTGATTAAAATCATCCGTATGTCCCGGATAATATTATCATTGCCTCAAAAACGTGGATAACTATGTCCGTGAGCTGGGCCAACACTACAATCCACCCACGAGCAACTGTCTTCCCTATTTAGTATGTATGATAATGATTTCGTTATCTTGAATTGGATTTGTATTTCACTTCCGCTAACTCCTCAATGCGAGATATAGGTGATAAGGAGAGTTTTTAAATTATGCTCTTCATCCTGACATCTTTTCGTGGCCACACAACGGCCAGACTGGGGTGGAGTCTTTAAAGCACCTATCCTTGTTGGTGGTACATGTTTCGACGAAACGGTGCCGTCTTCTTCGGCCTGGTGATCAACCACTACCTAATTAAAAGACACTCGGGAATGGTCCCAAATACCTACCATTTCTAGCTAAGGAAGACTGAAATAATAATATTAGATTTAAATAAGTATGTAAACAATTAGAGAATTTCGAAGAAAATGAAGCTAGGTATTGCAATGGCTTCAAAATTTTAGTAATGAAAGTTTTCGAGATGAAAAATCAAAAAAAAATTTAAAATGTCAATAATATCAAAATAAAGGAATAGTTCGTTGGCCAGCATTTTTGGAGTAATCCAAGGAGTCAAATTTTGAATATTTTGAGTCAAAAATCGCTGAAAAACGTGTTTTTGGAGGTTTTTGGTGTAAATTACCATCTTGAACATAGGAACATACGGTATTATTCGGAATCAGCGTGAAATTTCGTATAAGAACCACCCTCCAAATCGGTTAAAAGTATTCTTTGAAAATTCACTCATCAACTCACGCCGCATGAATGGAACTTTTTTACTCATCTTGTCATGACTCAGGGGTCGTGTCTTGTTTTCTACTAAGCAGAACGATGATAATAATGAGAGCTGAAAATCATAGCTGTGCTATTTCACGCATTTACTAGTATAATAAGATGGGCTTAAATTGGTACTTTACATGTATTTCACGCTTGTATCTACTATTAAATTCGTACTTCTTTACAAGTGAATGAACCCCATTGTCACTGTAGGGTTCTCAAGTTTTTTTCAGTTGATATCAGCATCATAATCATCATAAACAATATATGTATGGCCCAGGGAATATCTCCAGTGTTCTTTCGATCTCAATGTACTTTTATTACCACCAGAAATATACACAATAATTCTTCATTTTTGGAGTCACTGGTTTATTTTCCTACTTTTCTTTCTTAAGGTAAGTTTCGTCGCGACATCAGAGACTTCTTCAGCCTGTATTATTTTCTAATGTTGCTCATCAGCTTAGGATTTCAAAGGATCCCTCTCCATTGGGTTAGGTGCTCTTGGTACCTGTAGTGTAAATTGGTTGTGGGTAGGGCCGCATGGTATGTGATAGATAGCTAGTCCATAAGCTGGTTTTGCTTTCTCCTTGGAAGACGAAAGAAGTTCTCAGAGTGCCTTGTATTGATGATTTCGTGTGTGGTGTTCATCATGTGGTGATTTCACAGTAAAATAAAATATCTGAAACTTATCCTGATCAAATCTTCGGGTTTCACAAGTTGCACAAACTCGGGAAAATACATAAAGAGCATTTAAAAGCACAATTTTGGAAGGTAAGACATGTAAAAACTACTTAAAATAGGCACACATTCCATTGAAAAAGTTGAATTTCTGAATGGATTATTATTTTTTTGTCTTCCAAGGAGAGACCAAAACGAGCTTATGGACCAGCTATCTATCACATACCATGCAGACCTACCCACAACCAAATTACACTGCAGGTTCCAAGCTGATAAGGAACATTAGAAAATAATACGGGCTGAAGAAGTCACCGATGCGACGAAACGTACCTTAAGAATGAAAAGGAAAATAAACCAGTGACTCCAAAAATGAAGAGTTTTTCGAGACGAAAAATGGTCCACCCATACCCCACATCATCACAATAATTGGTTAGCACGAGGCTTCTCTTCAGCACCTCGTTGTCGATCCCTTCTACCTCAGGACCATGAATCTGAAACTCAAAACTATCTGTCACGATGTTCTGGTCTGTTAGCGAATTTTCGAAAATGAAGCTATTGCAATGGCTTCAAAATTTTTGTAATGCAAATTTTTGACAATTTTCTTCATGGAAATCCGTTTCAGACCATTCTCAATGATTCCTGAAATTTAACACTTTTTCATATGTATATAATATGTGTGTGTGTGTGTGTCACTCCAGACGATATCTGCCCGTGGGATCGAGATAAAAAATCCCAAAAAAATTTAAAATGTCAATAATATCAAAAGTAAGGATGAGTTCGTTGGCCAGAATTTTTGGAGTACTCCAATTTTCAAAAATCGCTAAAAAACGTGTTTTTTGAGGTTTTTGGTGTGAAATACCATCCTAAACATAGGAACATAAATGGTATATTCGGAATCAGCGTAAAATTTCCTATAAGAATCACACAAAATCGGTCAAAATTATTCTTTGAAAATTCGCTCACCAACTCATGCTGCATGAATGGAACTGTTCTCCCTACATAATGTAATGCTTCGAGGTGAAATCTCTCCCGTGAGACGATGTAAGAGCACAATACCGGGATTGCTCAGTGATAATCCGCTACAAATTCCTTACGACGCGTCAACTCATAACTTTCCTCCCCTTTTCAAGTTTGTTTGAAATCCCGTTCCTCTCGCGATGGTACTGCCGAGGAGCGATCCGCCAAAGCAAGGGCTCTAATCTTCCCGCCCCGAGGGTTGTTTATGTATCGCAATCAGTTTAAAGACTGCGCCCTGCCCCTCGCGGCTCAGAGGAAAGGGGTTTCCCCAGCACTTCGGAAGCACTTGGACAGTTTCGCTGGCTTTAGTTTCTGGAATTGTAAGCCGACTTCGGGTCTCTCCCTACTCTGTCTCTTTACGGCCTCCGGGTTCTAGAGAGCAGGTGCTAGCGCTTTAGTGCTAATTTATATTGAGATTGCCTTTCCTTGCTTGAGTTGAAACGGAGGTATCGCTTTTAACTCTTGCGGGGAATGAGGTTTTCCCTCCCTCTGTTGTCGATAAAGGATAGGTGCCGATCCATTTCGAAAGCGATTGAGTTAGGAGGCAAGTCGCTGTTTTCAAGATTCTCACGGTCGCTAGACTGAAGAATCATTAACCCCCAAGACTTCAACATTAACGACAGGAATTTGATGAAGCCGTAGAGACTGCATTAAAGTGTTCGGCGTTATGAACGGCTTGCTGACAAAACTTTCTCCTAGCACGGTATTCTCTACAGAATGCTGAGTTACTTCACATAATTTTATTACTGTCCTGTTTCAGTTATTAAACTGGAGCTGTTGAACTCTTCTGTTCTTCGAATAAATTATTATTGATTTTCATGGTGTTTTATGTATTGATACTTGCAGGACAGCCAATCAGACCTCCATTGGTTACGATCTCCGATCTATCAAAACAAAATCCGTTGAATTTTCAGAGAGTTTACACATAATCAGCATTACCAAAGTATTCATTAGGTAGATAATATGCTTATTGCCGTTTAACTTGTCACAATCCCATCCCTGTATCGTAGGGAGTAGGTACCTACTCGCTTTTATCTTCTTCTCACCTTTCGATCAATTTTCCTCCTTTTCAAAATCTCAGTCATTGGCCAGGATATTTCTCCTCGTTCGCTCCGAGTAACAGAGGAGGACCGAGTGGGCTTAAAGAGAAAAGTGGGCGCAAAAGAAAGTTTATTCTTTCAGGGCCCCGAATCCCTTTGATGGCAATCGTTGAAGCAGCTAGTCCTGATATCGGGAACAATTTCCTCACGGGTCCCAACCCTTCGGAAGAAAAAGATGAATCTGTACAACTGCCGCCTTTTGTCCTTCAGGAATAGGAAGAGATTAAGGAAGAAAGGAAGATGGAGAGACCCGATCCAAGGGACGTCTAATAGATTATTATGTCTCGCTTCTTTCACAAAAGAACTCCAGCACTGTGGAAGTTCTATTCAAGCCAAGAGCTGAGGGGGTGCGCCAGGGTAGGCCCTCACCCTCCTTGTTTGCTTGCCCCTTTTCCATTGCTTCATCTCTAGCCATTTTTTTCCCTTCCGTTTCCATTGTTTTCGATTTTTTTTTCTCCACCCTTGTCATCTCTTTCTGTTCTGTTAGAAGATGTCGTGTTTTCTACCTTTCCCCCGCAAAAGGACCAAAAGAAGTAGGTGGAAGGCTAGGGAAGAAGAGTCTCTATTTGACTTGTAAAGTTGTTCCTCTTGTAAGGCACACTCCGGCGTGCGTTGTTTTCTGCGCCTCCTATTTCCTGTGTGGAATAACGTAACGCGGGTCGCTCTCAATCAAGACATGTTCTACCGGATAAGAACATCTTATTTGGGATACGATGGATTCAATCTTGAATCAGATCAACCCCCAGCTTTCTCTGTCACACATTCTGTACTATAGGCCTGATTGTAACTCTGCTATGAACGTATAGTAGGGAAATGCCCAGAAGATTAATTATTCTACGTACTGTGGTGATTGTTGCACTTACAATGGCCCCCAAAATCTGTTTTAGTAACAAATGAATCCCCATTTCGTGGAAATTGTTTCGGAAGCGTAAGGCCACGGGTGTAAGTTGGTAAAGTTCTGTCATCTAGAGGTTTTGAAGTGAATTCTGGTATATTTTTTTCAGAAAAAATCATTATCTCATGCTCCATTGGATTCTGTCACTGAATAAAGTGTAACGAAACGATCGAAGGGGTCTTTGACCAATGTGAAACTCACTGACAAGTGAGTGAGTCGGTAGTCCGATCCCGGCAAACTTCCGAAATCGAGAAACCAACCAGAACCTTACCAAAAATCAAGGTAGAACTCCGACCAACAAAAAAACCGATGCACGATAAAAGTCTTATGCCGTCCCAAAACATGGTGAGTTCGTGATCCCCCAAGAACCGACCAAAATACGGCAAAGTTCACAATGTATGTCGGTAAACATTCAAGATCATATCCGGACTATGACCGTTTTTGGTTACACTTTAAACAATTTGATACGGTTGCGAACTTCTTACCGCATTTGTCGGTACCGTGCCGATTACCGTATTTAGGTCTTTCTATTCTCTCAGTGTACCTAGTTCATTTTCTCGATGCAAGACAGGATGTGGATCAAATTGTACTTAGTAAATTCCATCGAAATAGGGTTTTTCGGTAAAACATCATGTAAAAACATGAGGATTTCAACATAACGAAATATTCTTCATCGTTTTGATGTCTGTCAGTTAAGAAAAATGTCAATATGAATACGACATTATCAGCTAGTCGACACATCCACGTGGTCATCATTAAAAGGTTGCACGTAGTGATGGAGTTCAATAGTTATTAAAACTTTTCTCAGTCAATAATTTACCAATTTTATTTCTGTTATCGTAGTAGGTAATTCTTCTTTTTCAAATATTGAGGAACTACCTATCTAAGTTGTAAATTTTTAATTTTCTGAATTTAAACAGAAATTCAAGATTTGATTTTTGAAAATTTGAAATTTAAAAAATTGCTATGGGAAGAGAGGGTACCCCCTTTTTCCAATTTATTAGTCCCAACCAGTAATTAGGTTCATAGTAAAAGTTCCAATAAACTCTGGGGAACATGAAAAAGATTGGGAAACACGAGAAAGATTTCAGGGATAACGAGGGAGATTCTGCCTTTGCAAGTCATCTTAGTGAATCCAATCATAACTTCAGTTTTGATCTGACTGACAGACAGTTTTTAGAATTTCTTCATTTTTGTCCAAAGGGAGGCATGTTGAATGTGCTTGAAAAGTTCGAAAAAATTAAAAGTGATGTCTGGTAGATGTTTGAATGATGTAATTCCAAATCATATTTCACCATTAAAAGGTTAGTAACGCAATAGCTTGGTTTTTTCCCTTTTTGCATAATGTTACCCTCACCACTGTTTGAGCCCCCTCTCACCTATGTCTGCCCTTGATTGGCATTGGTTATTTTTCCCGGCTCCTATTTCACTTCTCTCAGCCAATAGGATTCAAGTTCCCTTCCAACCCTTTCACTTTGCTTGCACGTGATTGGGCCCCTTCTCTTTTCTCGACCAATGGGATTAAAGTTCCCTTTCTCCTGCGACTATTATAAGCTGTGCTCTTTCTGATGTACCTTCAGTTCTTGTTTGTGACTGATGATGGTCCAACCGTCAAAATTGATTTAACTTTGTAGCTCATTATTTTTGTGGAAATGGACAACGTTTTTATCTTTCACTCCGGTATCTTTTTATTGAAACTCTTTGTGATAGTCGAGATTTAAGCATTTTCCAGAGCATTTTGGGTAGTGCCCAATTACCCCGTAATGACTCCAAGCAACTTTAGGATAACCGACCTGGGTTGGATAACGCTTCGAAGGCTCAACCTTGGTTTGGTTTTACATTAGTCTAACCAGTCGGATTGCATAAACAGTGTTGTTAGCTTCTCGAAGCCAACTCCGAGGGGAGGTCTCACAATCCTCAAGACGGATTTACATACGCGGAGCCTCCGAGGAGGATGCTGCTAATTTCGCGGTCCATTGTGTTTCGAAGGTTCCCACAAACGCGAGCACCGTCGATGATTGAGCCTCCGTTCGAGGTGGATCTGGAGGATTAGCGTTCCTGCCGCACCTGTTTAATCAGTCCCTCCTCCGTTTTCACAGTTCCACTGGAAGGGCATTGGGTCAGAAACGTGTGAGTTGGTCGCTCTGGTGGTCGTGTGGTCACAGGCGTAAGTCTCAAGCTTCACAGTTTCTCTTGAATAGGTATATTGACACTGGGTGTGTAGGTATTGGGTTCAGCACCACCTTCTCCAATATGAGCATATCTCTGGTTATCGTGGTAAAGAGAGAATAATGATCTTCCCAAAGTTATTCCAATAAAGACATTTATTCAAAATGACTTGAAACATGAACCTGGATATATTTACCTTTCAAGAAGTGATTAGGAGCACATTAGGGCCGGATACAAACTTTTTTTGTCTGTGGGGAGGGAGAAAGGGACTAAGTCAAGGGGATCAAGACTAAGTGTTGGGTATGGAAAAGTTTCTGGAGAGGTTTGGAGGAGGTAACGGACGATGCCCAATGTACCCCGTTGCGAGAAAGAGATGGACAATTGACCCCGGCGTTAGTGGACAATGTACACCGATAAGAAACAAGGAGCGGTAATCGTTGGAGGACGATCGACCCCCCTAACGCACCTGAATCAAATGACTATTTTCCCCCAAACAGCCCAAACATTTTTTTGTTTGTAGATGCACTTCTCTCAATGCAAACAGAAATTTATGCAAAAATTACTAAAACAAAAAAAATACAAAAAAAACTAATACACTATAATACTAATACAAAAAAATTTTTTTTTTAATGAATAGGACAGTTTTTAAATTTTCAAATTATTCATTGCATGTTTACTGTGTGTCATGTTTTCACTATTTATTGATAAGGTATACCAGATTATAGTATAAATCATAGTTTCACTTTTTTATTCCTCGAAACGGATCATATCGGGGAACGGGGGTCGAATGACCACAGGGTGTACATGAGGACGGATTGCGACGGGGGTCAATTGACCATCGGGTGTACATGGGAACGTTTGGCAAAGGGGGTCGATCGTCCAACACTTGTTGCGGACGGGGGTACAATGGCAAACTCCCACGGAAACTAGGCCTCAAATTGATTGGAAATAACAAGTTTGTGAAAATTCCATTATGGTTAGGCCTTCCTTTATATACCAATATCTATGCCTTTATGAGTGTAACATGAGTACAAAATATACACCGATAAATTTATGGATTAATTTCACAAAATAAAAGGTTTCTATAACATTAACTTACTAAACATTGTAATTTTAAAAATTATCTATGTAGATTCCAAAAATTACCCGATCGCCAATCCTATACCTGTTCAACATACTAGTTATGAATGATTATTATTACTGCTTATGATATTATTATTTCAACAACTGTGCTAATAATCCCACGCTTCCTACTATGTGATACAATTAGTCAGTACAACTGAGTCAGCAGTCATTGTTTTAGCTGGTATTTGATGAGATCAATATTGAAGAGAAATATTTTTGTAAAGTACTCTTGCATTTTGTTATTTTATCATAGTCTTCCTGTGTTTACTGTACATATATCTTGTTATATTTTTGATTTGTTCAATGTTCTATTTGTGACTATTGTTATCTCTCCTCATTATTTTAGATTTTTTTTCATTGTTGCATTGTGTATGAGTGTATTTATTTGTATAGATGTCGTGTGCGTGATATGTTTGATTTGTTCAATGTTCTATTTGTGACTATTGTTACCTATCTCTTTTTATTTGTTTGGATTTTTTCATTGTTACATTGTGTGTGAGTGTATTTATTTGGAAGGATGTCCGTTCCCTTGGTCCCGCTCGGGGGTAGCTTTCCTGGTGTGCCCTCCTGTGGCCCGTTGCGTATTGGGTGACTCGATGAGGTGCGGGCGCGATTTTGGTTTTGGGTCGCCACCATGGTGGGTGGTCCCGGGCGGGGCCGGAGCTTCCTCGGCCGCACCGCTGGCAGCGGCTTACGTCCGTGTAATGCACTCATTGAATCCTGATGAGCACCGCTACTACTCTGCGTTTTCCGATTGTACCTACCTACCTACCTGATCGTAATTATTATTGTACAAACCATTTGTTCATTTATTTGTATGGCGCATTCTTGCCATGTAAAAAGGATGATGAATAAAGAATATATTATTATTATTATTATTATTATTGTTAATATCTTACTGTATCTGGAGGAACTAATTTATTATAGATTTGATATCAAACACTACAAACGTTTGTTAGACGTACGAACAGTAAGTTTTTGGAAATTATGTAAAACACCTCTTACCACTCACCCCAGACACGGCAGCTAACCTCGGTTTACCAAACTTTCCCTTGATTGCAAGTCGCCTCCGGACTTCCGAAATACCCTCGGACAACCCCGGGGAAAGATCCGTGAGACGGAAACATCCCCTTGATTATTCACTGTAAAACCCCCGAGAACAAGGGAGGAAGGCGCGGAATTAAGTGGTGCTTGTTTTCACAAGAGAAGCCTCGAGTTCCGAGGGATGCAGCTTGGGGGAACCTCAAAACCGCTTTTGGCCTTTTCGACTCGCTCGGGAGAGATTATGGGGGAAGCTCTTGCGCAGCTTAGGTCAAATTAGATCAAAGACGAGGCGTCAAAAGGGCCCTCCCTCGGGTCTCTTCCCTCACTTCTAGGTTTAATTCTCTTCATTAGCATGACCGGGTAGCAATCAGCTGGACACCGTTTTCGTCCCAGTTAGGGCGGAACTGGAGTACTAACCAAATCCAGTAATTTCGGATTGGAATGGCTTTGGGACCTTCCCTGAGAAATATTAGTTCAGTAATTCCGTTCTAGTTGAACTAAACAACGAAGCATCGGGAATATCTTGAAATTATGTTTGTACAACTCAAGGGTAGTAGTAGGAAGGGTCCCGAATAGAGATGGGATGTCAAAGCCATAATGTCGATATTGATTGACTTGATTTTCTCAACGAAATACTAATAAACCAATCAAACCATTGCACGAAAACCATTTATTCGTTATGAAATGAAAAATCCATACTTACGTTGAATTGAATATCGTTGGTTCCGTGGAACTGTGCAAGTCATCAGGATGACGCTCGGGAAACGAAATCATCAATCCAATTAAGCCCCACAGCCTCGTCTAGCCAACCTAATTGATTCAGGAATTGAAAGAGTTGCCCAAAGAGCGTCTGAGTGGTTTGGGAACCTGGGACGGAGGGAGGATCACTGTGTAGAGAGATGGACGAAGAGAGAGAGATATTGCAAGGGGTCTAATGAAACGGGGATCTGGATGGGTCTCAAGACAAATGACTCCGGAATCATAAAAGCATTAAGAGGAAAGATCCTTTTCCTGGGTCCTCCCTACTCCACAACCGTCTCCCCAATGTATATCGTTAACTAGAGCAATTAAATCCTCGTTCCCTTTGAAAAGTCCCTCGTTATTAATTTTCGTAAGGAAAATCCTCGTCGGTTATCATTGCTTCGCGTAACGAGGATGCTCAATAGTTACGTCAATTTTTTTAGTTTACCTCGTTTTTTTCCCCCTTTTCACAACCCGAAGGTGACAAACAAATCCTGCTATAAATGATGAGGTCCAATCAGATGAAAACTACAATTTCTGCGCAGCTTCCGTACATATACTGCCATCATCCGGGCTTTGGTACAATAGGATGGCAATGTAAGTGCCGAAAGCTCGAAAAAAGTGGTAGTTTTGTTATTGATTGTGGACCCCATCCCCAATCTTTGTCATAGAAAACACTGGTCCTTATACAGGTGAATATTTTTTTTTTAAGTTGCAAATGTACGAAAGAAAGCATAACTTCGTCACCAGGAAGGTGTTCGAGTAGGGAGCGGTGGTTAAAGTGATGACTTACCTAATTTTTTGGAGGGGCTGGGGGAATTACGTTCGTAAATTGCTCCTCGTTCAATACGAGTACAGAAGAGATAGATCCAAAGGTCAAATTTTGAATATTTGGAGTCAAAAATCCCCAAAAACGTGTTTTTTGAGGTTTTTGGTGTAAACTACCATCTTGAACATAGGCACATAATATGTGGTATATTCGGAATCAACTTAATATGTTCTACAAGGATCACACACCAAATCGGTTAAAATGATTATCCCGAAAATTCGCTCATCAACTCATGATTTATGACTAGAAATTTTTATCACAACTCAATATACACATTAGATCGCACTCATTTGGATTCCTGGACTTTGGACTCCTTCGACAGTTGATCTATTTTATCGATTCGAAAAACTCTCTCTTATTCTTGATTTTTAACGCTGTTAACTCCTACGTTTTAATCTCTCGCAGAAGAACAAAAAAAAAAAGAAAAGAAAAACTTTTTCAGAGGAGTATTTTTGACATAACCGTCATATCATCCGTTCCTTTGGAAGCAGACAGAAAAACAAAGTGTCCGCTTGACGAACGAACTCTCCCAAGCCCAGTGGAGTGAAAACTCCCACCTCCATTCTACCCTCAAGCCAAGAGTCGGTTTTCGAGGATCATGCTGGAGGGTCACTAGCGGGCTGTGGTATTTTCGCTTCTACTGTTCGATCTTCTTTCTTCGCGCGGATGAAAAAAAATATTTTCATCCCCCGTTCCTTCATCTCAGACGTCAGTTCCTCGGTAAGTTTCGAAGGTTTTCCTTTTGTAATTTCATCTTGGAACTTCAAAAAACTGTCGACCTTGAATGGACGTTTGTATGTACCCTTTCTGTGGATCAAGATATGAAGACAGGGTTTATGGAACCGAAATGGGAGACAAAAGTTATGCGCAAGGAAGATGTTCTCTATAATAGAACTGCCAATATCTGAATAAGGCAAACGTTTGCTCAGTTGTGTGGGCTTCCTCTCTTAGCGACCTGGAGTGTATGGCTCATGGAAACATAATGGTGCTTCATGAAATCAATCGATGTCTTTTAGCAGGTTGTCTGAAAATTGCGTTGCCATAGGATGATATCGAAGGAAATACCACTGATAGCTGAAACTACCTGATCAAAATGGAGCAAACCCCATCGAAAACGGTTCAGCATAGAACATACAGACAACAAACATTGGATTATATAGATGTAGATGTACATTCGCATTTTACCTGTTTGCATTGTTACTAAAGTTTTCATTTCAACTTGAAAGTTCTAATGGCTAATGAAGGTTTGTGTTAGCCTGAAAATGATTGCTGAATATGATTGCAGTGCTGATGATGCCAGCATATTGCAAACTTCGAGAAAAAGAATTGCAGGAAACGAGACAGTGTTGAAACATTGCTTATCGAGCTTGCATTTCATCATGCTGACATCAGTATGGAGCGGGCTATCTGAACATTTCATGTCGTGATACTATCATAATTTATTGCAACATGCTTGTGTAATGAACCTGCTGTGATCTAGGCCAATAACCCTGAATTGACGTTCAGCTGTTGCATTCTCTATAACTTTTGTCTTATACTGCTTAAGACAGTCTTTGTTGGGTTGGGCGATATGAGGCAGTTTTCATCTGGATGGGAAAGCTTGCACCATGGTCGTTTACACTTAATTGTTGATAGGCAAAATCATATTCCTTTACAATGAATACCAGGTAGCTGTGACTGACTAATAAGATCAAATAACTGAGCAACAGGGTTGAGTTTGTTACATTTCTCGGGAAAATTAGTTTAAAAGTTGAGCTTTTATTCGCGATGGGATGAATTTAAATATAAGATTATGCCTTCTTTCTTTGAGGGAGGAAGGTTGAGAGAGAAGAGTATAAGAGGTTTGGAGAGCAAGTTTTCGAAGGCTTGACGAGTAGAGGGGGTAAAAAGTCTTCAAGACATGGTGGGATAGACTCTTATAATTCCCGAATATCAAGAAGAACTCTCCCAAAAATAGAGGCACTAGAGGAGGGAGGAGTGGGTTGCGTTATTACCATAATGCCATGGTAATCCGGAACACGAGTCGGAGCGGTGGGGGGTCTTGGCAAGTGAGGACGGACTTTGGCAGGAGATCGTTGTCTGGCGTAAGAAGGGGATGAAACTGGAAGGTAGGATGAGAAGGAACTGAACAAAAGTTGACGACCATTCTACTTAACTCCCAGAGCGCGAGGATTCTTTCGGGAAAGCAAGTGTTTTTTTTCGCTTAAGAGAACAGTTGTTTCTCCCTCCAAGGGATCTCTACCCTCAGCAGTTCCTTAGCCACCTACAGTTTACCAGGGACGTCATCAAGTACAACCCCAAGCTATCCTGTGCATACGCGGAACGGCTACGAAATAGATTATACAAGGTATCGTTTCCTCTGATGCATTATGCATTTTTCCCCTTTTTGTGAGCCTTATGGGAGTAAAATCAACAAGTGAGGAGACATTATCGCTGTGGGGAGGGAGGTGCTTTCTCAGATTCCATGATGATGAAAATCTTCATTTCTACGAAAGATTATCGACTCTCCTGAACGCACTCAACAACAACAATATCAACAAGTGAGGAGACATTGTCACTGTTGCAAGAGATCTGCTTCCTGATGAAAATCTTCATTTCTCTGAATGAATTATGATCACTGACAGTTACTTCCATAAGCAGTTCTGCCTTACAACAGGATACTTTTTGTAGTGTAGATGTGGCCTGGCTATTTTTGGTAATATTTCATCCACGCAACCAAAACCACACCCTCCACAAGACCCGATGGGGCGATAGAGGCTAGAATGGATGCTTTTGCTTCTGCACACCCTGATCAATATGAGGTAATCTGAATATCTGAATTATGGCGTCAACCTGAACAGCTGTTTTTAATATTTTGGGGCTGCACGGATCATATCCACCTGTTGAAGCTTGGGATATGACAAGGAGGTCTATATAACATCCATTTCGTAATATCTTCTAGGTTTTAATATCCATGTCGTACAATCTAGTTTATAGTATCCATGTACGTAATGATGTGTGATCACAACATAATTCATTTGCAGCCTACTCGTTTCTTCTGAACTTGACCAATCCATGCGATATTTGTGATGTTTCCTGCTATTTTTTAGTATTGGGCATCTATTCACATAATTTTTGGTGAATTACATTTCTAGGATTTTTTTCGTCCGATATTTCCTCATTTATAATAGCTAACCTGGTTATTTATTTTTAAGAGCTTAGTCATCGTTCGCTTGATTGGAAAAATAATGACGATATTATGCAGATCTCTACTTTGTATAATAATCTATCATTTTCACTATCATTGCCATCTTGATAACTGCGCTGTTAATAAAATGCGTCAAATCTCGACTTCAAGACTCCACAAAACCTAATCTCCTTTTCTGGTCGTTTCTCCGAACGCATCTCAGTATGAAGGCATCCCAACGGCTACCACCCCACCATAATTTTTCAACAGAGATTACAATCCCTCCTCGCCAGTTTTGAATCCATAAAACAAAACCCATCTTCAAAGTTGTTATGACCAGGGACGGCCTTTCGAAAAGATAGCTTTTTAGTCAATAAAACAATATAATCTTCCAACATTCACCCCGTCCCATAGACGGAAGGATTTCTCCCGAACACTTCACTAAAAACTTTACTTATTAATTTATTATATTGCCTCCTCTTCTGCTCCCCCTACTAAGCTTTTGCCATTACCAAAACCATTAAGTTCGAAATGACGGGAGTGCTAACGATGAATCAAATATGCATTTGTTATTTTCTCCCATTTAATGTTTCGTAATGTCCGCGGTAAAAACATTTTCAGACGGCATCTGGGGCCAATTATTTAATTTATTTAAAACTGCTCCCAGTCATCAGCGTTAATGAATTGCTGATAATTTGTTAATGTGGAATGCGATTATTTACGATGAATATGGACGCAATTTCAATTATTTCCGAATAATGTAGATGGAGAGGAGTTGTGATCCGTCGGCTTTATATCTGGATTGGTATACAGGAAATTCCAATAAGCCATTATGTGGGCATTCCTTTATCCCTACTACCAATTTATTATAATTATTGAATACACTCGTGGATAATCCGTCCTCCTATCATATAATTTTAATAATAACAGACGGGTTTGTCTGTGTGTGACGTTATCAGGGCTGAACGGCATCTCATGAGGGTGTTATAGTTGTGATAAGCGAGTTTCGTTATAGCTTGTAAGGTATCGCTCAATCTTTCAGACCTTCTATTTCATCGTATTCTTGCCGTCCTTTTTGACAGTGTCATATTAATCGTGTGGTTGATAGGTATTGTGACAGGTGGTCGAGGCTATTCCTACGGACCTGATGGCTCATTGTTTACGAAGTCCCGTAATTGGGTTTTTTGATTTTTTGTGAGTTACGAATTAGTTTAGTGGCTAGGGCCAATTGATCCTTCTTGGAATCGTTTTGCTAACCTCATAGGTGAAACCTAACTACTACGCTAGTTCCGTCTGTATTGTGACGGTTTGTGCCTTTGCGAACGGTTGCTCCGATTTCCATCATGTTCTTCTTTTTTTCTTCAAAATGGTTTGGATGAGTTCCTGGCCAGGTTATAGGCTATTATAGTATACTAATAGTCGAAGATCCTACTCTTTCCTCGCAACTAGTAAGCTGCTAATTATGAAAAGTAGTAATTATGAAAAGTTGAGAAGCTCTAGTCCGTCAATACAGGCAATGCCTACCGACGGGCTACTTTATTCAAATGTAATTTTATTTTAATTTGTGTATCTTTGTGATTCTGACGGAATAAATCATTTCTCTCTCTCTCTCTCTCTCTCTCTCTCTCTCTCTCTCTCTCTCTCTCTCTCTCTCTCTGCTGACGAATTTTGATATTCACATTACAGATTTTCACCAACGGTAGGATTATTTAAAAGAAAGTTTTCTATAATCAAAACTACCTACCTAGTTACATTATAAAAATATCCACGATTTGACATTTACGTCGTTGCATATCTCTTTCTTTGCCGAGAGCGCTGTACGTTTTGCAGCAAATTGTGATTTTTACACTGGAAATGCACGTGGAACACTAGACTTCGTGGATGCATGATTGTATGGTACTTAGTCTCATATCTGAATCACATGGTCTAGTCAGTCTTTAATTGTCAAAATCGGTGGCTATTCCATACTTTATACGCCTGAAATTCGAAAGGTCATAAATAGCCACAAAAACGTGTCCCTTACAGGTGATGGTTTTGACTGTATAAATTAATATTATATCCGAGACAAATCAAGGCATTTTGGTGTTGTATAATTTATTTCATTCTCCAATGTTTCCAATAAGATTTTGATTTGTCATTCGAAAAAATAAAAATACGTTTTTCTGAACCATGGGTTTTCCCCATTTTTCGTTCACCTCGGCTTTACGTTGCCTTACCAAAGTTTAGGGGGTGTATTTTCATGCAATACAGCCCGGAATGGGAGCAAAACGCGAGAATAAGGGGTGAGAGTGGATCACTCAATAACTCAGCGGCTGGATTCTCCGGGTCCCCGAAGGGAACTATTTAGAAACCCTGTTCTGATAAGGGAAGTGCCTGGTCTGATACCCTGGCTAAGTGCCTCCCTGACCCCCCTACCGTCGGAATCGTTACGTTTCAACTATGAATAATCCAAAGCGAAAGGGGTTGGCTGGTGGAAGTAGGCTTCTAGCTGTGGAATGGGAGAGGGTGGTACAGAGCAAGGCATTAGCTGTACCACTCTACTTTGGGCTTTAACCACCTCCCCCCCGCTACCCTTCCCTCGAAGTCTCCTCACGCCTCTCTCCCTACCACAATGTAATACACGCTGAGGCCACAACTCTTCAGGGGCCTTTGTTAATATTTAAGAGGCTCTTCTTAGGGGTCTCTAATGTATGTGTGGATGTGGAGCCATCCCATACAAAGGTAGTGACTAACGTTAGATGCATCTGAGGGGATGGCGAATCCTAGAAGAGATTGATTCAAGGGTTATTCTCTCAATATTTGATTCCGCTATGACAAGGTATTTTGACGGAACTGTTGAAGGAACATGTATGTTGAGTTTAACTAGACTCAATATTTATTTTCCGTGATCCATCAACCGCAACTCTACTGTGAATACTTTTGGTTAACTATAAATAGATACCTAGTAGATAGTGATTATAATATCACGACGCACAGTGTTCTAGGAATCTCAAAAAGCTGACCGCAATTCGAAGTGGCCCGAATCTAAAAAAAAAATTAAATTTCAGGAATTTATTTGAAAAATTTAATAAAAACGCGACAATTTATTATCTTTTGACCCTTTCAATCCAGAGTAATTAATATTGAAACAATTATATAAATTTGTCTCTATTTTGTTTCAGTTGTTTTAAAACTACAGTAGTTGTTCTTGCTTGCGCCCACTCCCTGACTTTCGAAATATAATATTATTTATGTACGTAGCTACCTACTTCGTTGTTTTCTCGGGTAGACTTTTTCCTGGGAAGGAAACCGTGACCACTCACCAAACCACTCGATGCAAACCACTCCTGCCAGGTTTCTCCGACTCATTCTTTAAGTACTCTCGTATTCCGACCCTTTTTCTTCCACTTCACAATATTTTCTTTGAATGATATTCATTTTGACTAGCTGTGATTTTCCGGAGTCTCAATTCAAGGGCCCCATTCACGACTGAGATGGTAGTACTTGAGGTGTGAGAGAGGGAAAAATCACATTTTGTGACGATTCCAACGGTACTAAAACTCTTTCTGAGAGTTGAACCAGATTTCATTAATCGGGATACTTCGTTATAATGTCTTAATTAAAAATTTCCCTTCGTGAGTTGAAAAGCGAATGTTCAAAGAATAATTTTAACCGATTTAATAAGTGATTCCTATAGGAAATTTTGCGCTGATTCCGACTGCAGTTTCGAGAAAATTGAGTTTGAAGTTCTGGTACGCCGGGAAAAATCGAAATATGAACTTAATGTTATTGAAACGTCTTTATTATCATCTGTGCGATGATTATTGTTGCCTAGTTAAGGTAATTGATGTTTCCGACCATTTTTGAAGCCATGGAAGCACATTCTTGTTTTTGCCGTGGTGATAATCTATCATAATGCACTTTCGTGCTGTACGTTGGGATGAAAATATTAACACATAAGAGCCAAAAAACACGTTTGCGCATGCGCAGTGGGTACCACTGATCCGATCTTGATGAAACTCATCGAATCTCCGATCCTCAACTGTCCCAACTTTGAGAGAAATTGGACCATTAGCTCGCGAGAAATTGATGTTTCAAGGATTTCATGTTTACGCATGCGCAGAGGCTACCATTGGTCGACTGGTGATGAATTTCATATTGGACCATCTGGGGGTTTACCCGCGTAATACCAGAAAATTTCAATAAAATCGGATGAGAAGTGTTATACATTAGGATTTCAAGTTTTGCGCATGCGCAGTAGATACCGCTGATCTTGATGAAACTGGTAGGGTATCATCGAACCTTCGATCTTCAACCACTCTCCAAATTTGAGCGAAATCTAACCATTAGGTCGCGAGGAATCGATGTTTCAAGGATTCCACGGCTAAGCATGCGCAGAGGCTACCGTTGGTCGGCTGGTAATGCATTTCTTAGGGGACCATCTAGGGCCTAACCCGCGTAATCCCTGAGAATTTCATCAAAATCAGATGGAAATTGTGGAAGTTATGCGTGTTGCAAGGATCCGGGACACACAGACAGCCACGAAATAAAAACGCTGCAAATTATTACACAACGGTTTATTA
>JAEMON010000013.1:6488326-6511745 GCA_030264115.1 Lygus lineolaris
AGTCCCAATGGTCTTCGCTGTTTCAAATTTAAATTTGTGACCGGTTTCTCTTCTATGGATAGTGAGGGCAGTTGAATTCGGTTTGATGGGTCCTGAGCTATCTTTTTCATGGGTTTTAACTACAGTCTGGCTATTATTTCACAATATCCATGTTGCTTTGAACTACTTCTACCAGCTTGACGTCCTAGAAGAGTGTAGATACACGCCTTTTGTGTTACCTAAGGCATCGAGGTTACCTACAGCTGGCGATCGGTGATACCGTGAGTTACTACCAAGCAAATCATTGATCAAAATGCACGGCTCAACCTTTCTTTTTCCTCTTCAGAATTTTGTCTTCCCTATATGTTCAGAATTATAAAAATCTTCGAAATCTTCAGGTTGAACGATTCGTCAATCGCTGCCCATTGTACCTATTCCCCTGTAAAAGCGATTCATCACTTTGAACTTCTACATCAACCCCACCCATTTGATCACGTTCGTCATTAATATTGTAACAAATACTAACGTCCCAACACAAATTGTAACGGTTCGCTTCTTCTCTCACTCCACTTTGCAGCATCACTGATACCTACTAGATTACTCCAAAACAAGACTAGTTCGACTATTGCTCATAAAGATAAGTTTATATTGACACAACTTCCCGTTGAGAACATTATAATAGGTATGTAAAAAATGACTCATTTCGCCGGACTTCCTCACTAATCAAAATTCACGGTTCAACTGATCACTTCGCGATGTCAATTCAAGGACGGAAGGTAGAAGAGCACCGCCATTCACACACTGAAAAGACAGTTTGCAATCTTCATTTTTCGAACTAGGGCCTACAATTCCTCTAAATATCAAAATTAATTGTTGAGGTCTCTTGCATTCAAATCTTCTGGGACGTTTGGTTGTGGAGTATTCGTTGTAAGGCCCTTCATGAATGTTCACGTATTTGCAAGCTACTTGGCTACCGATGATCTGATTGCGAAGAGATTGACTACCCTCCAAGTTTGAGTTCAATCAGGCCGTTTGATCGTCAGCAATATTGGTATCTAAATTTTTAGTGCTTTCGTCGACGCTACCGTTGGTTTACCGTGGTCTAAAACGTGAAATTTGAGTGGACATTTCAGTTTTGGGGGTAGTTTTTCACTTTCCCCAAAAGTTGTTACAAATCATCCGTCGTCATTGGTAGTGTATACAGACCGAGGCTGCACTTTTATTGCACGAGATGGTTAAACTTGACGGTGAGTTTCAATAAAAAAATTACGGATTCAACTCATTGTTCCATGAAATTCTTTTGTCGGAATAGAAGAGACAAGAACCTTTTGACCTTTAGGTATAACGCCGAAGGAGGTCAGACAAATAAAAGAGGTTGAAAACACGTGGAACGAATGATACCTACTTTTAGGAGTCAAGGAGTGAGTTTCTGGGAGGAGAAAAAACAGAAGGTAAAGAATTAGGAATGACTTTGAAAAGGAGAAAAGATTGAGAAAAGGGTGATTGAGGGGCTTGGGTTCTAGTGACCTGGAAGATACAAATCCGCTTCACCTTTGATACCCACGTACGCCCATACTTATTTAAAACAGTTTTCCCTGCCGAGGGGTCTCCCAGAGGGTTGAAAAAAACTAGAGGAGCAGGTCGTGCCAGGGGCGGGAAAAACGTAAAAGCGAAGGGCGGGTTGTCCCATGGGAAATTTATGACTGCAGAATGCACCAATCTACTTTTCAACCCCTCCCCGGTGTTCTTTTCCCGAACTACTCACTGTGCACGACCTACGGTAAGAGAAAGACCGAAATACACGAGGAAACAAACGTTTCTATTTCCCTTTCTCTCGTTTTACTACTGTTAGACTGTAGAAAGAAAGGAATCGCATCTTTTCACCATGGCTTTTTAAATAAGTTACGCGTCTAGCCGCCAGACAGCGCGCGCGGTGGTAGTGAGTCAACAGGTATGGGACTCTTCCATTTAACCTAGTGGCCTCCTTATGTTTTCTTGGCACATCCCTGCAGACCCATAGTCTGTGCCATCGTTCCGTTTTTATCAAGGATATTTCCAACCCTCGTTCCATCCGAAAGACCTTCGTATTATTACGTTGAGCTGGATAACCTTATCTATTTCATTATCATTAATACTACAGAGAAACCTCCCAATAGTAGACAGTGACAAATTCGTCCACTGTTGAGAGGGGTCCACTTAGAAGGTGGAAATAGTATTTAAACGTACATGTTGTGGACTGCAATTGATAATATTTATGTGGGTAGGTACGTACTACTCATTGAAATACATATATATAAGAAATGAGTTTGTTTTGTATTTTATTTCTTATTTTCGGTGTTCAATGTTATCCTGAATATGAGAAAATAACGTGAGTCGTGGGGTCTTATGGCTGGGAACAGAAGAGTTATATTTATGACTTAAGCACAACGCAATGCGTCAGTGGAGCTGATGTTGATTGAAGCTGTTTGTTTAAGTCTATACAGAATACAAGAGACAACCTAAGTTCATGTCCACCGAGTAACAGAGATTCATGTCCTGACTAGACAGAGCTGTGTTTGACCCATTTACCTATGCTAGTGGTATATTATACCACCTATCACTTTCAGTGTGGGACCCGTTTCCTGATGGACTTCCTCCAGTCCTGTCGGCTAATCGCCCGGAAAGGCATGTCTGATATAAATCGCCTTTGGGAAGGTGAACGAAATGAGGCAAACCCCGCCTGTCCAATACAAGGAGATGAAATGGTGACCTTTACACTTTCGAGTGTCCATGTTCACTATTCAAAGAGAGGGATAATCTATTACTTTATACTAGATTTTTTCGGGGCCACAGAATCTGTCCACTATTGAGAGGTATCCATTGATCGAGGTATCGTATTATATTATTTTCCCCAGTATTAGGTGCAATGTACTATTTACAACAATGTACTTTGTACAATGTACTATTTCTTGCATTCTTTTCACTATGATTTTTTTCAACCCTAAACCAATTTGGTATTTTAGTATGTATTAATGTATAGTATTTATCTACATAATCTTGATCTCCATAATAATATATTAAATTACAAAAAGGAAAGGAAATATCGCGTACATTATTTTCCTAATTATTATGTACATAATGTATCACACTTAGGTATTTTTAGAAGGACAGGTGAATTATTGATGAACCTAAAAAAAAGTGGTATTGATTTTTGAAACCGAAAGATTTTCAAAGAAATCAATTTATATTTATTAGGGACTACACTATATGTAGGTATATGTGTGACTATCCTGTGCAACGCACGGTGTAACCATCCAGTACCTAATGCTATGAAAAATGGGAACCTATCTCCACACTCTTAGTTTCAAGTCGAAAGTTGCCCATACAGCGTCGATTGTGTGACCTCCAACACCCCCCCCCCCCCCCCCCCCCCCCCCCCCCCCCCCCCCCCCTTCCTTCCCCGGCACCTCGACGCTTCCGGACTTCCGGTCACCGCTTCCGCTTTGTTAGGCGCACATTGAAGTGTGTTCGGTTGACGTGGAACACGATTTCGCTTTGATCTCAGTGGGATCTTGGGCCCTTGAGGATCGTGCTCTTGTAATCCTTTGAGGTGCCACCCGAGGTGGAGTTGCTATGCAGTCCCGGGGCGGTATTGGATATATACCGATACTCGATGATAAGCGGATAAGCGATTGAAATTGTGCGATTATACCTTCACTCTGCAATGTACGAGTAGTAGAGCTATATAGGGGCATTTATTTTTCAATTGCACAAACTCTTGTTATAAATCGATAAATGAAAGCCTAACCAGGGAAAAACGATTTAGATTGTAGTGAGGACGATTGTAATGGATTATTATAAAAAGAATTACCTGCTGCACGTTGGAGTTTGAAGAAGAGGTAATATCCTAAGGGGAGGAGGGTGGTATGTCGTGTACATGCCTAGTTGGAACTTCATTATTACACTTCAGTGAAATGAATTTGGCCACCAGTTATGAATCCCTAAATTTTCATGTGTTGAGTGTACAATAAAGTCGAGTTCCTCGTTGAACATTTTTTGGTTCGCTATATAATAATTTATTATTTTTGTTACATGGGCAATTCAAATAGGTATTTGTATATAGTTTGTCTACCAAATATGAATATGACATACATATTCATCTGTATTTTAAGCCTCTCTCATGCCATTTAATCTGACAGTAGATGTCAATACTACTTCCGATCAATCTTCATTTTCTTCAGATAGCTACGTGTTTTCTCATCTGCTCCCCCTCGCTAACCCAATGTTCCTTCGAATTCCAAGGGCGTGATACCAAGCAACGTAGAGATCGTTAATGACCCAGTAAAATCCTCCCTCCTCAATCTGGAGACCGCCTGTAGCTCAGGTCTCTTTCAACCTTGTCAGAGGGAAACTCACCGATATAAGAAAAAATGGGTAAGGCTCTCTTCCGTTCCCCGCCGAAGAAGAGAAACTCATCTTCTGCAGGAGCCCTCCTGCAGAAAAAAAGGATCCAAGAAATAAAATGCAGAAGGAGGGCGGCAAAGGAGAAATGAGACAGAGAACAGGAAGGTTAATTTTATTGACTAACGAACCGATGGTGAAAGCACGTGCTTGGAATGTTGTTCGCAAACCGTCTTCTACCCTATCCTGGTTTCAAGCTATGCTTCCATCTCCACGCTGAGTACCAGGGTTCCGCCTTACCCCCAAAATGCGGCAATAGACAGACGTCATTAGAGCTTCAGGAGAGCAGTTCTCAATTTCAGTCGGTTTGTCTTTCCTCGTAGAGGTTCCTTCCCCTGGCAGCCGATACGACGAGGATCTTTTGCGACACGTGCGTCCTACTCTCCTTCCAAACCGATTTTAATGGTTTCGGTTGTCAGGACGTGAGACTTCACGAAGAGGGGGATGTTTATTTCCCATTATAGACTGATGGTAGGTATAATGTTTAGTGCAGATTGGTTTGAGTAGGCAAGGACAATATGCAAATTATGAAACTATCAATTTGATAAAAATTGTTAATTGAGAAAATACGATCGTAGAATCATTTCTGCTTGTAGGTACCTACTCTACTTCAAATACGATTTGCTAATCACAATCATGTTTACAGTATTTTTTAAATTCAGTCTTGAAGCTCTTCTGGAAACATTAGCCCTTATTCACGAAATTGAATGTTCGGCATAACATACATAACACAAGGACACTCATCAATTCCTCCTGTTTTTATTATAGAAGACATCCATCTCACTCGATAATGATAAATTACCATCACTAAAAGAAACACGCCTACATTAGTGTATCTATAAAATTGTATCAGGGCTAGTCTAAACGCCGTTTGAGTTTGATTAAATTTGAAAAAAGGCACCCAAACGATACCGTCAAACTCACAAGTTTTCGTTTGTTGTTCAGCGAGCCCGATAAATCTCTTAATCCTATTTGACTAAGCTTCAGCAACCCCTGATCTAGGCCCACTGGCCGCTCACCTGTCGTATCTCTCGCTGATCCCGTCAGCCCCCGCGGGTAAATAGCCTTTTGAAAACTGATTTTAATCAAGTTTAATAGAGGATTTTCCGCCTTCTCTCGGTCCCGGTGACGTGAAGGGATGGTAAGAGTACAACAGACGGGAAGCATTATTCTCTCTTTTATAATATTCGTATTTTTATCTGAATTTGAGGTTATCTGGGTATCTGAACCCCTGGGGCCTGAGCGCTTACCTTCCACTCATCTTGGGTTAAAACCAAGGAAAAAAGTGGAGCTTGAGTTCATGAGCGAATCTTCAAAGAATCATTTTAGCCGATTTGGTTGGTGCTTTTACTAGCGTGCTTCATTTAGGTTGTGAAGGTACCTATCATAATGCCAAACTGAAAACTCCAACCAACTTTGTTTAGCTACGTACCAGCAGTCCTCTGAAGGATGTGGAAGGAGGGGGAAGTTGGCAGGATGAGATGTGGTGTGATGTATAATAAATTCAGAGCTTTCCAACGATTGGTGAACGATTTTTGTGGGGTGGAAAATGAGGAAGGTTTTTTCCCTAGCTATACGATTGGTTGTGCGTGAAAAGCATCAGGGTCGCTTGAGGGTCGCTTTCTTCGGTTCGGTTACTGGTATCGGTTTCTTGGTTCGTTTTTTGCCTGATAGGTCCCAGTGAAAGCGTGTTCCACCCTAAAATAATAGATCATTCTGGAGTGGAGAAAACTACGTTTCAGACATAATAGAAGGCGACATTCTTGAGGCTTTGGGATGAAACTGAATCGCAATAGAGTGCTGTGATCAATTAGAACTGAGTCCACAAAATAAATTAATAAGATTAAAATTTATTCCTATAACCCAGTGGTTCTCAACCATTCCTCGGTCATGTCCCCCTGGCACCATGAGCATTTTTTGAGCCCCCCTCCAGGGCCTAGACGATCCTCTGTAATGTCATCACCCTACAGTACCTTCCTACCGTGTGCAAATTTCTAAGTTAGATCCTTAACAAACGAATCAAAGGGTCAGAGAAGTACATCGATTTTGATTCATGTTGCAATTTCTCTTTCAACAGAAGTCAGTAACACGAAAGTGGAAGCACTCAATTTTCTGAAAATGATTAAAGACTAACTTGGAAACTACATTGAAAAAATGTTTACCTTTGTGATAAAGGCTACTACAGGCAAAATCCTTGACTGAGCCATGCACCAGTATAGCTGGGTATCCATACAGTCTCGTGCTCCCCCCCCCCCCCCCCCCCCTACTAAAGTGCGCTTGCGCCCCCCACTGCTATAATATAAAATAATGAAAACAATCAACAAATGCTTGAAGATTTTCCGGGCTTTGATTTGTGGTGTCTTTCGGTTGGTCCCACTGTTTGCCCACGGTTTGCCAATGACCGGAAATTCCCTTTTGCACGTCACTTTCCCGCCATAGGACGAATTTATATATTTCGATAGATTGTCTAAAATTGTAAGTAGATACCTTCACTGTTTTTGTCTTATTATAACTCCATTATTGTTTCATTACCTACTACTAGCTTTCAGAAAAAAAATCAAAAAATAGATTGATGTTTACCATTTTACAAAAAATATAGATTTTTCACAATTTAGTGGTTCAATCACTCTCAAAAATGTTCTTACTAGTTTGATTCTAGTTCATCGATATAGAACTACTATACTATACTATATTAGTTCTATATCGATGGTCTAGCCCACATTATAGAATGAGGCGATTCTTGTTGAACGGATTGGCGCTTGGGAGAATCTCATTGAGAGATGGTGCTCAGTAAACGGACTGCTCCTCAATAAACAGAAGACTCAGCGGCTGCATCTCGACTTGGGACGTCGTCTTGATGGTCAGGTCACCTTCCTTGGGTTGGAGATCGACAGTCGTCTCTCATGGAACCCGCATGTACTGATTCTGTCATCTAAATTATCGTCGTGCAACTTCATGCTCCGTCGTCTGGCTCTTTCGGTCTCAAGGGGAGTCCTGCGAACTGTTTTTTTTTTTTTTTTTTTTTTGCTTGTTTCATGATCAGGGCCTCCTATGGAATCTTGCTGTGGGGCAACTCTAGCCACGCAAGGGATATTTTCATCTTGCAAAAGAGGGCCGTTCGGATCTTGATGGGTCTGAGGTGGGATGAGAGCTGTCGGGGGTGGTTCAAGAGGGAGAACATCTTGACAATACCCAGCATGTACATACTCGAATGCCTGAAGTATGCGAAAAATCGTCCGGAATTCGGTTCAACTGGGGTGGATCGCCATGGATAGGTACTACACAAGATCGAGACATGACATAATCATTCCGACTGTCCGACTTCAGGCTTCAGTTAAAAGAAACCCCATGGCCGCAGGAAGTAGATTCCTCAACCACCTCCCTCTGAGTATTAGGAACCTGGGTGCCAAGCAGTTCATGAGACAGGCACGTTCTATTTTGATCAAAGCTGAACTGTATAACGTTCAAGATTTTTTTTACTTGAATTTTTGACTTGTTCCAATGTATCGGTTGTTATCTACTTTTAATTTATTTTTATCATTGTATTGTTAAACTATTTTATCATTGCATTGACCTTTGTATTGCCTTACCGTGGCGTCTACAAATAAAAAAATCTTGAATCTTGAATTATATTTATCCCATCTTTCATAAGATCTGAATAAATCATAAATAATATGATAGATAGGCACGAGGAAGCTTCCCATCATGTGCCACATCCACATGACAGATTTTCTTTTTCCGTGGAGAACCTACACCTTGCGTACGTAGTTTCAACATGCTAAGTGTACATTGTACATCACTAGAAACTGATCGATTTCCGTGCCTTATAACCCCTAATTATACGCCTAAGTATATTATTCCATACATATCGAACGAGGACTAACATTGCAAAGTGAAGCAGCACCAATCTACTTGGGTCTGCGTCGGTGAATGTCTGAAATGTCATCACAAATGAGGAAGGGAGCGGTAGGTGGGGATAGTCAATTACACTGTTCAATTAATTGCCTTATCAAACGTCAGCAGGCTCAGCAACGTTTTGTGGCCCCCACACAACAGGTACCTCGTGGTGTTACTGCCTGAATAGAGGTGTTGCCTCGAGAGCGATAGAATCTTCATATTGTGCGTTGGGCGTTGTCGGAGTGTCGTATAGAAACATGAATGAACCTCAGCTTATTCACATCGTTAGTATTCATGTGTAGAGGTGGAGAATGATATAAATATGCAAGCTCATAAACTTATTTCTCTAATAATTCTCAAAAATTGTGAGGCGGAAGACGAAGGAAAAGCATCAATACAATAATGTCGACAACGACGTATGACGTATGATAACTGACGACTACTAAATTATATGCCGAATACAGTAAAATGAAGATAAGTGTCATTGTCTGTCCATTTTAGTCCATTTCCCATGTAACATTTATTTTAAATATTCGCGCGGTAGATAATGTTTATGTAGTGAATTTTTTAAAACACGGACAGGTGTTAGAGCAAGACCGGATGTTCCATTATTTTTGTATTACGGCTCATGCGTGAAGGTGAAGTTTGTTTAGTGTTGCTTTCAAAACTAACCGTGCTAGCACGGGAAATTGGCATGTGAACTAATAATCGTGATGTAATGGTAATCCCTGATGTTTTTGTGTTTCAGTTCCACCCAAGAAAATGGTGATAGTTGACGAAAAGGGGGTGGAGAAAAACAACTTCGCTGGTCCTTATGAGGAGGGAGCGGATCTCAATCTACGGTGCCAAGTCACAGGGGGTGAGTACCTGTTCAGTCATAAGAATACGATCGTGATTTATGGATGGGTTTTTCTGTAGTTTCTTTACCTATACGTATCAAACGAACGAACCACACGTAAAACAAGTAATAATTAAGTATACGGGGTGGCCCAAAACGTAACGGACTTAGTTTGAGCTCTTATGGTGAATTTTATGCTGATCACGAATGTACCACATATTAAGGGCCCGTGAATAAATCGTGACCACTTTTTTTTCTCGCAAAAAAACACTTTTTCCGACATTTTTGAGTGTTTTGGGCCTAAAAAAACACAGTAATCATCTAGAAAATCGAAAAAAACCTCGAAATAAACGTCGTAGAAAATTAAATTCTGCGTCGAATGGGACCAACGCGAGCTCTTGACACTGTACCTACCATTTTTGGCTAGTGTTAGAAATTTTGATCCGTTGATAAACTGCTTGATATGAGCAGGAAGGTAGGCAGGTATGAACTTAAAGGTAGTAGTATGAACTTAAAATGTAGGTTTAAATGTTTTTTTTGGAGCTTCGAAAACATCATCATTTTGAGAAGATTCTCGAAAGCTGTAGGTGTTACTGCGTCATCTCAGTGAGTCCACCGCCAGCATAGGCTCTTTGGAATGACTCAGTAATACCTAGGTACCTAGTAAGTGATATACCTACAATTTTTAAGAATCTCAAATAATGCTGTTTTCGAAGCTCCAATAAAAACATTCGAACCTGTATTTTAAGCTACCTGCCTACCTTCCTGCTCCTATAAGCAGTTTTCAACACATCAAAATTTCTAAAATTCGCCAAAAATCGTAAGTACAATCTTATTAGCAGACGTTGGTCCCATTCGACGCAGAATTGAATTTTCTACAACGTTTATTTCGAGGCATTATTCGATTTTCTAAATAATTTCCGTGTTCTATGCCCAAAACACTCAAAAAACGTCGAAAAAGGAGTTTTTGCGAGAAAAAAAATTGGTCTATTTATTCAGGGACCCTTAATATGTGGTATATTCGTGATCAGCGTGGAATTTCCCAGAAGACCTCAAACTACGTCCGTTACGTTTGGGACCACCTTGTATAGGGAGATATGGTGTAATTGAGACACTTCGGGGATGACCGCAGCTGTATCCTTTCATGGGTGGCTGTAGCACAAAATATGGAGCTTTATGAAATTTAATTCTAGAGGTCATGGGTTCGAGTCCCATCCAGATCCACATTTATGGCCCCTTAATGTAAGTGATTTCATAATTCATCATGCAACGGTTTTTCTCACAAGGAAGTCACTTCAACACATCCTGGTCAGCCGTTTTCTTTCTTGGTGATTCTTTCCAATCACCGAGTGCAGAGTATCTCATAACTAGAATACGACATAGAGTTCCAAACGAAAAGTGCATTAATGTTTGCCTGTTTCGACAAGTCTCATGTACATGAATCCTGAGCCATATTTATTCCGCTATTCGCCGATATATTCTGTGCGTCTCTCATTGAGAGAGGAACTAACTGGCGTCGTGATAAAGCGAGGCCCAACGCGTAGGTAATGCGGCGGTTTGAGTTCTAGATGGATGAGGAACACGAGCGAGATTGGGATTCCAAGACGGTAGCTGGCGTAATGATAGGTTGAGAGTCACGACTACTCCCTCTCGGTTCCTCACGTGTTCTCATTTCGTACCCCTTCCCGCTCCTTGGGAAAATATCTCCTTGAACTGTTCCAATTTGATACTGGGTGAGAGGGCTCCCTCGTGACAATAATTGAGCTTTGGCCAGGAACGGGGGGACACTTTTGGAACACCTTTCGCGACCCGCGAAACATCTGTATCACGTAGCTATTCAAATGTGATCTACGCTCCTTGACGTCGGTAGGTGTGTCTCTTTCAGCTTCGGTTTCACGGCGAGGAAGTGGTTGGAGATAGAATGACAACTGAACACTGTGGTGAACTCTGTACTGGGAGTCTGGAATTCTTCAAGCTTTAACACGATTTGAAAAATGGTGCTTATTCGTTCATTGTAAAATCATAATATTATTATAATGCAAACTTTGCCCAATTCATAAAGTTTGAAACACATATTCCAGTTTTCGTTAGACTACTGCGTAAAAAACGTCTGCCAAGTTGGTTCTGCAGTACAGCTTCCTCACTTTGGTAAAATGGACGTATATAATAAGTTGGTGAACATGTCAGCGAAATTGGTAGAGTAATTCCGGAGTTATGCCCATGGCAATGACTTTAAAGTTTGAGCAAGCGCAGTAGCTATCACACATCCAACTGTGGCGAAATTGATAAGTGATTGTCTTGGACTTAGCCCCCAAGTACACTCCGCATTTGAGCGACATTAGTCCATTAGGGACTGAGAAATAGTCCATTAGGGGGCCGTCACGGGGCTAACTCGCACTCTCTCTGAAAATTTTTCGATTTCGGACCATAACTTCATATAGTTTTGCCTGGGACAAGGAGTTGACAACAGGCCAACAGACAGACAGACACGGAACCAAAATTGTTCAGAAAGATTCGAAACGTAAAAAGCAAGTGGTAATTTTGATATTGGAGGAGAACAATTTTTCATTTCTTGCACGAATTCATAGCTTCCTACCTCCGGTAGTGAGGAAGCAATATTATTAATTAATTAATAGCAGGGGATCGCCGATTTTTACTTTTGCTTCTTTAATGAGTACCATAATACTACAATACCTAATACAATAGGCGGCATCTAGAGCGGTGGTACGAGTATGAGTTGCTTGTGGTGGAGAAGGGAGTCAATATTTATTGTAAGGAAGAATAGAGGTTCTGTTCAGATTAGTCCAGGTGGTGTGGGAGATTCGTAGGAATCTCCGGAGGAGTACTCCGTGGCGTCACCATCCGCGCCTCTCTCGGCACGAACCAGAATTGGTATTTTCAACGGTGCACTTCCTCTTATCACCCTCAATAATTTCACTCTCCGTCCTCTTCTTCCTACTCGAAGAACAAAGGCCTACGGTAGCAGGGGCGTTCTCCCTAATATTACGTTAGGAATATCTAGTTTTTTCATGCCTCCTCTGTTAGAATTTCGTTGTTTAGAAAAGTCAGAAGTTTTGCAAACAAAAATTCATCAGTCAGTTCAGTTCTATCAAAAGTTCATTCTCTCATTTTGGTTTTCAATCTTCACCAGAAAACTATTCATTTAACCTTCCGTTGCATTACGATTCTGATAACAGATGAGCTAATAGATCGATCAGTTTTTATAATTTATTACTAGGTAGGTATGTTCTCAAATTAACCAGTTGTAGACCTCGAGGGAATTCAATTTTCTGCTTTTCTGAAAATCTGTCCAAATATAGCATTTCCGAGTAAAATTCAAGGATTTTCTAATCAAATTCAAAGTTTTCCATTACAAATTCACGTTTTTCCGAAACAAATTTAAGGTTGCCCATTTCAAATTCAAGATGTTCCATTTCAAATTCAACGTTCTCCAACTCAAATTCAAGGTTTTCCAGTTCAACGTTTTTTATTCCAAACTTAAGAAGTGCCTTCGTATTTTTGACAGCCAATCGTTAGGTACCTAACTACCAATGCAGTTAGGAACTTTTCCAATAGTTTTCAACATACGAAATACTGACAGATCAATTTTTTGGAAAACCTTGAATTTGAATTGGAAAACCTAGAATTTGAAATGGTCAATCTTGGATTGTATCGGAAAACCTTGAATTTGTTTTGGGAAACCTTGAATTTCGGAACACCTCGGATTTGATTAGGAAAACCTTGTATTTGACTCGGAAAACCTTGAATTTGACTCGGAAGTGCTATACGTTTTCAAGTAGGAGTTTTTGTAGGAGTAGGAGCCTTCCATCTCGATGTACCGAGAAGAAAGAAGTTTACCAAACCATAAAAACAGGTGGCGACAAGGAAAGTCTTCGCAGATGTTGATCAATGAAGTATTGGATTTGTAGCCCACGCAAGAGTAAAGAGGAGGATGAAGATGTGAGGGGAAAAGGCTTCCAATATGTTGTGTTGTGAGAGATTTTTGGGGGAAGAGTGCGATAAAAATGTGATCCTACCGCTCCCGGCGGTGGTGGCATCAACTTCACCGGATTCCTCCTTGCTAGCGAGCCTTCTTCCTCGAAGGCAAAGTCGGTTTTAGGTGAGGCGGTAAGGAGACTTATCTCTGTGATGCAGGCGCCTCCCCAAATATTGTCCAGGGCTTAGGCGGAAGGGGACAGATCAACCGTAATAGACTTTCACCCCCGTTCGCCCTCTTCCGCGAATCTTCGCGGAAAACATCTTTCAGGCAGGGGAAAACGTTTGTTCAGTTATTTGCAGCCTTACATAACAGGATATACAATATTGCCAGGGTCTCAGGGGAATTTGAATAAACGCTGATTCACGCACAAATGGTTTCTGGGGGGGTTTTTAGTTGTGAGTCACGATCTTGAAACCAACTAGGTACGCGTTTCTTCCCTCTTATCACTCACTTAGCAGAACTTGACTCATACCTAATATGTATGTTGGGAGTGAAAAATGTGGTATCATTTTACTAAGAGTGATATTATGGTTATTTGGGTTAGGTATTCAAGAATGGTTATTTTTTTTTCCAACACAACTTCAACTACCTACTAAAAATCACCAAGTTTTGATAAATACTTTAGTTTGATCCTGAATTGATGAGTTCGAATAATTATGGAAAACATCCCTTCGAGAGGTTTTTATTGTATCCCTTCTTTATAACTTATTGTGCACTAATACCTTATTCCATCTTATGTGAATAGAGTAAACAAGTCACCTATAGTACCTATGTAAAAAAGGCTGCCAAGTTGGATGGTATCTTCCTCCCACAAATAGTAACTTGGGAGCATACCATTTTACGAGGGCTGAAAGCTGTATGATCAGTATGGTTTCCGACGTGACTACTCCTGACATATTCGAAGTTCGTAAAATAACATTTGGAGCCGGCCCGCACCAATTCCCCAAATTTAAGCGAAATCGTGCCTTTGGATCGAAAGACATTGACTTTTGGGAGATCACTTGGCGCAAATACATGTAGTCACAGGAGAATCCTATTGGTTAAAGGAAGTGAAAGGGTGGCCGGGAGGAATAACCAATGCCACTCAACGGCAGACGAAGTGAAAGGGGGGCCCGTAAAGTAGTGAGAGCGCCATTATGATGGCGGGGCTGGGGAATGTAGGTATTGCTGGGATGAACCAATTATTGGTGCAACATGTTAATGAATTGTCTATTCGTCAGATTAAACAAACGTTATGATTGGATTCACTCGGATGCTTCGCTGAAGCAGAATCACCCTCGTTCCTCCACCTTTTCATACTTCTCAATTTTATGGTTCCCCCGAATTCCCTACCAGGTTGGGCACTCAAACCCATCACATGAACATTTCAGCTCTTAAACATGGGTCCTATTCCCGTGTATGTAATAAACTCTCTGTGGTGGGACTGTTGACTATCTCACAACTGTTCCATGGAACAGTTGTGAGATTTACACGTAGAAGCCCACTCGCAAAACGAGCGTAGGTTGCGACTGGTCCTCTATTAGACCAATTATAGGAAGGTAGTCCAGTATCCATGGATCATCCCGATGTTGTGCAGTTGGATGGAGATTAACGTGAATCACACGGATTGAAAATAAAAGACCTCAGAATATGAAATATTTGGGTGGTATAATAATAAATCCTATTTACCTCGTTAACATCAATACGCTTGGTATCACGTTGTCAACAACCATGCCCAACATTGATGGCGTGCACAAATGCTCCGAAATATCGAATAGGGTGAGGTGGGGCAAGTGCGTGCTCAAAAACCATAGTTCCACTTTGGTAGACCTCAAATCCTGAATCTATAGGTTTATCTCAAAAAGGTTTTTATCATGATGATCTGCATTTAATTCCTGATCACGAGGTAATGTGAATTTTATTTGTATACCCACCGGAAACAGAAAGAAACGCTAGTTTCTGAAAGTCTCTCAGAAACGCACTTGCCCCAGGGGTAACAAACTACGGGGCAAGTGCGTTTCGCAGCTTTGAGGCGAAAATCTTTGACCCATAGGAAAATTAACCTCATCAATAGACACTAGAAACCACTACGAAGGTATTTTAATAACAATCTGGACAAAATTTACGCATTTTATTCATGAAATGGAACTTAGAAAGTGCGTACCTTTCACTCGTGGTCGTACCTTCTTCTACACCTCAACTTCAAACTCGAATTATGAATATTTCCTGTCATCTGATAAAACAAATGATTTTTGATATGCATGAAAGACAGCTGTGAAATTAACATGTGACGAACAATAATAATTTGGAGTTATCCCAGCGGGAGATATAGCTTGAAAACGCACTTGCCCCAAAACGCACTTACCCCACCTCACCCTAGCACAGAATATTGAACTTTCAAAGCTTTGGGATATAGTTCAATTAAAACACGTCAGATTTTCATGTATGATGAAACGTTGAGAGTTTTCCAATTTATTTAATCTGTATCGCTTTTTAAATCAAACGTGATCAGAGGAGAGATTCAGCCCTGTGCGTTTTAATTGATGAAAACCCATTTAGTTGGAGCTCCATCGATTCGCATTCCACCCTTCCTTACCCTTTCGACCATGCAGCTAACGAGAGTGTAGGAAATAGGTTTGGAGGTTGTAAAAGTGGCGAAAACAAGTTATCAATTTGGTGAAATCTTCGCAAGCCAGCCGCCCTGGCGGTATGAATAGTAGACCTGGAGTTGGTTAAATGAGTTATGATTGAGGAAGTGCATCTGATCCCCAACAATCTGCTATATGTTTCGCTCATCCCTTTTCCCAAGGAATACGTTGTTTTGGAGAGAAATACTTGTTTTTCAGAGAAATAACTTCCACACCTGTAATAGTGGGGAACGGAGAAACTTCTTGGAGGGGATTTGGGACGAGTTAGCGCAAACTGGATGCATGTAGAAACGAAGGAAATGTGTGAAAATAATGAATTTGATTTGTATAGATTAGGAAGGGAAACGCTGAGGTTTGAGTAGTAGAAAGTCCTAAATGAAATCGACTTTCACAAAAGTCAGCGTGGCCTAGGAACGGCAAAACCTCCCTTGAAGTCGAATAATCGAAGTTTTGTGTCCAGGGTCAGGAAGGTGTTTCTAATATTTTTATTCGACTACCAGGGAACATTTATAAGTAGATGCGTAGCTTCATCACGACAATAATAATTTCTATTGATCAGTGCAAAATCATTATACATTCAAAAAATTAATAAACTGCTGTGTGGTCATTTGCATGTTTCGGCTTATCAACTAACGACAGGGCTTGGTCAGGAGTTGTTCCAGGTTTCCCAAGGTTACTATAGGGATCTCCAGCTCTTATCACATTAGCACTTTTCTTGAATTTTTTCCCGCATTTTCGAAACTTGCAACAGGAGAAGAATAAGAACGTGAATGTTGAAGAGCAATAAGTGATAGGTATACACTCTAAATACATCGCGCTCTAGGGAAATGCAGTTTTATCAGGTGATAGTATCAGGTTTGGTCTTGAAATATTGAAGCAACGTTAGCGTGGGGCGATGAAGGGTCCAAATATAATAAAACACTTCCAAAACGACCATTAGGTTGCCGTTCTCGTATGACTTGCAATAACAAAAAGACTTCCATCGCTCAGAGAAACCACGTTAAAATAAAAAATTCAACTCACGCTAATTATGAACGCTGCCTTCGCGTTTTGACCTGGTCGGAGGAACTCCCTGAAACCTGAGCCACGAGAGAATACGAGGAGGCAACTATGGATATCTCAACCCTGAATGAACCCCCAGCCGTCAGATGAGGATTAAATTTTCATTAACCAGCTCAATCTTAATTAGGGCACATGGCAGGAGTTCTTTGCGTCAGCATTCGCCCGCCTTGGCCCCTACCCTTTTCGTTTCTCTTTCGGCCTAAATCCGCACGTCTTGGTTTATTCATTTGAAATAATTGCACATTAATCTCGAAAGCGGGGTAACTTTCATTCCTTTCAGCTTTCCAACCTACATAATGGTTCAATAAATCCTCAACAATCCCTTTAATGAGCTGTAATAGGAAGGTTCAAAGATAAAGGCCTTTATTCCCGTACAATAATTTTGAAACGAGATAGATGCTGACTAAGTATAACCTGAATATTGATTATCAAACATCAAATAAATTTTTCAAGGCCACACGAGGATCCTTTTGAGCCAAGACTTTTTCTCCCCCAACTACCGTCTGAAGTTGAATAAAATCCATCAGGAACTGAGAATCCGTTGTTACAGAAATATGGGGTCTTTCTAGGGGCTACCCCGCACAATCCCTTTTTATGTCATAGAAATCTGAGCATAATGTAGTAGATACAAGAATTCCAAAAGATGTTTAGAAAGCTACACAATTATTTTCAATCCTTGTACGAATATATAGCTTCTCTACCTTTGATAGTGAGGCTAGCCCCCTGCACCCCCGGTTAGTTCTACTTCAGCCCTTCTGGCTAAAATTAAAAAAAAACATGGAACATGCTTCTTCTAGTGTGCTTCATATTTATGTTGTGAATGTATCTATTAATAGTGCTTATCATGACTCACTACTTCTTATCTTATATAATCACCACGTCATAACAAAATATCGCATGGCAAAATTTCGTGACTCGATAACGTTCCCGAATAATGTAACACTTTTCGCGTCATAATTTCCTGACTGGATACCCTTCCCGAAAAATGTAACACTTTTTGCCAGTTAGGTCAAGACTAAAGCTGTTCCATGCTAAAAGGTAAATATTGACATTTTCATGTCTTTGCTGTGGCACACAACCAAAATTATGTTATGTTACGTAACGTGACATTGTACAACAACCGTCCAGTTCTGACCATTTCCGCTTACAACCGAGTCGTTCTGTGTCGATACAAATGGTTCTAGTATGTAGCCTCCTTGAGACTCCTTCTTGACAAATCGAGAGGTCCAGATCAGCTGAGTGGCTCCTAAAGCAAAGGAGAAAGTTGAAAGGGAAAGAAGGAGGGGGAGAAAGACATGAAAATGTCCCAATGCGTTGCAGACTTGTATGCAAGCGTTTTTTCCCTAATGATCCCACGATTCTGAGATTTGGTATGTGGGCCCTTGAGGGACTTCTGAACACAACTGAGTCGAGAATGGAGCTCTCAGATCAGCTAAGTCGATAATGGAGCTCCCAAATCAGCTGAGTCGAAAATGGAGCTCTCAGATCAGCTGAGTCGATAATGGTGCTCCCAAATCAGCTGAGTCGAAAATGGAGCTCCCAGATCAGCTGAGTCGAAAATGGAGCTCTCAGATCAGCTGAGTCGGAAATGGAGCTCCCAGATCAGCTGAGTCGAAAATGGAGCTCTTTTCCCTTTTTGGAAATGCAGTTAACGTACAAGTATTCTCAGGAACTTAATTGTTTTTAAAATTTGCAATGCTTGAACTGCAATTGCGGTCCTGAGGGGTTCGTTTTTGATTATGAATGTGCCTCAGGCGTACAGGAAATTTAACGCTGAATCCGAAAATGTGGTCAAAAGTAGAAAAAAACTTTTTCAAAGTGCGGAAACGTTGGTTTTTTTATAAGATATAACGATACAGCTCATAATCTAAGATCTCTGGTGCCCTCCACCATTGATTGGTACCTTCATCTTATTAACTGGCTGATCGATGAAAAATTGACAAATATCTTTCCCCGTTACTCGTTACCATATTTATCACACCTGCAGATGAAGATCCCTCTTCGATAAGAGTTTTTTCGAGACAAAAAAATTGAAATCCTACCGCCGAGAGCATAGGAAAAAGCACATTTTTCTCCAAACAAAATCAACGGAAACCACCCAACCGGCTTATTGAGAAAGAAGTCGGACGAAGAAGCTTACTGCCAACCAGAACGGGGAAAAAATCCCCTTCGAAACAAGCGATGGGGAGAGAGGTGGGGCGGCCTATCAAATACCTCTATCAGAGCTGAAATCTGTTTCGCAAACAGATCATGCGATGTAGAAAATTACGAATAGCGCCGAACGTGACGAGAAACTTGAAGTGCTCCCGAACCTCCGGCTTTTCGAGACCTTGATTTCATCATATTGCCTCTCAGCTGTCAGATCTGGGTTTACCGCATCTATGCAGATGGGAGAAAAATTGTGGAATTTTCGAGAACAACGATTAATGTCTGATTCTTGTTCAAAGTATAAGTAATGTTTGAAACTTTCAAATATTATGTGGCTAGCTGTATGAAAATGGCTTCTTAGTGTTAATTCCGCTCCGGCACTATTTATTTATTGTCGTTGTATATCGATTTATCAGGTTGATCCGCTGTTGGTTGGTGGTTTGATTTGCATGCTCAAGGGTAACCCGGCCTAATGAAATCGCCTTAAAAAGTAGATCACTTTAAGGAACCGATTTTTCAGGATCTGTTCAACATATCATCTTAATTTAAGAATGTTATGCTCCCAAGACTGTGCCAAGGAAAATCCAGCATGACTGCTGGAAAAAAATAGCCAATGTTTTGAAGAAACTTTAGATTTTCTGCCGGAAACCATCCATTATTCCATTGGAAATAATTCAATGCCTCTAATGTTGTGGAGAAAATCCTTGGCACAGCTTGAGTATTATGTTGTAAATAAAAAAAATAATGCGATAAGGTCAACGATAATGGAGGAATAGGTTCCTGAGTGCTGAAAAACGTGTTTTCTCAGGAAACGCGATTTTCTGTAAAGGAACGTTGTTCATGCACTGATGTCATTCCGAGGGCTTCTGAACCCTCTGAACTCTTCCAAACTTTTTTGTTGTTGTTTGAGGTGGACTCCTTGGAGATGCAGAAGAGTTCTTCATCCTGTATATAACCTATAACTGTAACCATAGAAATAGGTTGTAGTTTGTCTGGTGAATGTGCTTTTTTTTTGCATGTGCACATCCAATGCGGGATTACACTGGCCTGCGCTCCCGACTTTTAGAAGTTCGAACATTTTTTTAACCGTCTTCCTGTTGTTTAATTTTTCTGATTTTTTTGGGTCATGTTCGCAGTATGATGAACTATAATAAACAATTTTTATTGAAAAAATCGGGGTTTTCTTGCCCAAAAATTACATACCTATTACTACCTTAAAGGCTTTTTCTATTTCTACTTATCATCCTTTCCAAAATAAAGTTCAGTTTTTGTAACTAATCACTCTCGATTCAGCTCCCCGCGATCCAAATCTTCCATATTGTCGAGGCAACATCCAATCACCTTTATTGTACGCACATTTCCATCACCTACAATAACTGTATAGGTATATCGGATTCGTTTGCGGTTCGGTGATATCCTCGTAGGTCATTAACCCTTTGTATAACTAACACCATAGTAACCCAAAGTATAATTAGCAAGTAGAAGTAACCATAGTACTGGAATGTTTCGTCGGTACGGATTGGCTGCTGGTAGTATGTGGGGACCCCCAGCATCATTAACACGTGCACGCACAACACGTCCCTTTCCTATCTTTATTTTCCATAGCCATGCAGGTACATCATCCTATAATTAATTTGTGCATCTCATTTCTCTGTACTGTTAATCATTTAGATATTTATAGATAGATAGATATAGAATAGATATTTATTCGAAAGAAATATCTATCTGGAGTCATAACAGCTCACTCGGCGAACCTTATAAATTTATTCAATCATTCTGCGATTGTGGTAGCGTATCAATACCATAATATACCCACAATAAACTGCATCTCGTACGATACTGAACAGTTCTAACAGATTTTTCTGGAAGCTGAGCGCTTCCTCACAAACTTTTCTAATTTTTGTAGAACAAAATTCAAGTGATCTAATGATTTTAGTACTAACTCTAACATGCAGTTATTCATTCTATAGTATTCCGATTAGAACCTCGCGTTGAATCACATGGAAACTTGTAGCCATCACTGTGTTTGAGGCTGAAGTCCCGTTTTTGAATCCCAGAACTGGAGGTCCATAACCCTGAGCGGCAATGAATCAAGTCACCCGAGTCAGGCCTTGAATGGAACAATCGAGGATGGGAAATAACTGACCCACCTGTGAGTTCAGCTGATACATCTAGCCTGCATGACTTCAGACGCCTCTGTATGGGGAAGGTACTTACTGCTAGAATTTCGGTTTATTATTTTCAATGATTAATCTTTGGAATCGAGCTCGAGAAGAACTTTTTTGAACCCCACTCAAAATTTGATGTTTTACGTTTCAAGAACGCAAAATTCGAATATAAAAAAATTCGTGCTTCTGCCGTACGCGGCGCTTTTCTTAGTTATCATAGAAAAAAATTAATGAAAGTTCGTGTACCGGCCCCATTTGGGGTCTAGTTGTGCCCCGAAGCTTGGCATGTGAATATCAAATCTTCACGAGTAGGCCAAATCCCCGTTCGTAGATGAGGTGATCAAATGCAACTTTCGTTTTCACAGAATCGAGTTTCTCGTATATTTTTATGAGCTTCCTTAGTTACTGAAAACGTTACAAAAAACCTACAACTCTCGGTTGTAGTCGATAATAATAATAATTAGGTATCAGTAGGTTCTCAATAAATGATTATTGTGACCCCTGTGATATAATTTATTACCTACGGTAGGTACTTATCTTACTATTTTCTCTTTATAAACTTCATCAGTTACAACAACTATTTAAATTATCGGAATTCAGTGTAAATTATCTACAAGGGGCCTCCAATTAATATCCTTCAGGGATGGTTAGACCCAATGTCACCGCTGCCCATCTAAATCATTGTCGACGGGATTCTATGTCCTTCGGGTCCCTTTATGTATTTATCTCGATAGTAAATCTTCCCAACCAATAAATCCCTCCATTTTATAGACGGAGGTATCAGAAGTGATCGTTTTCCGAAATAGTTGATTCAGAGCTGAACTTACTCACCGAATTGAGCGCGATATTTTGCTGACTTGGCTTGATAAGGCTACCCGTTCTCTAATTAACGGTCTCAGGAGGATTGTGGTTCGGTTTGGACTGACGTTTCAATTCGGACTTCTCGCTCAATTTATTTTCGACTCAAATCACACTTGGATTTGCTGTTTTCTATGACAGTGATATAGCTTTCCTCAATCAAATTCATCGTTTTTCCAATCAAATTCAACATTTCCCAATCAAATTCAACATTTTTCTAATCAAATTCAACACTGAGTCAATCAAACTCAGCTCTTTCCGTATCAAATTCAACACTTCTCCCATGAATTTTACTGGGAAAGTGTTGCATTTTATTGAGAAAGTGTTACAATTGATTGGAGGAATGTTGACTGTGAGTGGGGAATATTGAATTGGATTGGAAAAATTTTGTCATTGATTGGGAAAAACTATATTCCAATGAATCAATCGATTGCTCAAACATTATTTATCAGTGGGGGCGGATTCTTAGGTTGAACAATCTGTATACATTTTTCCCTTACTTGGGAAAACCAGAGAAAATGTATATTCCAGTGGTTCTCAACCTTTAGTCGGTCATGCCACCATGAGCATTTTTTGAAGTTAGATCCTTCAATGGGTCAGAGAAGTACAGCCATTCTGATTCATGTTGCATTTACGCTTTCAACAGAAGTCAGTAAGACGAATGTGAATACACTGAATTTTGGGAACATGATAGGAAATGACTTGGAAACTAGATTTTGAAACGAATATGTTAACCGTCGTGATACATGCTATAGTACACATGTAGGTATTGATCTAGGATGTCTATAAGGTTTGTTGGTGAAGAATATATGCACCGGACATAGAACAGTACTTTTTTTTAAAGGAAAGTTATTAGATGAATAACAGTAGATAATTTGGGATGGGTCATGTGACGAGCTCAGGGAAACTGGGTCAAGCTCAAGCTGACCTAAGCAGTTCCGTAGAGACGGCTCATGACACATGCATGGATATTTGTGAATGCGACATGCACTAGAATAGCTGAGTATATTGAACTCAGTTGTCACCACCTTATGTTATTATAATTATTATCGCCCCCCAGGTCGAGAACCACTGGTCTTTTCCATGATAATCAACCAATGATTGTCGCGTTTCATTTTTCCTAGTTGAAAAAATAATGAAAAAAAAAAAATTAGACACATTTTTGGTTGGAACCCCCCCCCCCCCCCCTCCCCTCCATCACCAGTAAAGATATATCCAGTGTGCACAGCTGATCTTGGAGTTCAATTTTCGACTCGGCTTATCTGGGAGCTTAATTTTCGACTCAGCTGATCTGTGAGCTCAATTTTCGACTCTGATGATGTAGGAGCTCAACTTCAACTCAGCATATCTGGAAGCTCAGTTTTCTACTTAGCTGTTCTGCGAGCTCAATTAAAAATGTCAA